>VDFB02000013.1:36103059-36114834 GCA_007258455.2 Sequoia sempervirens | reverse complement strand
TATGAACCTTGGTTAGAGTAGTTAATGCCTCCTCAACATTTAGACAACATAACAAGGTACCTTCTATGCTTTTACGGTATAAGGTATCACCTAGGATGACGAATCTAGATGCTTTTTTGATGAAGGTTCATTTTAGGCTCGATGGTAGGTCAGCGGGTATGACTCCTATGCGAAGATATGTGTAGATATCGTGATACCAAGGATCGCCAAGACCAACGATTTCACACACATATTCTAATTCTGGTACCTCAAATGTGGGAATGAGAAGCTGCTCGATCAAAAATTCATATTTCAACACGTTGTGAGGGATGTCTACTAGAGACCCAATTGTAGCCATGGCGTCAGCGGCTCTATTGTTGGTTCTTGGAACCTACTCAAATGTTATGTCAATGAAGGATTCCTTGAGAGTCTCCACCAATTTCTTGTATGGAGTTAGCTTGTCATCCTTAGTCTGATATTCATCATTGACTTTATTTATGATCAAGTGAGAGTCTCTGTAGAATTTGAGGGCTATGATATTCCATTGCACTGCTATCCTGAGACCTATAGTCAAAGCCTCGTATTCCGCTATGTTGTTCGTGCAAGGGAATGCTAGTTTGTATGACCGTGGTATGCAGTCCCCTTGGGGGGTGATGAAGAAGATACTAGCTCCTGATCCGTGTTGTGTGTATGAGCCGTCGAAGTATAATTTCCAGTGATCGGCTACATTGAGGTTAAAGATGGATTCGTTTGGAAATTCAGATACAAGAGGATTCTCAGAATATATGGGTGCTTCTGCTAGTTGATCTGCAATAACTTGACCTTTAATGGATTTTCTTTCCACATACTCGATGTCATACTCTGACAGTATCATCACCCATTTTTCCATTCTGCCCATGAGCATTGCCTTGGATAAGAGATACTTGAGGGGATCAATTTTCACAATGAGCTTTATCTTGTGTGCCAACATGTAGTGTCTAAATTTTTGGGATGCAAACACTACTGCGAGGCAAGCTTTCTTGATGAATGAGTAATTTAGCTCGTGGCCAACCATTGTCCTACTGATATAGTAGATAGCCCTCTCTGTTCTATTTTCATCATGCTAGGCTAGGAGAGCTCCAAGGGCTGCTATTGTTGTTGACACATATAAGATCAATGGCTTCTTTGGGATAGGCAGCATTAAGACTGGCGGTGTTAGTAGGTATTCCTTTATTTTGTTGAATGCCTCTTTGCACTTGGTATCCCATTTGTAGGCTACTCCTTTGTGGAGTAGGTGAGAGTATGGGTTCTTCTTATCTACCTTTTGTGCTATGAACCTTCTAATGGATTGGAGCCTTCCTTGGAGACCTCTCAGTTTTTTTAAATTCCTTGGTGCTTCCATCTTGAGGATTGCTTTGACTTTCGTGGGACCCACCTCAATACCTCTCATGGAGACTATGTATCCTAGTAATTTGCCTGATTGTACGTCGAAGACACACTTCTTGGGATTTAGTCTGACCTTGTATTCCTCTAATCTATCAAAGATAGCACTTAGGGTTGCTATATGATATTTTCTCTTTCTTGACTTAGCTAGGATGTCGTCAACATAGTCTTCGACTATTTTGTGAATCATGTCATGGAAGATCAATGTCATGGCCCTTTGATATGTTGCTCCTGCATTCTTTAGGCCGAATGGCATCATGTTCCAGCAGTATGTCCCCCACGGACAAGTGAAAGCCATCTTGTGTTGGTCTTCTTTTGCTATCATGATCTGGTTATATCCTAAAAATCTGTCCATTAACGATAGCATCTCATGCCCTGCTGTCATGTCTACTATCATGTCAATGTTGGGAAGTGGGAAATCATCCTTGGGACATGCCTTGTTCAAATCTCTAAAGTCCGTATAGATTCTGATGGCTCCGTCAGGTTTTGAAATAGGTACCAAATTTGACACCCATTCTAGATAATCAATTGGTCGTATTAATCCTGCATCTAACAATTTTTTGAGCTCCATTTTGACTAACAAAGTGATTTGAGGATGCATTTTGTGAAGCTTCTATCTGACAGGTTTTGCATTTGGATACACCGCTAAGTGATGAACCACAGTCTTTGGATCAAGCCCTGGCATGTCAGCATAACTCCATGCAAAGTTTATTTGTCTTTCCTTTAGGAATGCTGCTAGGAGTTCTTGCTCTTCTAATAATAGTGATTCCACATAGAATGTGATATGTGGGGTCTCCTCTGTTCCTAGGTTGATTGGGTTGCATTTTTCAGCCAAGATCTTGACTTCTCTTGACGAATAGCTCTTAGGGGAAGATTGAATCCTTCATCCTCAGGCCTTTAGAGAGGTTTTCACCATTGGATACATCCTTTCTTTTTACTATTTTCTTGTTAGAGAGTGCCAATGTGGTTTTCACTCAAGGACTTGGATATGATTCTTAGTTTCTCACTTTTGCAATTGAAGGATTCAATCGCATAATAGGCGTGTGTGTCTAACTCCATTATGAATCCTGCCTTATGATCTCCATCTAGAATGTTATCCCTCAACCCCATGAATTCTGAGAGCGCTTCATCATTTTCGAATAGATCGAGAACTGGTGGTCCTCGTTGGTCATAGTCAATCAATTGGGGATAGACTAAGCGGATCTCATGATTTTGATGATCGGATTCAAAAGATAAGGTACTAATCATGCAAAGGGTAGTATCCTCAAATAACCTAGGTAGACTGGTCAAGTGATCTTCGTCATTGTATGCTCTTATTGTGATGCCTTTCCCTTTATCAATGGAATCTTCTGCTATTTTCAGCTGCTTAATGAGGCTAAGAGAACAAATGTTCAAACCTGCACCTCCATCCACCAAGACCCTTTTGATTTTGCTTTTATTTATGATGGTGTCCAAGTGAAGTGCATGATTATGAGATGGTTGGGCAGGAAAATCTTGGTCAGAAAATGTAAGGAGGTTAGGCGTTATGATATTTCTGACCATAGCTTGGAATTGCTCCGCATCAAGATCTGCGGGGACGGTGGATGAGGCTAATGCTTCTTCGAGGATCTTTTTATGGGCCGTTGATATTTTTAACAACTCCATGACAGAGATGTGTGCTGGTGTTCTTTTGAGTTGGTCTACGACACTATAGCCATTGGATCTAGATGAAGGGACCCTATTTGGTTGAGATGACCCTGCAATGGTGACTTTGCCACCTCTTGTGGTGACTCCACAATCTTCGACATGGGCGCCCTTAATGGTGATGACCATGCAGTCTTCATTTAGGGAGGCAACGACAGTTTCGTATACATGATTTACACTGCCTTTTCCTTTATCCTTGTTATTCCCTTTGTTGCCATGATTCGACATCGGATTCATGTAGATTTTAAGATCCTAATTCCCAGTAGGTGTTTCCACATTTATGATTCTTTTGTCGATGAGATCTTGGATGATGTTCTTAAGTATGATACAATTGTTTGTGGTGTGGCCTTTGATTTTGTGGAACTCACATAGTTGATTTTCATTGTACCAAAGAGGTTTGACATCAGGTTCTTGATAATTCTCAAATGTAGGAGATTGGATGAGTTTTTCGTTGATTAGCTTTTTCATGATGTCCTCAAGTTGTTCCCCCAAAGTAGTGTATTTTCGTTTGGGGTATGTTTTGCGTTGAGGTGGTCCTCTTTGGTCATTGAGGTTATTGATTGTGGGATTATTGTTGGGTTGATGCGTTGTGTGATGAGTGTTTTGATGTGGTGTTTGGATTTGTTGTGTAGGTGTGTTTTGACGTGGACCACTAATGACCACCTTGGCATCGATGATGCCATCATTAGTGATGTTCTTGTTTCTCACCCATGTACAAGGTTTATCATTGTAATTAGATGATGGGCAGTTGTTTTGTAGTTCATGATATGACGTTGATTCAGCGGGTTGAGTCGCAAGGGCTCTTTCGATGCTAAGCGCCTTGGAGATCAATTGTTCATATGTAGTGATACCCTAAACTTTGAGATGGAATGATAGGTGACTTTCAAGGTTGGATATGATTGTATAGACTTGTTGTTCTTTTGGCATGGTCCATTTGCTTCAATTGGCCTTGGATCGCCATCGTTGAAGGAATGAAGCGAAAGATTCATTCTTTCCTTGTTTCAGAGCGTATAGTTCTTCGAGACTAACATCCATTGCAATGTTACATGCATAATTCTTAATCAATGCATCTCTAATTTCTTTGAATTTCCTAATGCCTAAAGGTAGGCGAGAGAACCATTCTATAGCATTGCCTGCTAAGCTCCTAGGGAATAGTCACATCAGATAAGTATCGTCATATGTGACCTCCATACAATGAACCTGGAATTCCCTGATGTGATCTTTAGGGTTTCCCATCCCTTGATACTTGTCAAATTTGGGGATTTCAAATCCCTTAGGGAATGGTTTCATGTCTAGGTTCCTATCAAATGGATAGGGACACAAGTTGCTTTGCATTTTGGTTGTCTGTCCCGATTGAAGGTCAAGCACTTGTTGCGAGAGCAACCTGAGTTGTGTCGTCACATCATTCTGGGGATCAGGGGGTGGGATGAATGTGTTTTGAGGTGTTGCAATCATGGTTTGGATGGATGGGTTGGTTGGTGCATTGTTCAATGGTATCGGTATGTTGTGGCGGGTGAAGTAGGCTTCTACTTGCTTTTGGATGAACAATGCTTGTTGTTGCTCTTGTTGTTGTTGTGCTAGGATTTTTGCTTGTTGTTGCACTTGCTATTGTTCCAACAATGCTTGTTGTTGTGCTTGCTACTGCGCTTGTTGCTGTTCTAACAACACTTGTTCTGCTTGTTGTTGTTCCCACAATGCTTATTGTTGGGCTACCAATTCTGTTGCTTCTTGTTGCTCTTGGTATTGCTTTAGTGCTTGCTGATATGCTTGCATTTGTGCTGCTTGTGCCAGAAGTTGTGCTTGAGCTTGTGCTTGTTGTGCTTGAGCTTGCGCTTGCGCTGCTTGTTGTTGTAATAAAAGTTGTGCTTGAGCGACCCTTTGTGCTTGTAATGCTTGTGCAGCTTGGGCGGCTTGTTGTTGTTGCTATTGCAATAAAGCTTTGGCTTGTTGTGCTTGTTGTGCTTGTAATGCAGCTTGTGCGGTTTTGGCAGCTTGAGCGGCTTGTTGCATGGCTTTTTGTTTCTGCACTTCTTGGTATCCTCTTTGAAAAGCGGCTTGTAATGTTGCGTCGAATTGGTTTGATGTGGTGAACGTTGGTGGTGGTTGAGGTGGTGGTGGATTTGGAATGGTGGTAGAAGATGACGTTGTGTTGATTATTTGGTTGGTGGATGGTGTTGTCGTGTTGATTACGTGATTGGTGGATGGTGTTGTTGATGTGGTAAGTGGCGTCATTGATGTGATTGGTCCTTCAGAGACCATGCTTTGCAATGTTGTGGGGGTGTTTGATGATGTTGCCATTGCTTGTGTGTTTGTCATTTGTTGTTGTGATGTCAACAATATGTTTTGAGCATTTGGCAAAATGTTTTGATTGATGGTTGGGATGTTGTTTTGATTGATACTCGGTAGAGGGGGAAGCCCTAAACCAAGGAGTGGTGTTGATGACAATGGTGATGGTGGGAGAGGTGGAAATGTAAGGGGAGTGAATCCTTGTGAGAGTGTTGTGGTGTTGAAAATGCCCCCTAGTCTGAACATGTCTCCTTCCTCTTGTGAATTTGTGAGAAGAGGTGTTTATGGTGCTCCGTGAAAAGATGTTGATGATGGGTCATAATGTAAAGTGAGAGGAACATTTTGGTGTAATGAATTATGGAGGATGTTTTGTTCCACTGTGGTGTTTGCGTCCAAGTTTTGGTTATTCACAAGGGGATGTGATTGAAGTGCATTGAGGAATACGTTTCCCTTGTTAACGTTGGGTTGAGTTGGAGCAAATGATGTTGTGATTTGCGGGATATTTTCTGTGATGTTTTGAGATGGGGGTGTAGATGAAATGGGGATGGTGGATGAGATTGGTGGAAAAGATGTCTCTACTATAGTGGTCACATCAAAATCCGAAGGCAACTTGGCCCCTTGTTTTGCTAGTTCAAGCATGTACAACGAAGGGTTAAGTCTCATCATGATGTTGATGATTCTATGGTTGTCTGGATTTTGGAGCATTTCTGTCATTTCCTCGCGAGACATTCCAAAAGTAGGGTCCTCTCCTTGGTTTTCTTCTTGTGGGTTTTGCAATGATGTTGGAAGGTTAATTGTGAGATTTCCATCCCCAATAGGATTCATTTCAGGAGTGGTTTGGCTAAGATCACTTGAAGCAGGTGTTTCTTTGTTGGCTTCCATACTCTTCTTGTATTGAGATCTAGTTAGAACCATAAAACGAGGATCAATCTTCGAGAATATGGGAGATGAATATCCTGATTCTTTGGATTAATCTCTATTTTATGTCCCAAAGTGAAATTTTTTAGGATGCTTTTAGGATCAAATGTGATGATGATATGATGCTGATGATTAAGGATGTTATGGATGTTTTTGGCTTTTGATAAATCTTGAATGAAATACTAGGCTTTTAGGTTTTTTGATTGGTTTGATTTTTTGGATTTTGATATTTTGTCCTTGATCTTGATTTGGATTTTGTTTTGGATTTTGAACAAAAGGAACCCTAAGATGTTTGATAATGATTTAAGGGATGGATTCGTTCAAAGGATGACTATTTGAATATGTGTGAAGAGAAGGATGCATCTATCCACACCTATTCAAATAAGATGAGAGATTTTGCTAAGCATATGGAGAAGGATTCATCTACATATACTAAGCTAGGCAAGATGATTTGGATAACTTTGACTAAGGATATGCAAAAGGATGCATTTACACATTCATAGCCAAAGGTGTTTTGATAAATGTTTTCAAGGACTTGGTCTCAATGATTTTGGATGATTTTGATTTTTTTTTGCCACAAAGCCTAGTATCAAAGATGATTTCAAGATTTTTCAAAAGATGATTTCTGAGATGGATTTGATGTTTTGAAAGATGGATGAAAGAGGTTTGATTTGTTTTGATCCTTAGGTGAACCTAAAAATACACTTTGTGTTTTCCTAGACCTAGGTATTGAAGAGCATGCATATGCTTCCTAATGACCTTTGTAACCAAGAAATGATTTGAACATTTTGGATTTCCAATCAATGATTTGTGCTTTTGGGATTTGGAGTCTTCAACACACATGAAAGTTCATTTTGTTTAGCTTTGCTTAATGGATTTATTTTACCAAAAACACTCTCTTTGATTAAGGTTTCAAACTAAGATGTCCAATGTCTTAATTTCTTTAAACCCCACAAGATATTTTATGTGGAAATTCAATGAACTTAAGGCAAGGGTTTTCCTATTGTTTACTCAAGAAGAAAAATTGAGGTATAATCCAATGCTTAGGAACCTCTAAGGACGTGAATCCCCAAGGGAAAGCAATAACATATGGATTGAGTCAATGATATTTGTCTTCAAAAGGGTTTGAAATTTTGAGAATCATGTTGAATGTTTGTTTGCAAAATGTTTTCAAATACAACACTATGTTTTCAAATGAAGAACAAGTACAAGCCCTATGGATGTGTAAGAAAATATTTGTTGGATTCCCACTTGGACAAGTCTAGCTACACTTATCTCTAGCGGATGGTTAGATGCTTGACCCCACTAGCTCCCCTCCACAGCTCATTATCGTCAATCGGGGTAGCCAAGCATCAACAATGAAACTCCCATGGCATGCTTTCCATCTCTACTAGAAGACCGTAAAAGTGTGGGGCGGCTTCACAACGACGTTCTTGCACCAACAAATAGATTAAGGATTTTGGAAAATTCTAGCACATGGGTTCTAAAGGACTTTCCGTTCATGGAGATTGACCCATTCGGCAAGAGTCCCCTTTCGATCCATCTTGTCGAGCCAACCGCGTGATAATGGCATTTAACCAATATCCACATTTATATCCCAGCTAGAAATACTCTTGGCTTTAGAGTGTTACCGGTTGAGTCGTTCCCTTGGGTGAGTACTTTTTCCCCAAGGCAGGCCCTCTAAGATAAACAAAAGCAAGCAAAGACACAATCTGTAACTCAATCAATCTTTGATGGCACAAACAAAGAGAATGTATGTGAAAATGCCCCTACTCACACTCGCACAAGATGTTCAATTTTAAACCCAAATCAAAGTGTTTCAAAGCAATAAAATGTATTTTGAGTGTTTCTCTTGCACCCTAGATCGCACGAAGCACAAGGGGAGAGGATACGCACTCAAAATGCACCAAAGAGAAAATCACACAATTCAAGCACTTGTTCTTTTTATAGCCTTCAAATCAATTGTGTGATTCGTTTTAAGCACCAAATGAAATATGAAGATTTCTTGTCCAATTTTTAGCCCAAAACGAAATCTAGTAAGTGTCTAAGCTTAAATTTTAACCTTTTGCGAATGGAAAAAATTGAATTGCTCTTTTTAGACCCAAACAAAAATTAGTGTCCTAGGAGCGAAAAGGTAACAATTTCGTAAAGAAGTGTTGAACAAACACTTAAAGCATTTAAAAACACTTTGAGTTTTCAAAAAAAAAAATCCTCCTCCTTTCGTTTTCCTTGTGCCTTGTGCCTTCATTGTTCGTTTGTACCTTTGTTGACTTTTCGCTTTCCTTATACCTTTTATTTTCCTTCGTTTGTACCTTTTTTCTTTCCTCGTTTTCGTTTTGCTTTCCTATTCCATCACGATTAAAAGTTATACATATATTGTAAAAGGATATTGCTAATAAAAAGAAAAAGCACACAAGACATGTCAAAAAAATTCCAAACTTTCCATACTTAAGATACAAAAGCTATATAAAAAGGATGATCTCAACATTTCCATACAAAAGCCATATATAAAGAAAGAAAAATCACAATTGATTTCAACATTCCCTTAATATACAAAAGCTACGCCCCTAACAAATATTGAGACATAAAAAGTGCCAACCATGGAGATAATTCGATCAAACATGAGAGTATGCCTTTATTTAAAGAAATATAATGCTCCCCCATGCAAAGCAGTCTTCATCAGAGATTTAGTTTGACTATGATCAATATTTTCCAGTATCCCTTTGGCCTACTCAACTAGTATTGCAAATCAGCATGTTTTTAAGGAGTCTTTAAAAAGTTTTCTAAGCAGCTCTATTTTCCTGTAGTTGAATACTAGATTGTATTGTTTTTATGAACCAAGCAAATCGGTCGATATGTAGAAAAAAAGAAAAAGCAGAGATCTTGAATCTTTCAATGATATGCTTAAGTTTATCATTGATTCCCTTAGGAAGCGCTCAATTAGTGGAATGGCTCTGTCAGCATAGGTAGGTGACATTAATTTCTAGCCTAACAAAACTTCTCTCCTCTCTTTTTTTTTGAATTTCTTTTGGCAAC
Organism: Sequoia sempervirens; assembly: GCA_007258455.2. Taxonomy (NCBI): domain Eukaryota; kingdom Viridiplantae; phylum Streptophyta; class Pinopsida; order Cupressales; family Cupressaceae; genus Sequoia; species Sequoia sempervirens. Next base: position 36,105,510 of record VDFB02000013.1, on the reverse strand, counting down.
CTACTCACACCTCCCTGCCCATTAATTACAACTTCAATCGGCCCATAATGACAAAAAATATCACAGTGAAATAAGGGCCCAACGTAAATATCCAGGTAAGCATTTCAATGACCATAAAGGGATTAGTAATGTTCCTCAGATAAAATAACAAAATAACAAATAAACAAATGCAAGTAGCAGGCGTATGGCTGATTTTTATCTGAGTGACTAGCACATGTAACGAAGTGAGAAATGAATAGTACATCTAATAATGAATGTAACAGTGAATGGTAGTGGCTAGAATATCATTCAAAATACTTTAACACGTGATGTGTAAAGTCATACTCTGCAACCTTCTCCAACGGGCTTTCTGTCTACACAAAACAAAGAGCTTTCAAAAGGAAACACGTTTGGAAGGTGTAAACTATGGAACTCTTTTAACACTTTAACATGCGTTTGAAAAATGTATTCATTAGTCAGCAATGGAACTCCCTCAGTTTTTAGCCTTAGAAAAAATGTTGCAAACAAAGCTTCACCGTTACCCTGCAATAGTTCAAAGTCCTGAAAGTTAAAGCAGAGTCAATGAAGTGCGATTTGCAGACATAAGATCATATCAATAATAAATATAATAATGGTAGGGTGAGAGAGGCCATCGATGGGGTGATGTACGTGCAACATGTAGACCAATAGGTGTAGCCTACGCAGTAGGATTATATCTTTGCCGCGCCCTCTCAGAAGATGGTGTCATCACTGGATATGATGTTTGGCTAGGTGGTGTTTACTTTCATTAACTCATATTTCTTTCCCTTCCATTAACAGCTGATAACATTACAGTTAAGCTTCTCAAGTGGATTGAAAGGTTTGTTGTCTGGACATATGCTGAAAGAGTACCTAGCTAAACGCATCTGGAGACAACTAGATGGAATGCAATCTTTTAAATAGGTAAGATAGAATGCCAGTTACCCAAAAGATCATTCAAATCTAAGCTTAGATCTCTGTTGGGCGCGCATCCCATTCTTTTGAATATGGGGCCTGATTTGGGAGAGGAATGAAGTCTATAAGATGTAGTGGCAGCGGTATGTTATGAGGATATGGTGACTATTGATACTGATGGAGCGCAAATGGCAATCATAGGCTAAAATTAATATCATATACGCCTTGTTTTGAGAGCATTTTTGGAAATGGAGGGATAGATTATCAAACAGTGAGGGGATATCTTTAGAAAAGGTTGTAGCTAGCATAAGTAACAGTCCATGGCAAGATACGTACAGAAGGAAGTAACAAATTACATTAGGATAACCTTTTGAGTTCGATGCATTTTAGATCAATGTGAGAACATAAATATGACAGACCAATAATAGACTGTAAATATGGGTGTTGTTTCTAACAAGAAAGACATTTATTGCCTATCAATTAGAGGATATAGATATCTAACATCCCAACTATCTAAAATATTATGGAGAAAAATTTGATAGCAGTTTTGCCCTCCTTCTAGTGCCAAATGTGGTGCATGCTTTTGAAATCTGCAAAACTAAACTTCATACAAGGTTAGTAAATCACAAATTTCTCAAGAATGACCTTATGAAATACCTTGTAAATGCTTCCAAATGCAATACATGATAAAAGAAAACTAAAAGAATTATGAAAACAAAGACAAGTTACCTATTCCATAGTGGATTGGTGTCACATGTGCTAGTGACCCTTTCCCAATCCTTGATCAAAGCTCAAGATGATGTAGATGCAATGGAGATGATGAGCAAGATGAGTTCTCAAATTAAGAGAGTAACCTTGCATAAAAGTTATGTGTCTATGAATGAGAATGAAGGCCTTCTTTTATAAATTTTCTTGATGATAGATTGGCCAAGATGGTGAATGTGGGACTAAAGATCCACCAATGAGGAGAGGCCACTTGTCAAATGATGGTAGGCCAATGGTTGTGCAAGATTTGGGAAGAGTGCCCATGAGAGGGAAAATTTGAATTCAAATTTTGCAATAAATTTTGAGAGGGAGACAAGAAAAACAGCAATAAATGCAATGTTGGAGAGACAAATCAACTTGTCATGTTGAGGGAAAATGAGGGTTTTTAATAAATCAATAAAATTGATTTATTTGTGCAAGTGGAGATATCTAGAGAATGCAAGTGGGTGAGATTAGTATTTAATCATGGTTAGATTAAATAAATGATGATTATGTTAGTTTAATGATGATTAGGTGAGTTGACTTTCAGGACTTTGATATTTGATTTATTTGAATTAGAAAATGATGGAATATGATTTAGGATTTGATTTAAATGGATGTTTGATTTATTAAAGGGCTAATGATAATGTTTATTTGATTTTAAATAAATGATCCTAGGAGATGAAATTACCTAATGAATGGATGAAAGTGCACCTGATTAATTGATGAATGGTCCTAATGTGAAATCTAAACGAATGAACCTAATCAAATGCAAAATGTTAATTTTGAATGTCT
>VDFB02000013.1:36021626-36102959 GCA_007258455.2 Sequoia sempervirens | reverse complement strand
GTATGAAGTGTTACAACTATGGTCAGGTAGGTCATCCAGCTTATAGGTGCCCAGAGAAAGCATCTTCATCAAATACAAAAAAGAGAGTAGCATATGCTCAAGAAGACACTATGAGTGTTAAGTCACCAGAGGTTAGTCATATTGAGTTAGAAATGGGGGAGAACTTGATGTTTAGCAAGGTTCTAATCAGACAACCAGTCAAAGAAGAGCCAAAGCAAAGGAGAGCCTTATTCAGGGTAAGATGCAAAATACTTGGTAAGGTGTGCAAGGTTATAGTGGATTCAGGGTCTACTGACAACATCATCTCTGAGGAGGTAATGAGGAAGTTAAAGTTGGAGAAAGTAACCCACACTAAACCTTACAAGGCGACATGGTTGAACAAAGGGCAGAGTGTTCTTGTAAATGAGTAGACAATGATGGAGTTCTCCATTGGAGGGTACAAGGATAAGTTGATTTGTGATGTGTTTCCCATGGATGCATGCCATCTTCTATTGGGCAGACCATGGCATTATGACAGAGGAGCCATCTATGATGGAAAGGAGAATAGTATCTCATTTAAGAAGGATGGAAAGACATTCAAACTACAGTCACTATCAGATGAGGAAGAAGGACAGTCAAAGACCCCTAGTGTCTTGAGTAATGGAAAGGAGTTTATCAACACTCTACAACAAGGAGGGGAAGGATATGTGGTCATGGTGCAACCCAAGGAGGAAGATAAGACTAAGAAAACAGTCATACCAGGAGCAGTCTAGAAGTTGCTTGAGAAGTTCAAGGACATAGTCAGTGATGGAACACCAGCAACCTTACCTCCAAAGAGAGCCATCAGTCATCAGATTGACTTCATACCAGGGGCTTCATTACCAAACAAAGCAGCTTACAAGCTTACACCAGATCATAACCTAGAAGTAGCTAGACAAGTGCAGGAGTTGTTAGACCAAGGACTAATTAGGAAGAGCATCAGTTCGTGTGCAGTACTAGTGGTCTTAGCAACTAATAAAGGTGGTAAGTGGAGACTTTGCACTAAATATAGATAGGGCTATAAATAGAATTACAATCAGATATAGGTTCCCTATTCCTAGGATTGAGGATTTGATGGATTGTCTTGGAGGAGCTCAGTATTTCACAAAGTTGGATCTCAAGAGTGGATACCATTAGATCAGAATCAAAGATGGGGATGAGTGGAAGACAGCCTTTAAGACAACTGATGGGTTATATGAGTGGAGAGTTATGCCATTTGGCCTCTCAAATGCCCCTAGCACATTCATGAGGCTCATGAAGGAAGTGCTTAAGGATTTCACAGGTATATTTGTGGTGGTATATCTAGATGATATATTCATCTTTAGCAAGACAATAGAAGAACATCTAAAGCATGTGGAGTTGGTTCTTAAAATATTGCAGGAGGAGAGTTTAGCCATCAACCTAGAAAAGTGTGAGTTCTTCAAACAAGAGCTTGTGTATTTAGGGTTTGTAGTATCCCAAGGATCATTGAAGATGGACCCAAGCAAAGTGGAAGCTATCCTAAATTGGCCTACACCAACCACAAGGATAGGGGTAAGGAGTTTTCATGGGTTAGTTCAATTTTATAGGAAGTTTATAAGGAACTTTAGTGGCATATGTGCACCAGTACTTGATACAATCAAAGGTGGCCTTAAAACTAAGTTCAATTGGACTCTTGAAGCTAAGAAGGGTTTTGAGAAACTAAAACAAGAAGTGGAAACTCAACCCATCCTTTTGTTACCTAGTTTTGATAAGTTATTCACTGTGGAATGTGATGCCAATGGAATTGCAGTAGGAGTACTAAGCCAGGAAGGTAGACCTATAGCTTTCTTTAGTGAAAAGATCAATGAAGCTAAGAAAAAGTATTCTACCTATGACCTAGAACTCTATTCTCTAGTAAAATCACTTAGAAAGTGGAGGCATTATCTTCTACCTAAAGAGTTTGTAGTGTTAACTGATAACCAGGCACTTAGCTACATCAACACACAAGAGAAGTTGAGAAATAGACATTTGAAATGGATGGAATACCTCCAAGCCTTCTCATTTACCATCAAGCACAAGAAGGGATAGTTGAACAAGGTGGCAGATGCACTATGTAGGAGGTTGTTGACAGTGCAAGAGATACAAATAAAGAGCATTGGGATAGAAAGTTTCAAGGATCTCTACGGAGAAGATGAAGACTTCTCAGAGGCATATAAGGTATGTTCTAATTTTGAGAATCACTTTCATAGTCAATTCTTAGAGTATACATTGCAGAATGGACTTTTGTTCAAGGGGAATCAGTTTTGTGTTCCAAAAGGTTCAATGAGGGAGAATATTATCCAGGAGAAGCACAATGGTAGTCTTAGTGGTCATTTTGGTATCAACAAGACACTAGAATTAGTGCAGAGGTTCTATTATTGGCCCAAGTTGCCAAGGGATGTCAGAAGGTATGTGGAGCAGTGTGTAGTTTGTATTAAGGCCAAGGGGGGAGCTAGCAATGCAGGTTTGTATCAACCTCTACCTATTCCCAATAGACCATGGGAATGTATTAGCATGGACTTTGTGATAGGACTCCCTAAGACTAAGACAGTGTTTGATAGTGTCTATGTTGTGGTAGATAGGTTCAGTAAGATGAGTCACTTTGTTCCTTGAAAGACCACCCATGATGCTAACTATATTTCTCATCTCTTCTTCAAAGAGATTGTGAGGATCCATGGATTTCCATTGAGCATTGTCTCAGACAGGGATGTGAAGTTCATGAGTCATTTTTGGAAGACTCTATGGAGCAGATTAGGTACTAACTTGTCTTTTGGATCAGCTTACCATCCTAAAATAGATGGACAAATTGAGGTAATAAATAGAGTGTTAGGTAACCTTCTAAGGTGCCTCACCAAGGAGTATGGACAGACATGGGAATTGGTCATATCATAGGCTGAATATGCCTACAATGATAGTGTGAATTGGACCAAAAGAAGAAGTCCTTTTGAAATAGTGTATGGAATGCACCCAAGAGGTGTGTGTGAACTTAGAGATTTAGGAGCTATGGAGCATAGGAGTGGCCATGCTGAGGATTTCTCTCAGACCATGAAGGAGATTCAGGAGCAGGTGAAAAAGACAATCATAGAGGCTACTCACAAGCTAAAAGCTAAGGTGGATATGTCTAGGAAAGATCTACAATTTGCAGTAGGGGACTATGTCATGGTCCATCTCAACAAATCTAGGTTGCAAAAAGGAACATCAATTAAGTTGCAGATGAAGAGAGTGGGACCATGTCAGGTGTTAGAAAAATATGGAAAGAATGCCTACAAAGTGGAGCTACCTGCAGACTTAGGCATTTCACTAGTGTTTAATGTGGCTGATTTGATCAGGTATAAAGGACTAGTCACTGAATTGGATCAAAAAAGTGTGGATGTCTTGAAGGATGTGAGTAACATTTCCTTACCTCCTAAAGACAAGCTGCAAGTAGAGAGGATCTTGGAATCAAGGGTGAAGAAGTCTACCCGGTATAAGGAATACATGGAACATCTCATCAAATGGAAGGACAAACCAGAATCTGAGGCTACATGGGTGGATGAAGCTCAGTTCAAGAAGCAGAGTATTGACTTATCTCTGATCTCTCCCCACAATCCTTAGTGTTTGGCTAAGGGGGAGAATGGTGCAGGAGCACCCATAGGTTATCATAGGTTGTTTAGAAGGCCTGTCTAGGACAGTCTTGTCTAGAGAAAATAAGCAATCAAATTTAGTTCATTTGGATGTAAGCCTTAATGGAATTTTTGGTTGGGTTTTGATCAGATGAAGGTCATGTTGACCATAGAATAGGTATCAAAATGAGGTCTTGGAGTTTGAGAAATTCTTGCAAATATTTGAAAATGTTGCTCAATTGGAGCTACAAGCAGCCAAGAAGAGCCCAAGAGAGAGGATAACTGAATTGAAGACCCTATTTATGGGATGCCTCGGCATTGGGGTGGGGTTGGAAGCATTTGTTATGTTTTGAAGTTTTGTGAATTCAAGGAAAGCAGTTGTGTTTGAGAGTGAATTTTCTGATTTTTTCTTGTAGTGAGGTTTTGATAAATTGATCATGGCACTGTAATTTGTGTAGGGTGTAGTGTAGTTGTTCTTCAAGCTTTGTGTGACACTAGATAGTTTCTTTATTCATTTTCAAGCATTTTTTTAAATAGTTTTGATTTCATACTGTGTTGGTCTGAACCAGGCAGTTTTGTGAGAATGGAGTGTTAGTTCACTTTCCCACCACACAAATTGTACGACCCTTGGGGAATAGTGACTAGACTCCATGGATGTACATATAGTATGGTTTAGGTTGTTTGAAATCACAGGAGTTGCTGTGGAAGTCTTACCCTAGGCGAGCCAGGAAGAGTCCGGCTAGGAAAGACTATAGTGCAGAGCACATAACTTGTAGGGGTGTCAAAGTTTTGAAAAATTATCTTTTGGAGAAGGTAGATAAGTGCCTTTCCAAGGCTTATCATGGAGGAGGAAGCTCCATCAATCCATCTGGTGTGAGGAATACTTAACAGTTTGAGAGTAGCTAGGAAAGGGCTTAAAAGACCTAGTTTTGGCTCATTTTCAAGTTAGGGTGTTGTACGGACAACTGCGACCCAAGACCCCAAAAATCCTTGAGAGGTGGGCATATGAACCGAGAATCCCAAGAAAATATTTAGGTGTTCTTTGGAAAGTTTTGAGAACTAACCTATTTTCTCGGAGAAGGATGCCTAATTTGGGCTCCTAGGGCTAGTAGCCTTTTTAGGCCTAAATGAGGGTTTGGTGAAAGCAACTAAGAAATGGAGTCATGTGGACCCTCAAGAACCAATATGGGATGGATTGAAGACATTAGAAACACCTTCACACCCCTGCAAAGCTAAATTCAAGATTTAGGTGTATTGTAGCCTTTAGGGTGGATTAAGGGCTACGGTTAGAGTTGAAAGATTGCACCAAGACTTGTCTTGATAGGAGGATCTATGTTGATAGTTGGGTTGGCAAGGAGAAACCAGGGGACCCTAAGAAGGAAGAGGTCCTATAGGTTTCAAGTGGTGGAGTGCAACACCCTAGAAGTCTTCCAAGCAAGACCCAGAGCATGAAACAATGATTGTTTCATCCAACCTCCCTATCAGATTTCAATTGCATCTTGCATCCTAGGTGTGCTTTGCATCAACATTCAATTAGGTTTTGTTTTGTTTTCACATCCTAGGGTTTCTCAAATTGCATTAGTGAAAGACTCATATGGACTTCATTTTTGCATATCATATCATTCAAAACTAAAAATATGCATTTTCATCTAAAAAGCATTAATATCACTTTAAATTTTTTGAAAAGCACAAAAAAAATTCATCCCTGGAATCATTCACCACCCTAGGTGAATGAATCCACTTGGACATTCTAAACAACATTTTCAGGCATTTTCTGGGTATTTTCTGCATTACAGTTTTCTGTAGTTACTTTTTTTTTATACTTTCTAGATTGTCAGTTTTCTCTTCTTTCTTGCAACTTAGTTTACTTGAATTCATTGTCATCATGGTTTTTTCTTTTAAAATTTTTTGGAATTCATTTAAATCCTTATTAGACATGTCCAATTTTTCCTTTGGTTGTGATCCTAATGACCTTGAACTTCCTCATGCTCCTTGAACTCCTCATGATTGTCCTCCCCGTGATGTAGAAATAATTGGAGAAGATGATGATAGCATGATCAAGTTCTTAAATGAATCTCTTGATAACCTTGAAGCCAATGCAACCTTTTACCCATCCATGAAGTCACAAAATTTTCCTACTATTGCACCTCCTGATCACTTTGGATACCTACATCTCAAAATAAATGAAGGACCTAAGTTCCCTCCATCAAGTGGACCTAGTTCCACTAAACAACCACATTCTCAACCATTTTATGATAACAAAGTTACAAACACACCCATCAACCTTGAAGAAACATATAGAAAAGGATTTACTATCCTAAGTAAACAAGGTTACATGACACAACAAATGAGCATAACATTCACCAAATTCTTGAATAAAGACCAACAAAAGAAAAAACAACATGATTAGAATATCAAGATCCTCCTCATGTTGATAAGCCTCCTTTTGAATAATGGAGACTTCAGGATGATGGCACAGTGATCTTTGGTTCCCCTCCTGACTTAAATGTGCTTCCATGTGAAAAAACTTTACATGATTCCAATGACAAGGATACGAGGATCCCTATGGGTCCTCTTCCTCCCTCCATTCATGAAAATGAAGAATCTAGCAAATGAAAATGACCTTACAAATGGAAGAAAAGAAAATTTCCTATCCATCCACCACCTGAATGTGAAAGGAGACTTCAACTAATTTTAAACAAAGGCCTTATACTCTTACCACCCTCAAAGAAGTTGGTCATCTATCCTAAAGACTCTAACATACCATATTGCAAATATCATCATGTTCTTGGACACCGAACTGATGAATGTCGGACATACTAAACAAGTATCACTTAACTGATACTGAATGATTTTCTATCATCCCTTAAAACCAAATCCCTTTATCATGCCATAGTTGTATAATTTTCCATTCTCACTATTGCATGATCCTTCCCATCACCTACCTTGGCTCATTCTTGTTTTACACTCTATGGAGGAAATAAGTTGTTAGCCTTGTTCTCGTAATGCATTTTTCCTTTGTCTCTTAACTGTGTTATTCATTTTCTACTTATATTACTTAAGATTGTGAAGTCAATAACTCAGTTAATGGTTGACTTGCATTTGTATTACTAGCTTTTTACATTTTCCTTTTCTCTTTTTCTCTTCTTTGATTGCATGTGCATATTGTGTTCCCCCGTAATGTGTGTTTGATGTTCTCCCTCTCTTTGTGCACTTCCTCTCTTTGTACCTCTATTCTTCTATATGTCATACAATTCCTTTTTCCATTTTTTTGTTTTGTGTTTGCCTTTTGGGGATGATGCAAAGTGTAGAGACACCCTATGTCTCTTCCATGTTGACCCAAAAGGTTCGTTCTTTTTTGCTTTCATTTTCTATTCTCCTTTTGGGGATGATGCAAAGTGTTGAGATGACCTATGTCTCTTCCATGTTGACCCAAACAGTCCCCTTTTCATTTTTTACTTTGTCTTTTCTTGTGTTTTTCCTTTTGGGGATGACACAAGGCATTGAGACCAAGATGTCTCCTTCATGTTGACCCAAAAGATTTTTCTTTTCATTTTCTTTTTTCTTGTGTTTTCCTTTTGGGGACGATAGAAAGCATTGAGACCACAATGTCTCTTCCATGTTGACCCAAAATGGACTTTATTTTTCTTTATTTTTCGCTCTCTTGGTGTCATTCTTCTAGTTCTATGTGATTTGGGGAATGATGATAGTTCTGAGCTCTTTAATCAAAACATTGTAGCAAAAAACATGCTGACCCCAAAACCATAGATCCCTTATGTGTTTGGTGTATTCCTTTTTGGGGGGAAACCCTCCCTTTTCTTTTGTTTTCTTTTTTTTTACATGACATAGCCTTACTTGGAAACATATGACTTGGCATAGGGGATTTCTGAGTTGACTCTCATGTCTTTCTTTTCCTTTGCTACTTTAAAGTAATTGCTCACAAAATGGTGTGTAAAAATTCCTTTAAAGTGGGGGCCATACATTGGCATTATTCATTTGCATTATTGGTTCTTAGTGTACCCTTGTCACTTCATACGATGTGTTTTGTCACTTTGTGAACGACATTGGGTGTGATGTCTTTCATAAGTGTGATATATCTTAGCATATTACATTCCTCTTGGTGGCCTGATGCGACACACTACATCCCCTAAGTTGTGAATATACTATTATTTGATTGGTCCTCTCTTAGAGACGTTAGACACAATGTGCTCTAAGTTATAGACCTCGCATGAACTTAACAAGACTCCTTTGAACACCTTTTACATTTTACTTTTTTGCATTTTACATTTTTTCATTTTACATTTTTGCATTTTACATTTTTACATTTTACATCTTTTCCACCTTGCATAATGCAACTTGCATGCCTGTGGTACTATCCTCTTTGTTCATGAGTTCAAAGCATACAAAGCTTTGCTTGTCTCGTGAAGCAAAAATTGACATTTTCCCTTATGTCCATTGTTAAAGTTATCAAGAGGTATAACTTTGATATGGTTGAGCGAGAAGCCCATTCCGTGCCATGACTTTCCCCATAGCCACCTATGTGTTTGTGAGTGCATATTAACTAGCGTATGTATTTCACCTTTTGTGCCTTCTCACCCAGTGGACTGTTGTATGTTCTATCACCACAGAGTGAGTATGCATTCTCTTTTTCAGACAAACAACCTAGATTTGATTCACAATTAGCTGAACAAATGATCAAAGCTTGATCTGACTTTTCCTTTTTTCCTTCGATTCTCTCTTTCTCTTTCACACTTGTGTTCCTTTGTTCTTATGTTTAGTTGTCCATGGGATCTTCATCTTGGGGGGTTGATCATCCCTCTTGATTGTTGTCATTCCATCTTGCTAGCATAAGTGCATTTGGACCTCCCTCTTAATATGCATGGCTACTTTAGTGTGAGTTTGAAGCAAGTTCATCCTCTCACTAAAGTGGGGGCTAAATGTACCATAGAAAAATGGATTATTGAAATTTTCATGGTCTTTATGTGTTTCTCTCATAATGCTTTGTCTATTTTTTATTTTATTTAATGTTGCAATGTATTTTCTGCATTCACATTAGGTCCTAAACATTCAAATTATGACATCTTGTGAAGGTGTTGTGAAGTGTTGTAACACATTTCTACACATTTCTAGACTCTTCTTATTACAATTCACCTAAAGATCATCTTTTCATTACTTATCAAGTCCTATTCTAAAGTGTCGTAAAGTCTTGTAATAAGATTTCATGCTTTTCTAGGCTTGTTATCACTATTTACACCTTGCTTATGCTTTATTTGACCCCTTTATGCACTCATAAGACTTAATTAAGTGTATTTTTGATGTAAACCCGACAAACAACATTAAATGCAATATAATTCCTGACACCCACTTACAAGCCCAAGGTGGGATGCATTTTCCATGGGTGGTGAATGAGTCCCTCTTGGCTCCAAATTCAAAATAATTCAAAATTTCTTTCAAGTTTTTATTCAAAAAGACCTTATGTCAGCCTGTGATGATGTATTATTGGGTTATTAGGGCATAAGTGTGTACAAATAAGTATTTTTCCATCCATTTCAACCCCCATTCATTCACTTGCAACATCAATTAGCATTCAAGCACTTTGCATCATTCAATCAAGCATTCATCAAGCATCTTGGAGTAGCCATTGACATTTCTTCAGCTTTCTTCAACAAGGTTGTGGTGGGTTTAGGACATTTGCATGTTGTTTATTCATCATTCCTTGCTTATTTCATTTCATTTCTTTATTAAGGGTTTGATTAACAAAGTGGGATTTGACCAAGGAAAATCCATATCCTCTAACCCTTAACCATTTTCCCCCTTTTGTATGGGTGTTTGTAGACTTTTGTATGTAGATTTGTCAAGAAATTAGGTGTTGAAAAGTGGACAAGAAGTCAACAAATTGTTTCAAGTCAACTAAACCCTATTTCAAGCTTGGAGATAACCTACAATCCATTTTCTACAAATTTTACTCCATCAACCTAACAAGAAGACAATTGCAAATATGGAGCTACAAGATTGACCTTTGATTTCACAAAAAAATTCAAGGAGGATTGATTCGCCATCAGTGGTGAATGAGTCCCATTGGTGATTTACATTGATTTCTGCCAGATTTCAGAACATTCTAGATTCATCATCCAATTCCCAGGTGCACTTTGTTCAACCTCTTGCAATTCTGTTTGCATGAGTTTTCATTTCTGTTGCATTTTATGCATATCACATTATGTTTTCAAACATTGCATATTATATTAGTTTTACATTAATAATCAGTTAATTACATCATTTAGTTGCATTTACAACATTTCATTTAGTCTTAATCACATCATACAATCCTTTATTTGAGTGAACCACCACAAATTTGTGGTTCTATCTCTCTCCTTTTAGGTGAAAGATCCTAAGAGTGCAAGAGAAGTCCATAGAACACATCAAAATTGATGGTTCAGGACCAAATTTAAAAATGCTAAAAAAGGTACAAAATCAGGATCAAGACCGAAAACCCTAGGTGGGACTCATACGCCCAAGGTGGCATATGAGTCCCATACCACCAAATTTGGGCCACACAACCTAGAAACACTTGAATTATGATTGGATGTTGATTTCTGTCAATATTATCCTTGAAAAGATGCACTAAATGAGGCTTGTGGATGCAAAATAAAGCCAATTGAAGCATAAAGAAGCCCAATTATTTAATAAAACCCTAGAAAAGTATGAATGTGTGTTTCAACACTTTACAACACTCCAAATAATGTACTAATAAGCTCATTTAGTTCACAAGGGCCCAAGATCTAATCATGTGAATGTGTTAGACACATTGCAACACTAAATCAAGGCCATGTTAGGGAGTACTTTTTCCATCATTACATCTATCCCCCACTTTAGTGAGAGGAGGAACTTGCTTCCAACTCACACTAAATTAGACAAATGCACATCAAGAGGGGTCCAAATGCACCAATGCTAGTAAGATAGAAAAACTGTGATCAAGAGGGTTGGAGAAGCCCCTAGGACCAAGGTCCTATGGAAAACCAACATAGGCATAAAATAACACATACAAAAATGATATAAAGAACAATAACAAGGCACAAGCATACACTGCCAAAGACAAAGAGAAGAGAAAAACAAAATAAAAGAGGGGGGATCAGGCTTCGACCATTTTCCTAACACAATGTGGATCAGATCTAGGTTGTTTACCCAAAAAATGCACACTCACTCTAAGGTAATGAAAATCTAGGTTGTCTGCTAGGTGAGTAATCCAAGAAGGTGAGACACATACATAGATGACTAGTATGTGCTCACACACACGCGAGTGGCTAAGGGAAAGTCATGCCTTAGATCGGCTTCCTGACAAACCATACCAAAGTTATACCTCTTGATAACTTTGATAAGGTGACACACAAAAGAAATGAAATTCAAGCTTCATGAGGCAAGAAAAGCTTCGTATGCTTAGAACTCATGAACTAACAAGATGGATCCACAAACATGAAAAGTGTGTTATGCAGGGTGGCCATATAACTAAAAATACAAGTGCAATAATAGGGAATGTTGAAAGGAGTCTTAATTCATGTAAGGTCTTTAAATTAGGGAACATTATGCCTAATGTCTCCAAGAGAGGACCAATCAAAGAATAGAAGATTCACAACTTAGGGGATGTAGTGTGTCACATCAAGCCACTAAGAGGAATGCAATATGCTAAGATAGATCATGCTCTTGAGGTACATCACATCCAATGTCAACCAAAAAGCTAAAAACACATTGCACGAAATAAGAAGACTACACCATAAACCATGGAAAAGAATAATGCCAATGTATGCCCCCACTAGGAATTGCTAAACACCATGTTGTGAGAAATTAAATTAAAGTAGCAAATGATAAATACTAACAATAAAAAGGACATGAGAACTAACTTGGAAAGCCTTATGTCAAGTCATATGTTCCCAAATAAAGCTATGCCATGTAAAAAGAAAGGAAAAGAGAGGGGTTTCCCCCCAAAATGAAACTCCAAACACACATAAGGGATCTATGGATTTGGGGTTAGTATGTTCTTGCTACAGTTTTTTTAGAGAGATTGGAACTATGATCATTCCCTAAATATACATAGAACTAGAAGAATGACAAAAAGAGAGCGAAAACAAAGAAAAATATTTTAGGTCAACATGGAAGAGACATGAATGTATCAATGCCTTGTGTCATCCCAAAAAGGAAAACACAAGAACCAAAAATGGATAAAGGAAAAGCTTTTGGGTCAACATGGAAAAGACATGAATGTATTGACACCTTGCATCATCCTTGAAAGGAAAAGACAAGAAAAAGAAAAATATAAAGGAAAAGCTTTAGGGTCAACATGGAAGAGACATGAATGTCTCAATGCCTTGCATCATCCCCAAAGGTAAACACAAGACAAAGAAAAGATAAATGAAAAATCTAAAAGACTTACAACATAGAGAAGAATGAAGACCATACAAATAGAGGAATGTCACAAAGAGAGAGAACATCAAACAAAATTTCATGGGGGATCACATCATTCACATGCAATCACACTAAAGAAAATGAAAAATAAATAATGTAAAAGACTAGTAAGGCACATGTGAGTCAACCTAAAGCAGGTCTTATGTATCCCAATCATGTACATTATATGTTGAAGGTAGACAACTAGCTAAAGGGACAATAGCAAGTGTTGAACTAGCGTCATTACCAAGTCCAACACTCTTCCTAGGAGAATTCTCATGTAATCTCATGGAAGAGGAAAATAATGTATTCAATTCATTATGCACTTCCTCATAAATTTGAGTAATCTCCTCATCATCATCTAAATTAATGACAATAGGAGGTTGAATGATAATTTCCAAAGAAGGGTTTATCTTTTGTTGTGGTTGCACTATATAAAATATTTTTTCTTCGACGAGGGGATCTCGACTCATCATGCATTGCTCTAGTCAAGTTTGGGTCAAGATTTTCTTTGTTAATTTCTTCGTTTAACTTACGAGCAAAGGCATGATGTCTATGCCTACGCTCTCTAGCACCTCTATTTCTTTTAGTTTGATTTTCAAGTTGTGTTTGTGTAAGAGTGGGTTGATCAACCATAGGCTTCTTTTCTTCCCTAAGGGGACGAACGAAAGGAACCACGAGAGTTTTTCAACCACTTTCTCTTTAACTTTGTAAACTTCTTTTATTCTATAAGGCATGATAGGAGTGTTTTTGTTATCTCTTGTACTTTTGTATGAAGGAGGTGAAGGTTATATCTGAAGTTGGTCTTCATTATTTGGAATGTCTTTAGGTTCAATCATGGTTTCATCAAGGATGGTAGGCTCAGTGGTGAGCGAAGGTATGTTTTGAAGAGATAATTCTACTATTTTCTTTTCCTTGAGCTTTTGATAGGACTTGAAAAAGAAGCCTTCTTGTGGTTTGATAGGTTCTATAGGCTCGGGCCAAAATAAATCTAATGAAAATTTTCCATGGGAGGATAAAGGGTTGAAGCCACTATGATGGACCGTGAAAATTTTATTGTCAAAGGGAAAATTTAAGCATTTATGGACAATTGAAGAGACTACATTCATGGAGCGAAGCCATGGATAACCTATCTTCACATGAATTTAGTTTGATTATGGGATGATGGAGAATGAGATATCTAATGTCTTTGGTCCTATTTTCAAAGGTAAGGTGATCAATCCCATCATAGGGCAGGTGAAACAATTATGCATCTTGATCCATGCTTTTGGTTTATCATATATATCTTGATAGATTTCGTGCAGAAGTAAGAATTCCTTAGTGATCACATTCTCTCCATAGATGAGATCTATTAATATCTCATTAGTGGGCTTATCATGGATATGACCGACTATGTAAAGATGAGGATCGAGTGCATGTTTAAGTATATCATTAGAGGAGAAAGCAATTTCAAGAGGATTTTGAGTTCTGACCTTACGAGGAATAGTGTCTATCACTCCTACCATATCATCCATAGGATCTTTATCTATAAGATTATGTTGAACGATATCATTGTTATCATCATTTGTATCAACATTGATCACATCATTCTTTGTAGTTTCACTAGCTTTGACAAATGAAATGTTATGATTAGGCATAGGGTTGGTAAAATTTTGCAAATTTTGGTCAGGAGGGGAAATAGACTTATTTACTTGATCACTAACACCTCTAATGGAAAGATAACTAGAATCAATGAGGTCTTGCACAAGATGTTTAAGACGCTTACAATGTTTTGTGTCATGTCCATTTTTGTAGTGATAATGACAATATTATTTTGGTCTATAGCTTGCAGGTAATGGTTTATTAGGATTGAGGGTTTTAATAGGAGGCAAGGTGATCATCTTTTGTTCTAGGAGTTGTGTCATTATGTTGTGAAGGTTATTGGGCAAGGGAGTGAATTGCCTTTTTGGGTCCCCATAGCTAAAGGGTATCACTTCTTTAACAACAACTACTTGGTTATTAGAATTCTAAGTTGTTTGTTGAGGGGGGTTGAATTGAAGGAAACCTTTATTCTATTTTCTAAAAGGTTGAGAATTTCTTTGATTTGTGGATTCAGACTTCTTAGTATGGATAGAAGTGGATTTTGTATCATGACTACTAACTAAATTTTTATAATCATGGAGGGCAATACACAAGTGCATGAAGGAGGGGAATTTCATCATGGTAATATTGTCTTGTATCTTGCTTTGCAAATTTTCTATGAACATATTTTGAAGATGAGGGTCAGGAACTTGGACATCGATTTGGGAATAAATTGATTGATAGTGTGAAATAAATTTGGTAATATTTTCTTCTTTTTTTCCCCTTTCATCTCATCAAATCATCCAAGGTCATTTTAGGGGTCATATGAACTTGGAAATGGTTTATAAATTCCTCAACAAGTTCATTGAATAAATGAATTGAGTTTTTCGGTAATGAAGAGAACCATTCCAAGGTAGGTATTGGGAAAAGTTTAGCCAATATTTTTTCATCAAGAACAAAGTAACTATATAAGGAAGTATAGGTAGCAACATGGTTAGAAGGATCCCCCTTCCCCCCATATTTATTAAATCTAGGCACTTCTACACCTTGTGGCATCGGTGTTTGCAATATATCCAAGGACAAGCTACTGCTTTTGACATAATATGTAGGAGGAATGTTTAGATTTTGGTTGATGGTGGAGAATTGTTTTTGAAGGGATGAAACAGTTTGGAAGAGTTAGTTTATGAGAGGGTCATTGCTTGTATTATGAGATGGAAGTGAAAAAGGTGAAGGTGTGTATGTGTTCGAGGGACAAGTGAATGGAATGATTATAGGTGGTAAGGTGGTAGGAGATATGACGTGTGATGCCACAATGACACTAGGGATGCTAGCAAAAATACCCAAGGAATGAATCACATTACTAGTTGGTTGCATTGATGTTGTGACTTGAGGCTTAGTATAGGTAGGAATAGAGGAAATTGTTGTGGGAGAAGGAATTTGAATTCCTCCTTGGCTTGTGAAATTTCTTGTAGGTAAAAGACAACTATTGTTTGAGGGGAGGTGTTTTCCAAAGATTTGAACTATGTTTTTCACAAGGTCAAGTCCATCTTCACTTTCAAGCATATGATGAATTTGATCTATGGTAGGGATGGCGGTAGTTGTAATGTTCTCAATACTTATTTGATTTTGTAATTTTTCTAAGTCTTCATGAATTTGGATTATGTTTTCTTGTGGAACACTAGCAACCATTGTTTCAACATGTGTCACACTACTTGAAGGAAAAGAGTTGTTAAGGGTATGGTCCATACTTAGTGGACTAGTGTCAATACTAGGAGTGAAAGAGCTAGACAAGCCAATATCCATGACAATTGTGCTATCATGAGATGACATGAGTCTGAAACTTTGTCTCACTATAGTATTAGCAATAGGACACCAAATAATCATGCAAGGGATTCTAAATGCAAAAGGAATGCAAATACAATATAAGCTATGAATAATGAAATGACTATAATAGAAATTTTGTAAACTGAAATAGAAAGTTATAAGCAACAAACATAAGCTCAAAAATAGGGAATTTAACTCTGTAAAATGCAGTTCAAAATCTACACTAGTACTGATTCACCTAGAAGGGTGTACAAGTCCCAATGGGGGTCTTTTCAAAAAATTTAGAAATTTTTAATTGATTTTTATGCTTGTTATGTTGTGTGATCTATAACCTAAATAAAAATGTAGATTTTATATATATTTCAATGATTTGAGCTGTAAAAATGCGAGCTATATGCACTCTCACTAATGCAAAATTAGAAACCCTAGAATTCCAATTAATTAGTGCAAACCCTAATGCAATCCTAATGCAAGCAAGATCTAGGATGATAATGCACGCCAAGTCAAAATTATGATGTTCTAAATGTAGATTCACCAAAATGAAATAATGGAAGATGGGATAGGTGATTTCATATGGTTTAGGACATAAAGCAAACCCACTTTCCAATTATTTTATTCAAGGATAGCCCTAAAGATCTCAATGCAAAAGAGAAAGAGATCTTGCAATAGGGCTATTCTAGGGGCTGATTGTAAACTAATGAGGAGTTTACCACCAAGATAGGGATTAGAAAGACAAATGTAATGTAAATCAAAATTCTTAACCCTAATATGATGCAATCTTTAACTAAATGACATAAAAATGTATGTAAAATAGAATACCAAGATGAAAGAAGAAATATGTGCACTTGGAAATATGAAGATGGCTGGATGGAGCTCTAAAATATTGAAAATAGTGACATTAATGCTAAATGGGACTCATACGCTAGGCTGGGTGAATCAGTCCTAGATTTGGGTTTCTGTGCAAAAATAAGAATCTAGCAAATGGCTATCTGAAACTGCAAAAACCTAAAAATTGAGCTAAACTAAGAGTGATATGCCAAAACTGGTGTATCAATCTAGTTAGGGTTTTCTAAAGGTTCAAGGTTTAAATCTACTCTATATGTCTTGATTGATTGTTGAATTTGAAACCCTAATTTGCAACTTGTTGAAGTCTTCCAAGTATCTCCAATGGAAGGCGACAACTTTGACAACTTTGAACACTTTGACAACCTTCTCCAAACTTGCTCATTAATGTATTTTCAATCTAAACCTTAAAATCACACACTAGAGAGGGAAAATGTTTCTTTGTTTGTGGATAGGGGTTTGCCTTTGTCAAACTCCGTTTTGGTAATCAAACCTTGAAATGAAATGCAATAGAAATGGAGAATGATGAATGAACAAAATATGATGTTGCAACTCACTAGACCCTTGCAATAAAAGGTTGCAAACATGTATGAGATGGCTCCAATGGATATAGATCTTGACTCTTGCTTGAATATGATAGATCTTGAATGAAATGCTAGGTTGAATCATGAAACCCTACATTACAATTGTTAGCTCAAAACAAACATGATGCATTGAGACTTTAACATGATGTTTGATGCTTGAATGATTCTCTAAAATGCTTGATAATCTACCCTTGAAGACTCTTGAATAATCTTGTGAACACTTGAATGCTCTTGTGAGCTCAATTGTGCTATTATGAATGCTCTCACAAAATTCTTAGGTGAAATGAGTGAAAGAACCTTGTATTTATACTTAATTATGCAATAATTCTTGAAATTACAATACTACAAGTTGACATTAGATCCAAAAGGATAAAATCATGCCAAAAATTTGAATTAATTTTAATTTTGGGCCACATAGGACTCATATGCCCAAGGTGGCATATGAGTCCCATCAGACATAATTTATGGGACCAAATTCAAAAATTCTTACAAAGTTGCAAAATCAGGATCGAGACCCAAAACCCTAGGTGGGACTCATACGCCATCCCAGACCACCAAATCTGGGCCACACAACTTAGAAACACCTAAATTATGATTGGATGTTGATTTGCATCAAAATTATCCTTGAAAAGATGCGTTAAATGAGGCTTGTGGATGCAAAATAAGGCCAATTAAAGCATAAAGAAGCCCAATTATTTAATAAAACCTTAGAAAAGTATGAAAGTGTTTCAAAATTTTACAACACTCCAAATAAGGTACCAATAAGCTCATTTAGTTCACAAGGGCCCAAGACCTAATGTGAATGTGTTAGACACATTGCAACACTAAATCAAGGCCATGTGAGGGAGTACTTTTTCCGTCATTACAATTACCGCACCACCACAAAAGGAAAATTAGGAGAAGTTAGAGTACATTTTAAAATTAGAGAAGCAATAAAGGCCTTCTTTTAGATGAGCATAGAAAATATAAAAGGAGAATCCAACTCCTCACAACAAAAGGCAAGGCCAAAATAAAAGATAAAATAAAATTTACATAGATAATGAAGGAAGAATAACCTATAGCTTAAATACATACCATAGAAATACTATAGTCAATCTCAAGAGATCAACTAGAAAAAAGTAAAATTGGAAAGAGAAAGTATTAAAAAGAAGAAAATCAAGGTATCTTTACCACAAAAATAACAGATATAGAGAATGAAGAGGAAATAGTGGATGCCCAGTTATTGTATATCACTATTCACACTAGCCACATTACCTCTATAAAAAACACAAATGTATGCAACAATATCTAACAAGAATAAGAAAGTCATTCTAGAAACAATGTATTGTTTCTTTATATTACAAGAATTCTCATTCAATGATGAATATAATAAGACTTCCTTGAGGATTTAGTAGATATGATACAAACAAAAAGAGAAGCAATACAAGCAAAAGAAGATACTAAGAAGGAGGTCAAGAGAACAAGTAGTGGCAGATATTTCTCTCAACAAAAAAAGAAAAATTAACATAAATGAAAGCTTCAAAGTTGAACTCAAAGTCAAGAGTTGAAAACTTCATATCATAGGTAGATTTAACAAAATGAAGGGTAAATCTATGTTTCCTTTTATCTCTACCCCTAACATGGTTTTGGGGGAGGAAGTTAAATTGAATAAAGAGTTTTATTTGTATAAAGGTCTAATTTGTAGGTTGGTTATATTTTTTCTCCACCTCAGTTCAGCATACGCAACTAAAGTCAATCCTCCTTTATGAATGTTGAGACTACCTCTGCCAGTGCATCCCCAGTACCAACAGTCTCGTTCAGATTTACGAAGAATACTTGTAATCCACGTTACAAAAGCTTTCTTATTTTCTCTCTTACGTGAGAATTGGTTAATGGAATTCTACCAGTAATGAAAAAGACACGATAATTCACGGACGGGTTGCAAATCCGAGACTTATTTCCCTTCGTATTCTCCCTACACACGTAATCTAAGATCGATTTTGCAAAACCCAAAGTACTACAGCCGGGATAGGTAGTCTATCGTTTTATGCGGCAGGATATTTATCATGTCTGGTTGGCTTCTCATATTCTTTTCGATATTAATTTTATCACGGAAACCAATTTTTCTTTGGTATTTTTCAAACTATAAGTTTCGTCTCATGCGAATTACTTTTTCATTACGGCTCATGTAAAAGCAATCAATTATGAGTGCGTGCAAGTATGGGCGACGAATCCAAACATTTTGACATTGTGCGCATCATTTGCTTGTTGCTGTCTCTCCAATTTATTCCTTAATCGCGATGGTAATGTTTCAATTTTTTAGAAGATTAAACACAGTTCTTTTTCCTTCCACCTGGTATTGTGGAGTTCATTCAAAAGTGGGAAGTGGTGAGAACACTACATTGATGGGCCGGCCGACCCACACGAAAGGCCAGTGAGTTTTAAAGGGAAAACAATAATCTGTGATTATTCAGAAACACTAATAAAAAGGATTAAATGCATAGTGTTTAGTTTATATTATTGATTAAATTGTGTATTTAATGGAGATGAAAATTGTGAATTTGTCAAGAAAGTTAATAAAGTTGTAAGAGTATGTAGTTGTAAACTTAACTAACTTATTAGCACTTGCATTTAAAGGAGCTTCAATGATTACATCGATATAAAATTATATGTATGGTAATATGTTAAAGAGTACGTGTTTGTGCATGGATGTGTATGGATGTCATGTGTTGCAAATTCTAGTTATATGTGGTTGGATTAAACAATTAATAATAAGTGTTAAATAATGGAATGAAATAAACTTAGAAAAATCTAGATTTTTTTCTTAAAGAAATTAAGTATTATTTAATTTTGAAATATTTGCATACAAATTTAAAACATAAATCAGTGCAAATGAAAAAAAAAGTTGCCATCAAATTGACAAAAAAACATTGCAATGAAAATAGAATGTTCCTATCTAGTTGGAATATCACACTAAAATTCATTTTCTGATGAGTCAATAGTGGTTTGCAAGCATGAGACTTGTTTCAGACTCAAATCTCACACTATATGTAGCCTATTGTCTAAAAAATTAATGTCATAACACTATTGTAATAATTGTGAAGCAATAAAGTGGGATATTATATAATTAAGTTTAGTACATTATTACATTAAGTCTTAAGTTTTTTTCTTTAAAAATAAAATAAAAAGTCAACAATGTGATTTTATAAAAGAGGATTTCAGTAAAAAGACATAATTCATTTTTACATTGATTTATCTTACTAGAATATAATACAAAAACAAAAATGGAGCTAAGAAATTTGGACAAAATGTCAATATCAATTTACGCCAAAATTGTAAGCCAAAAGATGTATTTGCATTAACGAAATGAAGAGTATACAAACAAATTTTAAGAAAACTGAATTCCAAATATTGGAGGGAAAGGTTTGTTAAAAATTCATAAAAAAATTGTGAGAGATAACTACATCTTTAACTGCCAACTCGCCACCTAAGAAATATTAACCTACAAATGTAATATAAATTCAATAAATGAGGGTAAAACATGAATTGTACACCAACAAAAAATACTATTTAGTGTTTGATGTCATTCAACTAACAAAAAAATGTTAATGGAGCTAAAATTTGAACCTCAAATTCATGTTTACTCATGCCATATGCTCTTCCTTCCTCTTTATAAAATCTTGATGATCAAAAAAATGGTAAATGTTTTAAAGGAAAATAATTATTATTGTAGTTAGTCAAAATATAATAGGTTTAATTTATACATATTTACTATTTTAATCAATATCTAGTTCCTTATTTTTATAATCAATAATTCTAAAAAATCATAGAAACTGATATGATTTAAAGTATTATAAATTTGGAATATCTTTGGTTGACATTCATAGGTCAAGTTGTCATGATTAGACTATTGCATTTAATCCATAACATATCTATTATAAATGACATTATATTATTTTCAATAAATCACCAAGGAGAAATAAAATGATTACAGACACTAAAAAAGTCCTGGGTGACATCATACACTTGATCTCGATTAACTAACTTCAATTATTCCTTGATCACTTCTTTACTAACCAATTAATTAAATAATCCTTATTTAATTAAATCATCTTATTTTCCTCTATTAATCAAATAAATCAAATTTATCTAATTAGATAATTATCTTCTCTTAATTAAATAAATCACTTTATTTAATTAAATATAATGTTCATCTTTTAATTAAATATGTAATTTTATTTGATTAAATCATTTTCTCCTCTTTAATTAAATAAATCAATTTTATTTAATTAAATCATAAATCAATCCTAAAGTCCCCCTTTAAATTAAATAAATCAATCTTATTTAATTAAACTTCTAAAGTTTTTCATTCAATTAAATAAATCAAATTTATTTAATTAAATCACTAACATCTCATTATTCCTCCCATTTAATTTAAATCAATCCAAAAATCTAAATCAAATGTCATGTCAACTAATTCTATTTAAAATTTAATTAATCACAAATCAATTAACTCCTATTCATCCAATTCCTCTAGATTTTTCCACTTGCACATGAAAATACATTAAATTCATTTATTAAATACCTATTTTCTCTGAACATGACATTTTTAAGGAATATTCTTCCAAATTTGAAAATACCTCCAAATGGGATTTGTCCTTCCAACAAAGCATTTAAGTCCTCTCTTACATGTCTCCCACTTGGCATTTAAGACTCTTTCTTCTCCCTCCACAAGCCAACTTTCAAATTTCAAATCTCCCCCTCTTTGGCACATTGATCAAAATGTGCACAACCTTCCTCCATTGACATGTTGACAAGTGACATATTGTCATTGAATTATGTTTTGTCCCACATCCTCCATGTTCTTCAATCATCCATCATAATTTCTTATAAATAGAGGGCTCCTCTATTGTATTAATCCTCCACAACTCCACAATCTTCTCCACAATTCCAATCGTTTGAATGCACATCCATCATCTAGGAGCTTATCAAGGATTGGGAAAGGGCTTCTTTCCACATCAAAGGAACACCAATCCACTATGAGATAAGAGTTTGATTCATGTTATTGTGTGTTTTATTTAGCTTCCTTGTTTCCTTTGATTGCACACTTAACATGATTCAGTATTTCATAGAGATGTTTTGGTTTTATTTAAATGATTAACATGTTAATGTGTGATGAAGTTTAAGTAATTTGCAGATTTTAACATCTACAAAATGGCGCTAGAAGGAAGTTTTTCTATTCGCATTTGTCTATGTTAAATGCATTGCACAGGAATAAAAAGTCTTTATTTATGTCCTTAATTAGTTTGAATGCATTAAAACGAAATAGAGTCTTTATTTCTCATCATAATTGATTTACAAAATACCCTTTTTAATATCAATCCATTCTATAGATAGGAAAGCAGAGTCTTTATTTCTATCCATTATCAATTAATGTATTGCTCAAAAGTTTCTAAGGTCTCTTCCATAAAATCTATCAAATATTACATTCGTGGAGAGTGCATTTAGGTGTCGTGACAAATAGTTCATGTGCTTAGTCAATGCTTTTACATTTTTGCATCAATGCATTTATATTCCTTCTTTATGCACCCACATGCCTTCTTCGTTCTTGCATCAGATGTCCACACCCTATTCTAAGGCTCTCATTTTTGTAGGTGGGGAGAAAGGATATCAGAAAAGTTTTGATAATTTGGCTTTACACCTGTTAATATCATTTGCTTGAAAATTTATTACGCCTTTTCAACAAATCTATTTTGTGCAGGTCCTGCAATCATTACATTCCATGAAATAACATCCCTTTTGAGGAATTTTATTGTGAGCTAGCTCATACCCTTGTCTATGAACTCAAAATTATTTAGTTGTAATTGCGCACATCTAAAGTTGTTCAATATTGATATTAATCTGACATGTCTTTTGAATCTATGAATTTTTCTAGGCATTTAAGTTGTGAAAGTACTAAAGTCAAGCATTTAAGTCATGAAATTAGAATCCTATCATCCAGAGATTGTTGTTGTTGTTGATAGATAACCCATCGATTATACTTTTCTTCGTATTATTCACAACTATTCATTTCATTTGCAATAGTTTTTCTTGATATTGCGTTATTTTCAACTTTAACCAAATAAATTTATTTTAACATCTAAGCAAAGGCTATTATACCTACACTGAAAGCACACAATGTGAGCTATGAATCTCTTTATTTTCATTGAAATTGAGAAGGATGGAAGTCTTCAAATGTGGGAGAAGAAACAAAGTCAAGTCTTCTCACCATTTGAATGTGTACGTAGGACCTTTCATTCTCAAGAAACGCCTATCTACCATCTCTTTATGGTAGTGGATGACGTATGCTCAGTCATCTAATCAAGAATGAGACATATTTGGCCATGTGCAATAAAAATTACTCTCGTCATTGCCCAACATTTAATGTATGATGGCGTCTGTCTTTTGTCACCCGTGAGATTGGCATGTTTTTCTTTTTCTTTTTAAAGCTAGATTTTTTAAAGTATAGGGTATCTGACCAGGCTAGAGACTTCTCGGGTCTCATTTGTATCATGGCGTAAAGAGGGATAAGTTTCAAGTTAAGCCCACGTTTAGACAAGATTGCATTGGATTTGGTCCATTGCTTGTAATAGTAAGGCCTATGTTGGGTTTGGAAATCTCCTTTCCATGTTGTAATGGACAACTACAAGGACATAATGAACATAGAAAAAAATGAAAGGCGGGGATGGTAGCCATGTTATCTTTTCTTTACTACTTGATTCCATCTTAATTTTGGCTCCAACATCAAGAACTTGTGATGATGATCATCATTGTCTTGTGCTTGCTTATGCTTTGTTCTAAACTAGGTATAAGTTTTCTACTATTTTAATCAATATCAAGTGCAACCAATCAGGGAACCAGGCCCATCCGTTACCATCCACTATTTTAATGAAGCACTTTTTTTTTTTAAGCAGGTGTAATGTGTAAAAAAATTATGTATTTCTATTTTAATTGTGACATAGTTTTGGCTAATACTAATCACTAACAACAAAGAATGAGACATATAATGATGGTTGAAAAATTGATCCATGTTCCTTAAATTTTATGGTCTCTAGGTCAATAGTGTCATCCAATTATTAATTTAAGTTACGAATGCTCTGTTATTGAATGTGAGTTTTTCTATGTTATCGTGTCTAACTTCTTGTAGCTTATCAACCATTATTTGGCTCATTGAACTCTTTTTTTTTTTTTCAAAATCACAAAGGTTGCACATAGCATTTGGAGGCTACGAATATTACTTGAGATATTTTTGAGTCCTTTTTTCTTGGGAAACACTTAATCACTCTTTATAGGCTGCACATAGCATTTGGAGGCTGCAAATCTTAGTTGAGATCTTTTTGAGTCCTTTTTTGCTTGGAAAACACTTAATCACTCTTTATAGGTTGCACATAGCATTTGGAGGTTGCAAATATTACTTGAGATCTTTTTGAGTCCTTTTTTTCTTGGAAAACACTTAATCACTCTTTGTAGGCTAATTTCCCCAAATCTTTGGTAGGTGATGTTATATCTGGAAAGTATAATTAAAATCACTCAACTTGGAGTGGGTGTGATATTTTCTCACTAATATTGCATTTAAGTATAGTTTCTAATAGTTGGGTGAATTTGAATAGCTTTCATTGACTATTGGAGACCTCTCCATAATGCTACAATAATGGGATAATGACAACCTGATTTGGTGGAATAATGTTGTCAGACTATAATTTGGTTTGCATCACAAAACAATGGTGGTCTCTCTCACATGAGAATAAAATAGGAAGATTTGAGTTAAAAAAAAGTGGGCCTTGAAACTTGAACTTGAAAGCATTTTTAAATGCTTATTGTAATAGTCTAGAAATATCTAATTATTGCGGCTATTTTCTGTTTTAGTCCAACTAGCTCAATTTGGGTTTAAAATTAATCAGTGATTGATTTTTTCCAAAGTTGGCTAAAATTGAACTTAGACACTTACTAGCTTTTCAATTTGGTCTAAAAATTTAACAAACAACTTTCATCTTTCATTTTGGTGTTTTAAAAAGAATCAAATCATTGCTTTAAGGATTTCAATTAACATGTGCATCTTTGTTTTTGTAATCACCTACCTAATATATTATCATCAAAAAGATGTATGCGCTTATCTCACACCTCATGGGGATATTGAGAATCAAAAGGATTTTGGTGATATTAAGTTGTGTAAGTGATTTGCTACACACTTCAATTTGGATCCTAAAATTGAATAAATCTTGCGAGTGTGAGTGGAACATATCGTGTGTGTTCTCTCTTTTTTTCTCAATGAAGATTCATCAAACTATGAATGTGTTTGCTTGCTTTTGTTTTATCTTAGAGGGCCTTCCTTGTGGAAAAAAGTAATCACCCAAGGGAATGACCCAACCGAGAACATGCTAAAGCCAAGTGATTTCCACCCAGGATATAAGTGTGGGTACTTGAAGAAACACAAGTATCACGAGGATTGTTCTGATGAGAAGGGAAGCAATGGTCTCTCACCACATGGATGATCCCCCATGAATAGAATGCCCACATTAAAACCCCTTGTTTAGAAAGGCCAAAATCCTTATCTATTTGTTGGTGCATGAATGGTCATTCTAAAGCTACCCCACACTTTTACGACTTTTAGTAGAAATGGAAAGTATGCCATGGGAGATTCATGGGTACTAATTCTTGGCTAACCCGAGAAGTGAGTGCACTATAAGGGGAAGCCTATGTGGTCAAGCATCTAACAATTCACTAAAAGTAGGCGTAGGTGGACTTGTCCAAGTGGGGACTCAACAAATACTATCTCAAATATCCATAGGGTTGTGATTTTTCTTGAAATCAAAACACATTTCTTGATCAAAAACATTGGAAGAAAAACATTCAACATGAACACCAATTCTAAAACCCTTTAGGAGAAGCAAATATCCTTGAACAAATTCACATGCTATTGCTTGCCCTTGCGATTCTCATTCTTAGAGGCTTTTAAGCATTTGGATTTCATCTCAATTTTCTCCTACTAAGGTCAACATTAGGAATTTTTTTGCTTAATTTTCTAGATTTCCACATAGTGGACTTTTTGGAATGAATGAGAATTAGGACATTGGAAATCTAGTTTCA
Source organism: Sequoia sempervirens (assembly GCA_007258455.2). NCBI lineage: Eukaryota > Viridiplantae > Streptophyta > Pinopsida > Cupressales > Cupressaceae > Sequoia > Sequoia sempervirens. Next base: position 36,076,987 of record VDFB02000013.1, on the reverse strand, counting down.
AAAGCTAATCAAGAGTGTGATTGTGGTAAAAATAAATCATTATGCAAATTTAAATAAAAATTGGAACCCACACATATGCTTGGCATCTTTTGGTCATATGGTTTTCATGCAAACATTGGTCTTTTGGTTTTGAACTACTCTTAGAGAAAAACATGTTCTTCACTATCTTGGTCTTGTAAACAAGGTCATGTTGATGTGTTTTTTATGCACTTTTCAACATAGGCAGTGCATAGGTGCACTACTTCTCTTGAAAGACAATCTTCCACAATCAGATTACAGAACACTATTCCAAGGTCTCTAATGTCAGGTCTTGATAGTGCTTGGAATATCTCAGTTGTTTGATGTGATTTGCTGGAATCACAAGGCAGACTTACAGATGAGTTACAAAGCATGGGAAGTTGGGTTTGCAAATATAGTTTCAAAGTGCTAAAAGTGAATGAACAATGGCTGTCCACTCAAAACAACAAGTTGAAACTCATCAAGTTCATCTAATTTCGCTTCATGGTGATGCTTTGGGTTCTACTCTAACTAAGGATTAAAAGAAACAACAAAAAGAGAAGAGTTAAGAAAGCTATTCTAATCCTAAGCTATGAATGAATAGTAACAATGGTGGTTGCTAAAGTAGACAGGCTTCCTAAACTAAGTTTTTGCTTGACCAAGAGAAACCTATAGCTACAAAAAATTAGTGCAATCTCCTAAGGTCTACTAATTTTCAAATTGCACATGCACATCATGAACATGCAATCAAACTAAGTTGCAACAATGGAATAAAGAAGCCCAGGCTTACTTTGCACAGTAGCTTGTCATCAACAAGTGCTAAAAGTATGGGCTGAAAGCTCATCAAATACTATAACAACAACACCATCATGACAACCATTCAAGAAACTAATACTTAAACTAACATGGAAATAGAACCATGTATGCAATATGAGCAAAATCAAAAAAAAAAATTCATAAACTCATGCAATGCTATCTTCTATTGCTGTAAAATGCTTTTTACAACAACTCTCCAACCCTTACAAATGAGGGGCAAGCCCCTATTTATAGTTTTCCAAATCCCAAATGAATGGCTAGGATCAATTTGTAACAAATGGCTCAGATTCATTACAAGTTAAGGCTTCACCTACCCCCAATATCCAACAATTTAAAATACATTCCTTGTCTTTTCTTTGCTTTGTCATCTAGTGTCAGTTACTAGAGAAAATTTGTCTCATAGTTGATTTCTCTTTTTACTGTAGCAGAGACTGTTTGAAGGCTACCCTCCATTTGGTGGACTTGCAAAATTTTTGATTGGATCAAACAGGTTAGTTGATGACTTGCATCAATAGATTGGTGGCCCCTGATTTGGGTGGAAAGCCCCTTAGAAATCATCATCATTTGGAAAAAGGTAGGAAAACTCCCTCAATGGGCCTCTTCGATAGACCTACGGAAGGCTTCTTGACTCCTGCAAACATGAAGCGTCGTAAGTGCATTTATACATGAGTTAAGGAAAATGTTAGTCAAACCTACAAATTCCCTGTTAGATCTATCCATGCATCATCAAAATATTTTAATATTCATATTTGGAGCTCATTTGAGCCATAAACATTAATGTGTGCTTCAGGGTTGCGATCGCCAGAGGACAGAAAGACGACGGAAGAATGCCAAAAGGTAGACAGCAGATGGAAGCCAAAATAGCTGGGAAGGAGGCGGGCTCTCGGATGTTCAAAACAACCAGGAAGGAGGCGAACTCCCGGATATTTAAAACAGCTGGGAAGGAGGCAGGGTCCTGGATGTTCAAAACAACCAAGAAGAAGGCAGACTCTCGGATGTCCAAAATAGCTGGGAAGGAGGCAGACTCTCGGATGTTTAAAACAGCCGGGAAGGAGGCAGGCTCCTAGATGTTCAAAACAGCTGGGAAGGAGGGAGGCTCCCAGATGTTCAAAATAGCCAAGGAGGGATAGACTCCTGAAAAAAACCATGGAGGGCCCGAGTTTCAGAGGCCGGGAAGGAGATGGCCGCCAGATGTTCCAAACGGCCAAAGGGGGATAGACTTCTGGAAACAACCACAGAGGACCCGGTCTCCGGAGACCGGAAGGGAGGTGGCTGTCGGATGTTCCAAAATAGCAAAAGGGGGACGAAGCTCTGAAACCACCAAAACTTAACCAAACTTTGACGAAACCTTGGCAGTTCATTTAAGCACATCAAACACATTCTAGATACAAAAAAGGGTGACCCCAAAGTCAAAAATGTGGAAACAGGAGCAATGAGGGTCCACAGATGTTTCCAAACAGCCAAGGAGGAAGGGAATTCCAGAGGGAAAGTTTTGAAACCATCAAAATTTAACAGAACATTGACAAAACCTTGGTAGTTTATTTACGCACTTCAAACACATCCTAGATCCAAAAAAGGGTGACTCCAAAGTCAAAAATGAGGAAACGGGAGCGATAGGGGTCCGCAGATGTTTCAAATAGCCAAGGAGGAAGGGAATTATGGAGGGAAAGTTCTGAAACCATCGAAATTTAACGGAACATCGACGAAACCTTGGCAGTTGATTTACGAACTAAGAACACATCCCAGATCCACCAAAAAGTTGGCCCCAAAGTCAAAATTGTGGAAACGGGAGCGATGGGGGTCCACGGATGTTCTAAAATAGCAAGAAGAAGACAAAAGGTAGAAAAGGGGATGGTGGACCTCAATTCTCTATAGATTTGAATACCCTAAGTAGGTGAATTTGGGTAGGGGAATTTGATCGTTTGATGGCACATGACCAATTTGGGCTTGGATATGGGGCACATAAAACAAGATAGGAGCAAAGCAACCTTCGGGAGAAAAAAAAAAGGGGGTCCCTGCATATGGCGGGGCGTGTGTGCAAAATATGCACAAGAAATGGCGACTCACTGGGGAAATGCTCTAGAGCATTTTGATGACAAACTTGAATCATGAACCTAGAATCTCTGATTTCGACCTTCTCGCTAGGGCAAACAAACTAGACACCCAATCCAAAGGATCAAAACCACTAGCCAACCCAACCTTCAGTATGCTGAAAATCCAAATGTGTGCAATTGCGTTAATTCCCATCCTTCAGTTGCTATAGGAACCCAAGCTCCGTTCAGTTAAGCTATGTAGTTTATTCTAACTCCAAAAGCATCTGGGATATTGCCTCACTACCAATCAGGAGTCCATAGCCCCGATAAAGTTATCACTATGATTCTCCCGAACATTGCTCTACTGCCGGCTGGGTGTCCATAGCCCTGGTAGAGTTGCTCGGATACCCCTGAAAAGTTGAATTTTTCTTTCTTTTAATTTTCAATGTTTTCTTTATTTCTTTCTTTTATCTTTTCAGCTCTTTTATTTCAACCCACAAGCATTGAAGCTCACACTCAGGGCTTAGAATCACAGTGGCGCTGGAGCAGAATTTTAGATTTTTCACTTAACTAGACTTCACAAAAGGCCCTACAGTGACCGTCAAATTTTTAAAATGTGTAAGAGCTGTAAGATTTCAGAATACATCAGAGTCAGACTAAACCAACAACTTATCCTCTTTGAATCAAACACCCAGATCACTTGACACTAACAGAAGACCTTCACCATCCACTCTGAAGACTTGATTAGAGTCTGACAAAGAATTACATAAAACAACCCCAGGCGATAAGTATGGTTGTTGTGTGCACAGATGTGCCCAGCTAAAAGCAGACGGACCCCGAGCAAAGCAACAACAAAGTGAAAGCAAACAAAAACAAACAACCTACAAAGCAAGCAACCTAAACCAAACCAACTAACCTAAGGAAAGTAGGAAAGCAGCGTATTTACAGGAAACCTATACTACTCAAAACGGGCTATATACAAAGATATTTATAATGAACTATGTTCAGGCAGGGCAAGCTGACATTAACATTCATTAGATTTTGCAATGTATGCACAAGCAAACGGGCAATTGTTATCATTCTTAACCATGCAAATTTATCTTTATATTCAGAAAAATGAAGTTCAACATTGCAACACTCAAGTTCAATCATGTCATCATAAAAAATCAGCAATTGAGGAGGCTCGTTGAACCCATGATTAATCCATAAACATGTTTGTTTTCCCTCATTCCCATAATCAAAATAATAAGTGTAGCTATGAAAATTAACTGGAGCAAGGAAGGATAGAACCTGAATGTCATCACACGGAGGTGGCAGTGTTGGATGGTCGAGAGCAAGAACATCATTGATCGTTGCATTGGAAGCCTCGGGCGGGCGCAGTGGAGGGTGCAACACTGTGGACCTTAAGCTTGTATAAGGCTGGGAGGATGGGGCAGCAAACAACTCTTTTAATCTACCAATGGGATCCACAACCTCCACTGGTTGTTCCTTGAGGAAGTACACCTCATATGCCTGGGTTTCCATTGCCTAAACCTCTTCTTGATTGTTGTCTTCAAGGGTCAGCATGCTGTCCCATCTCCTTTCCCAGGTGTCAGCCTTATTTTCATGATGTTCAGTGTCATGGGATGATGACATATGCGAATCTATCCTATTGGAGCCATCTGAATATGAAGGAGGATCAACAAAAATCATGGCAAAAGGACTCCAAGTTGCATCTTGTAGTCGGTCGAGTGCTTCATCTCTGTTAGCAACTATCTTAGCACCTCCGCCTTTATGTTCTTCTTTTTGATGTTCATGCATCTCATCATGAAGTTCACTCGTTTCCTCGTACTCACTATCGCTGTAAATGGAGAAGGATCTCTCCCAATCTGGAAACTCTAGTGCATCATCATTCGGGGGCTCAAGGAGTATGTATTCATTGCTACCGTTTTCTAGGATGTGCTCTTCCTCGACATGAGCATACCTCCATAGTGCAGCTCCTAATGGAAAGAAGTCATCAATTGATGGAACCTCATCAAGGGGACCAAAGTCTACTGCACAATTTCCCTCTGAAGACTTGCCAAAAATTCTATCGTCCATGGTACACAACTGCTCTTCAAGAGGAAGAACTTCTTGGCGACTGGTGGACAACATTCCCACTTGATCTACTTCATCGCTTAGAAGTCTCAGACTATATTGTTGTCCTTCTATTGCTACCCCAACATCCTCTTGAGATCCACCTTCAACTGAGCCATCATTTGACTCAGGCTCTTGGTCTTCTACTTCGATCTGAGCAGCAAGTAGAGGAGGTCGGACACTTGGTTGCCTTGCTTGTTCTTTGACTTGTTTGATGGCTTCTTGGCCTAGTTCACATGTGAACTCCGAATGTGATGAATCATGAAGTCTACACCAATTTGGTAATAGTAGCACCTCCAAATCCACTTGGTATTTTAGCTCTGACCAATCCCTGCTTAATCTGGAGATGAGTTGGTCATATCTTTCTGCTACTGGGTCCTCATCATCATTCGAAAAAGAAGCTTGATAGTAGACAACCATGGCGAGTGGTTGTTCCCACTCCCCTAAATCTGCACTTTCAGATTCTCGATCGCTGTCGTTTATGAAGGAGAGGTCTTCCAACCTGATTTTGCTTATACTTTGATCATCTCCTTCTGCTGTCCCAAGGCTTTCAGCCTCTTCTTCTTAATTTTCAGCATTTGTGTTGGCTATCCTAGAATATGCTGCTGCAAATTCTGTTAATTCATCCTCAATTGCTGTTTGTTCCTCTTCTTGAGTGGAGGACTACTCTTCTTCAATGGAGGGAAAACCTACTAAACTGGTTACAATCAGATTTTCACCAATGCACCTTGCTGTCCCAGGTTTTTCAGCTCCTCCCTCTTGGTTTTCATTTTCTATGTTTGTTGTCCCAACACCAACTTGTGTCAAATTTCTTGGTTCATCTATATTTTGCTATCCTCCGGATGTTGACAACTCCTCTACCTCATTGGATAACTTCTCCTCATTGATAGTTGGCTGCTCCAACTTGTCCAAACAACCCTTGGCTTGAGAAATGATGTTGTCACATGATGGACACATAAATTTTGAATGTGGTGCATTATGAAATCTACACCAACTTGCCATTAGTACTTCCTCTAATCTTGGTCCATCCTTGCTACTCAAATGTTCCTGGATCAGCTCCTTAAATGCATTGGCTGCCATGGTTTGCAATTCTTCTTGTGGGTCTTCGGGGGCCAAGGGTAGATAGATTTCTTAGAAGGGGATTTCTCCTTGCAAGATGTTTTCAATTATGTTCAAAAAAGTCAGACACCCCAACTCGTTGTGCCTGCGAGTGCAATGGACCCGAAATCTATCCGCCAATGCAAACTGCTGCAATGGCTTCTTCAGTCTCTTATTCAAATCTGCATGTAGTTGAGTGATGTCAATTTGTCCATGCTACTCCATTTTGACTCAGCTTCTACTTGCCTTCAAATTTTTTTAATTTTTAGCATTAAAAGAGATCTCCCTATCTCAGATTTCTTCTTTGAAAGAGCTCCTTTTGATTTCCAACTTTTAGCTTTGTAGCCTAACATGTCATGCCCTCCTTCTAGCGCCAGTTCTGTTGATGGCATTAGGAGGAGGAGGGCATAAAATGAATCACTTCTAACCTTTAGCTTTGTATTCCCAATGTGTCAAGCCCTCCCTCTAGCGCCAGTTCTGTTGATGTATTTTTTATGCACTTTTCAACACAAGCAGTGCGTAGGTGCACTACCTCTCTTGAAAGACAATCTTCCACAATCAGATTGCAGAACACTATCCCAAAGTCTCTAATGTCAGGTCTTGACAGTGCTTGGAATATCTCAGTTGTTTGATGTGATTTGTTGGAATCACAAGGTGGACTTACGGATGAGTTACAAAGCATGGGAAGTTGGGTTTGCAAATACAGTTTCAAAGTGCTAAAAGTGAATGAATAGTGGCTATCCACTCAAAATAGCAAGTTGAAACTCATCAAGTTCATCTAATTTCGCTTCATGGTGATGCTTTGGGTCCTACTCTAACCAAGGATTAAAAGAAGTAACAAAAAGAGAAGAGTTAAGAAAGCTATTCTAATCCTAAGTTACAAATGAACAGTAACAATGGTGGTTGCTAAAGTAGACAGACTTCCTAAACTAAGTTTTTGCTTGACCAAGAGAAACCTACAACTTCACAAAACTAGTGCAATCTCCTAAGGTCTATTGATTTTCAAATTGCACATGCACATCATGAACATGCAATCGAATTAAGTTGCAGCAATGGAATAAAGAAGCCCAGGCTAACTTTGCATAGTAGCTTGTCATCAACAAGTGCTAAAAGTATGGGCTGGAAGCTCATCAAATACTATAACAACAACACCATCATGACAACCATTCAAGAAACTAATACTAAAACTAACATGGAAGTAAAACCATGTATGCAAAATAAGCAAAATAAAAAAAAATTCATAAACTAATGCAATGCTATCTTCTATTGCTGCAAAATACTTTTTACAACAACTCTCCAACCCTTACAAATGAGGGGAAAGACCCTATTTATAGTTTTCCAAAACCCAAATGAATGGCTAGGATCAATTTGCAACAAATGGCTCATATTCATTACAAGTTAAGGCTTCACCTACCCCCAATATCCAACAATTTAAAATACATTCCTTATATTTTCTCTGTTTTGTCATCTAGTGTCAGTTACTGTAGCAAATTTGTCTTGTAGCTGATTTCTCTTTTTACTGTAGTAGAGACTATTTGAAGGCTGCCCTCCATCTAGTGGACTTGCAACATTTTTGATTGGATCAAACAGGTCAGTCCATGGCTTGCATCAATGGATTGGTGGCCCCTGATTTGGGCAAAAAGCCCCTTAGAAATCATCATCATTTGGAAAAAGGTAGGACAACTCCCTTAATGGGCCTCTTCGATAGACCTACGGAAGGCTTCTTGACTGCTGCAAATACAAAGTGTCGTAAGTGCATTTATACATGAGTTAAGGAAAATGTCATTCAAACCTACAAATTCCCTGTTAGATCTATCCAAGCATCATCAAAATATCTTAATATTCATATTTGGAGCTCATTTGGGCCATAAAGATTAATGCATGCTTCAAGGTTGCGAGCGCCAGAGGGCAGAAACACGACAGAAGAAAGCCAGAAGGCAGACGACAGATGGAAGCCAAAACAACTAGGAAGGAGGCAGGCTCCTAGATGTTCAAAATAGCTAGGAAGGAGGCAGACTCCCAGATGTTTAAAATAGTTGGGAAGGAGGTAGGCTCCTGGATGTTCAAAACAACCAAGAAGAAGGTAGGCTCCCAGATGTTCAAAATAGCCGGGAAGGAGGCAGGCTCCCAGATGTTTAAAATAGCCAGGAAGGAGGCAGACTCCTAGATGTTAAAAATAGCAGGGAAGGAGGGAGGCTCCCAGATGTTCAAAATAGCCAAGGAGGGATAGACTCCCCAGAAATGGCCACGGAGGGCCCAGGTTTCAGAGGTCGGGAAGGAGATGGCCCCCGGATGTTCCAAATGGCCATAGGGGGATAGACTTCCGGAAATGACCATGGAGAACCCAAGCTTCGGAGACTAGAAGGGAGGTGGCCGCTGAATGTTCCAAAACAGCAAAAGGGGGATGAAGCTCTAAAACCACCGAAACTTAACCAAACTTTGACGAAATCTTGGAAGTTCATTTAAGCACATCAAACACATCCTAGATACAAAAAAGGGTGACCCCAAAGTCAAAAATGTGGAAATGAGAGTGATCGGGGTCCACGGATGTTTCCAAACAGCTAAGGAGGAAGGGAATTCCGGAGGGAAAGTTTCGAAACCATCGAAACTTAACGGAACATTGACAAAACCTTGGCAGTTCATTTACGCACTTCAAACACATCCTAGATCCAAAAAGGGTGACCCCAAAGTCAAAAATTAGGAAACAAGAGTGACGGGGGTCCGCGGATGTTTCAAATAGCCAAGGAGGAAGGGAATTTTGGAGGGAAAGTTCCAAAACCATTGAAACTTAACGAAACGTCAATGAAACCTTGGCAGTTTATTTACACTTTTCGTCAGTTCATTTACACACTAGGAACACATCCCAGATCCACCAAAAATTTGGCCCCAAAGTCAAAATTATGGAAATGGGAGTGACAGGGGTCCACGGATGTTCTAAAATAGCAAGAAGACAAAAGGCGGAAAAGGGGACGGTGGACCTCAATTCTCCGTAGAATTGAATAACCCAAGTAGGTGAATTTGGGTAGGGGAATTTGATCGTTTGATGGCACATGACCAATTTGGGCTTGGATATGGGGCACGTAAAACAAGACAGGAGCAAAGCAACCTGTCGGGAGCAAAAAAAAAAGGGGGGTCCCTGCCTACGGCCGGGCGTGTGTGAAAAATATGCACAACAGGTCCCTATTTGGTTCATTTAGGATCAAACCAACACTTCATCCATCCCAAACATCTATCAAAATCTATCCCACCAAACAACTTTAAAGCTTTGGAAACATTATTGTCTAGACTTGGGTACATCTTTAAACCAAATCAAAATCATCTGTTTAGCTAGGTGTGTGTGGATGAATCCTTCCTCACATTCTTAGTTAAATTATCACCCTTTTGAATGAGTTCATCCTAAAGATCACATCTAACATCTTAGGGTTTACAAGTTTATTATCCAAATCAAACCAATAAAAATCAAATCGTAAAGGTCTAGCATTGATCCAAAGTTCCTAAAAATTCAACACCCACATCTTTCAACCCTTTCATTCTTCATCTCATCATTGGTCCTAAACACCTTAGAGTTCACTTTTACAACAAGGTTAGAATGCAAGAAGAACATGGAATATAAACTTGATCCATACATCATGAGTGATCTAAACCAACCAAACTATCAAAGCCTTACAATTCCAAATAACTATCAAAACTTACATTTACACAATCCATACATGGGATCATTATATCCTACAAACCTCAATAGTACAACAAATGTGAGTATGCTGAATCCAAATTTTGGGACACCTTTCCCTATGGTAGATTTAAATCAAATTCTAAACCTACAAATATATCAACCAAATAATCAATGCATGAGTCTTCAACAAAACAACATTATCCCACCAAATCCATACATGCCAAATGTGAATATACCAAGTACAAGTTTAGCAATCATGAAAATTTCAAATCCACACTTGGTAAACTTTGGGATAGATATGTTTGTGAATCATACAAATTTTGTTCAAATACCAAACAATATGTTAATGACTCCATGTATTGATCTAAATCAAGGAAACACCATGCAAAATCAAAGTTACCTAAATCAAGGCAATGTGATCCCCAACCAAAAAAGCGTTCAATTTCAACCTATCATGCCAAACCTAAGCATCATCCAAAATTAGAACATTGTCCAAAATAAATCACCACATCTCCAAAATAAATGACCACAAGGTAAATTCAAAGGTCAAATCTCACAAGGCAACAGACGAAAATACACACCACTTGGGAAACCAATTGAATTGGTCATGCAACAACTGGTAAATGAGAATCTCATCAAAATCCCCATCTATGAGAATCATCTAGAACCCCTGGTAAAACCACCATGGTATAATGAGAAGTAGCTTTGTGATTATCATAAAATAAAGGGACACACAACATCAGATTGTATCCGACTCAAAAATATCATCCAAGACCTTATTGATTGAAAAATAATAACTATTGTGGACAATAAATTTTCAACCACTAGTGATACAATTGACAAATTCCCCACCACAATTGTTGAAAACAATGATCAAGATCTACCCATCAATGAACACCTTGAATATGTTTCTACCTCATCTGAAGCTCAAATCAACATATATCAAGAATCACTTTTCAATCATGATCAAAATCCACCAAAAATACCCAACAATGATCCAATTCAAGAAATGCCAACATCACTTGACCCTATGGTTGAATAAATTGACAATCTCTCCACACAAAATGTTGAAAAAAATGTTCAAGATCTCTCCATTAATGAGCACATTGAAGATGTTTCTACCCCATCTGATGATCAACTCACCATACATCAAGAGCCACTTTTTAGTGATCTATTTCAAGGAGAGTTGGAATTATTTGATCCCATTGACATAATCTATGATCCATCGACCAATAATCATATTAAAAATGTCTCTACATCACCTTATGAGTTAGAGGACATATCTCAAGAATTCATTCCAAAGCATGATCAACATCTTTCACCAAAGTCTAGCAATGGTCCTTTCCAAGACATATTGACATCCTTTGACCTCATGGTTATAGATATTGAAGGAATCCTTAACTCAACATTTGATCCAAGTCCACTCAAAGATCAAGAGGATATTGAGCCACTTCCCATTCCTAATGGAGATATGCAAGAAACCTTTATAAGCAATCCATCCTTTGAAATTGACCCATGTCAAGAACTTGATCCAAAGCATGTCGAAATCAATTCCAAAATCATTCAAGATCAAGAATTTGTATCCCCAAGCTACTACAATGATCTAATGGACACTCTCCAATCTATACAAGATATCATAGATGACGATCACATAAAGATAACACATACTCCATCTACCGATGAGATGCTTCTTGTGGATGGACACATAGATGATCTTCATTCAGAACAATATTCCTTTAATCCTGACATTATTACAAAAAAAGAGTAGGATATTGATTTGTATAGTCAATTTGAGTTTTCAACATTGGGATTAGATATATCCCAAATTCATATTGGGGACATCATGTATAAAGATATCCAACATTATCCACTCAAGAAAACAGGTCAGACATAATAGGATGTTCCAGAGTCAACAAAGCAGCAAATTGAAATAACATAATCCATAGTGGTCATTTATCAGAGAATGCTTACTGAACAAGACATCTCAAAATAGGCAGAACCAAGGAACAAAGGTGCTACTACCACCATATTGGGGGTAACTTTGTCTCGAGCAAAAATCAACATAGGGAGCGTGAAGAATCCTTACGATGAAATTGATGCCAATACTAGAACTAGCCACATCATGAATCTTCATCCACCCATCACCCCATCCACAAATTGGGACCAACATCAAAAGAAGTATGTAAATCAAAGCAAGAAGAACCTCACCAAAGGAAAAGAAGTAGCGAAGCATGAAGTACAAATCAAATACACATGGATACCAAAAATTACAAAGAAAGATTATCCCTATCAAACTCCATTAGTCAAAGAAACTACGAGGAAAAATAAAAAAGGGAAAAGTATCCATCAAAGATGTCCACAAAGGAAAAATCAGGCTTCCCAATCAACGTACAAATTATATCAATTAGTTGGTCCTAATTCCACACACACTTTAGTATCCACCCACCATTACTCATCTTCCCAAGTTTGTAGAGTCAAAGGTTCTAAACTGTCAACCAATCCATCTTTTATCCCTAAACGCACTCGATCCATGCCTCCATACATGATATCCAATTCTCGCATTGACCATGTATTGGAAACAACCCTTCATTATAAGGATTTAGAAGGAACTCTATCACGATGTGCAAACAAAGACAAAGTTAACTCTAGTATCAACAAAGCCGATCAAGAATCTCAAAAGTTGTATTCAAGTGCACATATCTTGGAAAAGAAACTTCTTCAAGTAGGATTAGATGGAACATTATGACATAAGAATTTACATCAACACCACAAGTTGGTTCAACAGAGCTTAATTTTTTCAAAAATACAAAAAAAAAAAAAAAATCAAAAAAAAAAAAGGATTGAAAAATAATCAAAGATAAAAATCATCCTCTAGTAAAAACTGCTATGGTGGCGCTTTGGACAAGTACCATGATGAAAAATTGACAAACAGGTGTGATGTGTAGAATCGAACATCTGTGTGTGCTAGTTTAGGTGGAAGCATCTCATCCCATCCATAATAAATCCAACATTCCATCCATCTTATCCATAATAAATCCATTCATCCATGAACCATTTATCCAATCCATTTTCATCCATCTCCATCCATAGTCCAAGTTATTCTAATCTTGATGAGACTTTGTTTTACACTTTACACTTACTTATGATAAACATCTTGACATGGGTCATTTTCATTGATCCTATCCTATGCAACATTATGTGAGCCATGAAGCATTATCCAGATGAGCATTCCTTTGTTTGAGTACCTTAACTTATCACAAGATAATCCTTGGCATCCTTTGCATGCTTACATATACATCCATCCAAACACCTATCCAGACATCCATTCATGACATTCCATATATTGCTAGACACTAGGGGAAGGTATTTACATCTTTCTTCGGGAATAAATCTTGATCTATATCCTCAGGCTTATGTGGTGATCCGATCATTGGAAAATCAAATTGGTCAAAGCATTTGTGAGCAAAAAATCCAAATCACTAGGCCATGGCATATTTTGATGAGAACATGTTCCTTATCAAGCTTCATCTTTCATCGAACATTAATCCAAACAAACAATATCAGTGACATCTAACGCATGCTTCAACGTCACATCAAATGATTCAAAACAATTTTGTTCCAAAATCAAGCTTCAAAATCCTAATCAATCAAATCTAATCAATCCATCATCTTGGGATATCCTTCCTGATCATTGTATTGCTTAACACTATCCTTGCATTGTTGTGTATCCTCAACAATGTTATCATCATTGATCTTGATCAATTGAATCCAATCAATCCCTCATCATCTTGGGATATCCATCCTAATCCTTGTTTTACTTAACACTATCCTGATCAATCAACCTTAGCTCAGTTTTCAAAAAAATCCCAAAATAGAGCATTGATATTGTTACACATATCCATATGCAAACCATCAAAATCATGCAAAAAATCCAAAGACATTCAAAAAACCAAGAAAATAAAAAAACATTCATAAAATAAAAAAATGTCAGAAACATGGAATCCGAACTACATAATCTATGAGCTTAAACATAGGCAAGGCTAATATTTGATCAGCTCCCGAGACATCAAAATCCAAAAAAATTCATAAAATCTCATAAAATCCAAAAACATTTAAATAACCCCAAAACCAAAAATGGGCTCAAAACATTCAAAAACATTAAAAACATCCAAATATTTGAAAAATCCATCAGTCCCCATCTTGCTTTCACCCACAAAAATCAGTCATCCATAATAAAACAATCATCACCTTCATCCTTTGGCAATACAAATAGAAACAACCACAACAATCAACAAAAACAAACTTCAAATGCAAAATCAAAATTGAAACAACAAACTTTTAAATACAAAATAAAACTCTTGATCATTCACAAACATGTCAATCAACCTTATATCAATAGCCTTTTTGAACAACCTATCAACTTGCCACCATCCACTAACATGTCCTAGGATGTATCCTTCCTACAATGGACATTATCTATTGGAAAAACACTTTGGATAAACAAAATGACGTGCCACCATCCACTAACATGTCCCAGGATGTATCCTTCCTACAATGGGCATTATTTATTGGCAATCATTTTGATTCTTATCCTAAACAAAACAAATCCCTTTGGTTAGAGGTATGAAGACCATTGACTTGTTTGTGTGCTTCATATTTTCTTTTTTATTTATCTTATTGCACTCATTCCAATGACCTCTCGATGATGTCTAATCAAAGCGATTTAGAGAGAAAGGAATGGGGCATCGATCATTATCTTTTTTTCTATTTTGCTTGTTGGATGTTCTTGTAATATAACTTGGCAAATACTTGCTTTGTTAGGTGCATCCTAGCACGGTTTTCATATGTCAAGTGTGAACAAGAATACTTTTATCTATTTTACAAGTCAAATTCCATCGCACTACATATAATGCCATCCTCATTCTTTATACCTTGATGCATTGTATCTATGTGTGTTACCAAACATAAAGTAAGTATCCCTTTTAAAGTCTCAATTCCTGATAAGAAAATCATCCATCTCTCATCATCATCTTTAATAAATTTGGCTTGTTGAATCCTCTTGTCATCATCTCATTTCTTATTTTTTGTGCTAACATCATACCGGGATAGTTAGTCATCGTTAATGCATCCATCCTACATCCACAAACCATCAACATATTGCATATCATATCATATCATATAAGAAACATTTGATCATATCACATCATTTTCATCATCATATAATATAGATCTATTAGTCTAAGCACCTCATAAACAATACATTTGCATAAAATATCCATTGCATAACCGTATAGGCATCATCCATATCATTCATCTCACATGCAGTGCATCATCATTTTAAGTTGTTTAGGATAATATAGATTGGTTATTCTAAGCATCTTGAAACCATCTCATTTGCATCATCATAACCATCCATACATCCATCTTGAACCTCTTTATTGTGAGATCGACCTTTAAATTGAACTTTTTGCTAAATCTCCCGAGAGGGCAATGTACCAGTATACTTCTTTTCGCTGGGGCATCCAAAAAAATTAGATTTTTTTTTAAATTTGACTGCGGTAAGTTTATTCTTTGAACCAATGTAGCAGGTATATTGCTTCAAAGAGGGGAAAAATGTAGACACTAAAAATATCCTAGGTGACATCATACACTCGATCTCGATTAACTAACTCTGATTCTTGATCATTTCTTTACTAACCACTTAATTAAATAATCCTTATTTAATTAAATCATCTTATTTTCCTTTGTTAATTAAATAAATCAACTTTATTTGATTAAATCATTATCTTCTCTTAATTAAATAAATCACTTTATTTAATTAAATCTAATGTTCATCTTTTAATTAATTATATCATTTTATTTTATTAAATCATTTTCTCCTCTTTAATTAAATAAATCAATTTTATTTAATTAAATCATAAATCAATTTTATTTAATTAAATCATAAATCAATCCTAAAGTCCCCTTTTAAATTAAATAAATCAATCTTATTTAATTAAACTTCTAAAGTTCTTCATTCAATTAAATAAATCAAATTTATTTAATTAAATCACTAACATCTCATTATTCCTCCCATTTAATTTAAATCAATCCAAAAATCTAAATCAAATGTCATGTCAGCTAATTCTATTTAAAAGTTAATTAATCACAAATCAATTAACTCCTAATCATCCAATTCCTCTAGAATTTTCCACTTGCACATGAAAATACATTTAATTGATTTATTAAATCTCTATTTTCTTTCAACATGGCATCTTTAGGGAATATTCTTCCAAATTTGAAAATCCCTCCAGATGGGATTTGTCCTTCCAACAAAGCATTTAACTCCTCTCTTACATGTCTCCCACTTAGCATTTAAGACTCTTTCTTCTCCTTCCACAAGCCAATTTTCAAATTTTAAATCTCTCCCTCTTTGACACATTAATCAAAATGTGCACAACCTTCCTCCATTGACATGTTGACAAGTTACATCTTGTCATTGGCTCATGTTTTGTACGACATCCTCCATGTTTTTCAATCCTCCATCATACTTTCTTATAAATAGAGGCCTCCTCTATTGTATTAATCCTACACAACTCCATAATCTTCTCCACAATCTCAGTCATTTGAATCCACATCCATCATCCATGAGCTTATCAAGGATTGGGAAAGGGATTTTTTCCACATCAAAGAAGCACTAATCTACTATGAGATAAGAGTTTGATTCATGTTATTGTGTGTTTTATTTAGCTTCCTTGTTTCCTTTGACTGCATACTTAACATGATTCAGTATTTCATAGATATGTTTTGGTTTTCTTTTCTTTAAATGATTAACATTGTTAATGTGTGTTGAAGTTTAAGTAATTTGCATATTTTAACATCTACAATGACATTATTATTTTATTTTATCATTCCTAGTTGTTGGCGTCATCTACCTCCTAGGAGCACCATTTGCAACAATAACCTTCACAAAATAGAGAGAAGCAAACACTATTTCACCAAGAAAGAGAGTGAATAAAATGAGATGATAAATTACATAATGGTATAGGCTTTTAAAGCTGAGAAATATCAAATGGGTGAGAAAAATAAAACTTAGAGTTATTTACCCTAAGATAAACTTAAATACACCAACACCCCTCCTTAAATGTAAATTTAGGGAGAATGAAGATGCAAAAAAACAAAAAATGCAATATGAGTCCCGGCTACACAACTATGTTAGGTAACCATCTACAATGCAATCTCTCACAATTGGAGAAAGGAGAAAAACCCTGTGGGAAGAAACCCCTCTCCAAAAGAGAGAAAAGGAAATAAAAAATGATGCGTGGATGGAGTACTCAATCACACCCCTCAAGGACTACATACATCATATATATACAATCAATGACCCTCTGTCACAACCCTCTTAGTATCATCATTTGAATATGTAAATATATTCCACTTCTAAGTTAAATTGATTTTATTATCATTATTATTTCAGTTGACAAGGTAAAATTTACTTTAGTATGCAATACAATTTATTCAAATTAAGTTAATTAGTCCAAATATAGGCATTAAAAAAAATTTGGCACGTTTCTTAAAGAATGTTAAGGATCACGAAGAAATCTAACTATTTTTCATTTTTATGTTAATTAATTTTGAAATATAGATGATAAAGTTGAATATATAAATATTTCCCCATAAAATGTTATAACAAATTTATTAATAGTTAAGTAGAATCTAAAGGTGTTAATCTTGAAGCGTTAAAATGGAAGAACTTGTCTAATGTGGCGTAATAAAATAATATAGTGGTGAATTGAGCTGCATTAAGGCCTTTGTAGCGCACACTTCAAGATATGGAGGAAAATGGAAAGGCGTTAAGGAAAGGGGAGAAGACAGATCTTAAAAGGCGAAGGTTCTAAATCGTCAGCCATAATAAATATCTCATTCTTGAAGGTGAATGTGGGGAGAACACGGAAGACTTCAGCCAACCCGAGTACTCAACAAGAGGAGTTTTAGGGGAAGTGTGCATGGTGCATCTCAGAACGAGACTCAATGTTTGATTATATAAGGGTTGAGCTTCATCTTTGGGATCAACATCTTGAAGATGGGGGATGCGTGGATAGAAGGAAGAGTAGAAGGAAGAAGTACAAGTTTAAGGAGCACTTTCACAGGTGAGTCGCTGCTGTCTTTTACAGGTATGTATGTTGGGTAATGAAGAGTAGTTCTTGCTATTTTCTGTAGTTGGTATGGGCAGTCTGGACTATTTTGTGAGTATTAGTTTCTGATCCATCATTCAATCGAAGACAATGTTGATGCATTGATTTTTGTCCTGAAATCTAACCTTGACTGTTCCATAGTTTTCTCTTAAATGAATATACTTTTGGAGTGTCTTCTCTTCAATAGTTTTTACTGATACTAACTACAAATAAGTTTATAGTCTGAAGCATTCAATCTGATAACATTTCCATCTTATTCTATTTTTTCCTCTAACCTTCCGCCGGTTGCTGATTATATTGGATGAAATGGTAATTGTATATGTATTTCCTTTTCCTTTTCTTGCATTGGCTGAAGCCGAATATATTAATTTCATAAGTCGACAGTCGTTGGGGGCGTTCTAGTAAGTGTTTCACATACCTTGTCTATGCTTCCTCAATTGCATTCATGACTACAAGGGCATCCACGATTATTTAATCTGATATCTCCTCAAATACTCCACCAGTGTTTAAATGTATATGTGAATATCATTTCTTATTTGAGGCGCTCAGTGATCGTGGTTCGCTTAAGTATATGTTCATACTCTTTTAAAATTGTTTAAGTCATGCCTTACCTCGCACTGTCAAAACCCTGTCAGAAGCATGTGAAATCAGTTCTATCTAAAATGGTAAGAAAATTTATAAAATCCCACTTAAGGATCTCTAAGGAGGAAATGGTGTCTGTGTTTGAGTAGTGAAGGTATATCTTATGAAGTTTTTCTTTGGTAGTGAGAATTGTGTGGATAGACGGTTCTCATCTAATTTGCATTGACTGCGAAAGAGTTTCTAGTCTATCCATTATGTGGTTTTTAATTGTCTTCATATAGAGTGAATTCTAGTATATAAGCAAGACTCCTCGGAAAGAGTATGACAAGAATGATAGAATAGGTGGTCATTCATGGTGTATATGCTTTGTTTATAATGCTGATGATTTATCCTTACGCAGAACTGCCTATCTTTCAGTAATAGGTAAGTTACTTATACAAGCAACTATGATAATTATTTTGTATCATTATTGTTGTTGTTTCTCCTAATGTTGACAATGCTAGACCACGAGATGACGTGTTCAGCCTCAAAGACCCTGAAGGTACGCAATATTTTGACCATATATATATACATAGACATCTAATATATTGTAAGTGGAAAGGGTTGTTCCTTTTTCTTTAATTAATAGTGGGTCTATAAAATAATAGACTTTAAGATTTATTTGGTTAATATGGTATCATAGATATGTAATATTAATTGAATAAGTTGTATCGTCTCTTAAATTAAAAGTGGGTATATCGAAAAATGGAATTAAAGGATTATGTTGTTATCATTAAATCATAGAATTGAATGGTTGATAATAAATTATTAAGCTTTATATATATATATATATATATATAAGAGTATAAGCAAGAGATTTTCTTTGTTATTTCTTTATTAGAAGTTTTGGTTTAGTCATTTCGGGAAGAGTAGATTCTCTAATTGTTTCTTCTAGTGATTTACCTCTATGTGAGTATCTTAGGCTAAAAATACATAGTCGAGTAACAAGGAAATGGACCATAGATAGTTGTTGTCTTGTTGGAGAATGAATTAAATGGATAAAGAGGTTATATGTTGTGATATTTTTAAATAATCCATTTACTATTTTATATATTGTTAAACGAGTTTAATTGTATCTTATTTAACGAGTGATGGTTATAAGTTATGACTATACTGTGGAAATGTATCTAAAACAAATATAGATAAGGTGAAAACATAGAGAACCTATTTATGAATTAATAGAAATCTTTATTGTTAGGTAGATTTTCCTACCTTGAAATATTTGTACTTTCAATGGTAAAGATGTCTACACTATGGTTACCATATACATTTTTATGAATTTGAAATTGGTTTTAATAATTCATAAGTACAAGCATAGGTTCAATCCTTAGAAGGAATGAAAACATTGGAAAAATATATATATACATATTGAGATTTGAAAACAAACATGTTGTAAGCATGAATGACTAAATAGGAAACAAGCAAGGAAGACAAATGTCATGTTTTCAATCAATCTAACAATTAGTCAAGAACCATACGTCAAGTATATCCAAGGTGTAAATGCATCAAGAAGGTAATTCTATACCCATTTTCTTTTAATGTGAATTAATAGAGTAATTATTGCGTCATATACACCCTTTTTCCTTTTGATAATGTATATCGTACACTCTCCCACTTTCCTATTGACTAATGTGATGGCCATAAAGGTGAAAGAGATGGATGAAAACCTCAAGGGATTTTATGCATATACAATATGCTTGCTTATTCCACGTAGTCAATGAATAGTCTATGATTACTCATGATCATTAGATAATCTTCTTTAATTGATGTTAGACACTAGAACTAGAATTTCTCATCTAATATCAAGTCTACAAAAAATAAAATATAAATGTTCCAACTAGAGTGGGTGGTGACCGATGAGAACTATCTAGGGAATGTGGACCCTAGAAAGGGTTGCATACCAACTAATACAGTACTTAATTATTGTGACTATCAATAATAAACTAAGCATATTGGTAGTCCTTTTCTTGCTCGGGGCTTTGGCTGGAGTCCATACGGCTTCATGATGCCAATAAGGCTGGGAGGTGAGCAAGCATTAACGATGAAAACTTTATTATGGATGTTGTATTATGATGTCAAAAATAAAAATTTATTGATGGATGTAGAGAGAGATATTTGTATGATCATAGTTGTATAAAGGTTTTTATATAGTTGACTTATGTTTCTGATCTTAGTTGTTACATGTGGTATCAGAGTGTTGGGTTTGGACACTAGGCCTAAAGACCTACTACCAATACTCATGCTGCAATTGAATTTTGGATAATGATAGACTAAAAAATATTGAATTTATGATGCAAGAATGGGAAGGATCCAAGATGCGTAGAAGGAAAAAAAAAGGAAGTAAGTTTCTCTTGTTTTGTCTAATTAAAATAAAATGGAAAATGATTTTATTTTTCTCAAAATAAAGTTCATCCTAATCATGATCTAAAGAAGGGACAAAGCCTTAAAAGGAAATTTATTCTTTGTATAATCGAAAGGAATCTTGAATGGATTTGCTTGAGTCCCTGAGGCTTTAGGCCAAATTCTAAGGTGGGCTTCAAGATGACTATTAATTTTGGATATACTCCTAAAGATGGTGACCTCAATGCACACGCTAGTAGGGGAGTGTAGTCTTTAGAGAGTGACTCGGGACTCGGAAGGTCCTGATGAGTCTAAGTCTTTGGCCAGAGAAAAATTCTATCCTTTATGGATAGATGCATACTCTGTTTGGGTAGATTCCTATCCTAGTTGGATAGATTAATTCTTGTCCCGTAAGGACATATGCACAACCCATATGGCTGGATGCCTATCTCATAAGGATAGAAGTACCCGAGTGTATGAATGAATAAAATTCATAATAAGGATAATAAATTAAAATGATGGAAGTTCTAATATTTACAGGAGAATATGCTCAAATTTAAAAGAGGTAAGCAATGCATGGTAAGTTTAAATCTTGAGATTTTGTCTAAAGCATAAAACTTTGAAATACACTCTGAATTGGTTTTTTGTAATGAGTAATATAGAAATGATAAGTAGGAGGTATTTTCCACAATGATTCAAAGGGGCTCTATAATGAATAGTGCATAAGGCACAACACTTGATGAAGGTTTTGCAAATGGGATTGCAAGCTAAGTGGGTTTAACCTTGGAGAGAACTTTGTGGTTAGGTGTGCTTGAGATGGAGTAGTATTGGGATGGGTGACCTATTGGGAAGGCCTAGTGTTTCACCTCTGTGAACCACTACTCATGAAACATGGATCAATGATTTTTACTTGAAACTACGTGGGTGATTCCTTTGAATTGCAAATTTTTGGGGCTAGGAATGCTAAGTCTCTTTTGCTGAATTAGGGTCTTTCACCTAATGGAAAGAGAAATATATGACACCCAAAATCAATGTGGTTCACTATGTATGATGAAATTATGTCTAAATGAAATGATCTAGATGCAACTAATGTATAATATTGATTGAATAAGTATGGAAAACCTAAGAAACGTGACTTGTTTGAAAACACATTATGTTATGCAGAAATCAACTAGAAATGAATGCAAAACTTAACAAAAATGAACCAAGCTGAAAGTGTGCACCTGGAATCTTGTTGAAGGTTGGAAATTACATTTGAAATGTTTTTAATGCTATTTTTCAGGCTTGGTGGGACTCATTTGCCATTATGGGCGAATTAGTCCCAGTTTTGCAAAATTGAGTTGGAGCCTATTTATGGAAAAAGGGTATCTAAAAATGCAAAAAACACAAAATTTACCTAGAAGTGGGACTCATTCACCACTCATGGTGAATGAGTACACTTTGAAAATTCTGATTATTTAAAGGTGGATTCTCGAGCTCTCGGTCTGCACTTTGACTTCCTACAGGTGTCTGCTTTCAAAACTTTGATTTACAGGTCTAAAAGTGATATTTTGTTTATATTTTGACTTGTTGAATGAAGAGAAGACTTTATTAACCTTGCAACTTGATCCTAAATTATTTCCAAGCTTCCAATAGACCTCAATTTTTAAACACACAATGCAATAGAGAAAAATGTTGAATTTTAGGGCATTGGGGTTTGCCTTGGTCAAACGCCTTTTAGGTAATTAAACCAAAATGATGAAAGAATAGAATAAAACATGAAATTATGGAGTTGATTACCTTTCCATAATATTTTATCTTGAAATTTTTCAACAAAACATGAAGGATCTACCCTTGAATGTCTGAAAATTCATCTTGAATGACTTGTAATGCTAAAACCACAAGTTTCTTGACTTGAGATGGAAGATTGGTGGATGAATGAATGATAAAAGACATAAGAGATGTAAAATGAGGAGAAAAACACTTATTTATACACACTTGTGCCTTATTAACCTGATCATACCTCATCACAGGCTGACATGAAGTGAAATTAAACTTAAATTTCACTTTTTTCCCACTCAAAGGTCAAAATTGGGCCAAATGGGACTCATTCTCCACCCATGGTGAATGGGTCCCACCTAGATGGGACTGATTCGCCATGGATGGTGAATGGGTCCCATAGGGGCCTTTTTGACAGCTAAGATGCTAGGGGATAAAAAAATAAGGTTTAAATTGCAACTTTGTCTGATATTTGATAAATTTGAGCCTCGGGACGCACAATATGGGTTAATAGGGGCCTATGAATGATGATGTGAATGTAAACTAGGGATTGGGACACATAATTCAATGTGAAAGTGTGATTAAATACACTTTACAACACTAAAATGAGGTCCACAAAGCCTAGGAAGGCACAAGAACCAATGTGAATGTGTGGGACACATTACAATACTAGTCTAACATTAAGTTTATTTTAAAAACCTTCTAGATTGATGTAATGATGTTATTATATATGTTTTACAATGTTGAATTAGGGATAAATGAGTTTATTAAGTCTATAAAAACGTGAAAGTATTTTACAACACTTTACAACACCTTTACAAGACATTGTTAAAAGAATGTTATTCAGTTTGCAAGGGTCCAAGACCTAGTGTGGATGCATAAAATGCCTCATAACACCTGAATCAAGGCCTCATTAAGTCTTATTTATCATGAATTAATCTCATGTCAAGCAAAGGTTAATTTTTTTCTACAGTGCATTTAGCCCCCACTTTAGTGAGAGGATGAACTTGCTTCAAACTCACACTAAAGTAGACATTCAAGAGAGATCTGAGTGTAGAGGTGCAAATGACCAAGAATGACAAAGATCAAAGGAGGTGGCCAAGCCCCTAGGATTGAAGATGCTAAGTCAAACAATCAAGATACATAATCATGCAATGGCAAGAATATGAAAATGAAAAGGGGTGGATCAAAATTTTATCGTTTGTCCAACTAGTTGTGGATTAGATCTAGGCTCATTTTCCCAAAAGAAAAATGTATACTCACTCTGGGGTGACGAAACTCTTAGCTATCTGCTTGGTGAGAAGTCTACAACATACTCACTCTAGGGCCACATAACTTCTGATTGTCTGTGGGGTGAGAAATCCCAAATGTGAGAAACATACTCTAGTTGGTATGCAATCAAATACATAGGTGGCTATGGGGAAAGTCGTGCCTCAGAATGGGCTTCCCAATCAACCATACTAAAGTTATAACTTCTGATAACTTTAATAAGGCACCACAAAGGAAAATGGTTTTCGAGCTCTATGAGGTAAGAAAAACTTCGTATGCTTGACTCTTATGGACATTATTAATGCAAGATACTGTAAGAAATGTTCAAGGGGATTTTTCTTAGTTCATGCAAGGTCTCATCTTAAGGAACATCATGCTCAATGTCTCCAAGAGAGGATAATTCAAAAGAAGTATCACGCTCTCGGAGGGAATCAAGCCCAATGAATCCTCCAAGAAAAGGACACTTCAAAAAAAGAAATAAATTGCACAATGAAATGTGAGTGGTGATATATTCCCCCACTTTAAAGTAGTTGGAAACACCAGTATTGTGAGAAATTGCTTTAAAGTAGAAGAAGAGAGAAGAATACATGAGAGCTTACTCAAAAATCCCTATGCCAAGTTATATGTTTCCGATAAGCTACGTCATGAAAGAGAAAGTATGTCATATGTGATCCAACATAAGGCATGTCATCCACATGCCAAGCTTGCTCTTATGTAATATGTGAAAGGATAACGATTAATGAAATGCATGCTAGAATGAGAATCAATATAAATTAGAGGAATTAGGTTCCCCCATAGAGGGAAGCGTACCAAACCCTTGAAAATATTGGATTTTATAACTTAAAGCATTCCATTCATTAGTGGAGTGACCATGAACTCTATGATAGACAAAAAATGAAGTCTTGGAATAACATTTCTTATGAGTTCTGGGAGGGATGGTGATCAAGTGATCTTGGAGGAGTCTCAAAAAGATACCCTCTTGATGTATGGTGGAAGTTGGTCTTGTGGATTGTGTCAAAGATACATCTTGCTTAGTAGTAGATGTCATACTTACGCAAGTCTTTGTAGATTGCAAGATTTTTTTCTCTCCATTATAGGAGGATATAAAATCTAATGAATTCAAATCATGAGTGGTTTTCGAGATGACATTGACATTAAGCGAAGTTGTAGTTGTTTGTTTTATGTTTCGTAAAGGATGATGTTTAAGACCACTAGTGTTGAGGAGTTCAGGATGGACAACTATTAAGGATGATTTAGAAGTGTGTTGTGTGAGATTGTTGATGTTGAGTGAAGGTTTGTTGACCTCTTTTATAGGACAATAACCAAGACCATGAGTTGTTTGTTGTGTGATAGGGTCGATAGGGTGGTGGATACCTTGTTCATTAGCACCACATCTTGTTCCAGTATATCCAAGTTGTTTCATAAGCTCATAACCTCTTCCACAAATATTTTTCATTGCTTTGGAATTGGGTGGTTGTGTTTTATTTTGTTCATGAAAGGTTGTTGTGTAGTTTTCTTCTTTGTCTAAAATGGTTGAGGTGGATGCTTTTGAAGGGTCATTTTCATTTTCATTTTCTCTATTTGATTTTTTTTGTATGATCTTATACTCGCCCATGAAGTCATGTTTAAAATCCAAGGAACTCCAATCATTGTCTAATAGCTTTGTGACTTGTTCAATATTTTTGTTTGTTTGTTTGTCTGTTGGACGGGTTCCACTTGCATAGTTGGTGTTAATATATTTAAATGATGTACATTGTTTTTCTCAATGTGCAAATGACTATTTGGATTAGGGTCAACTTCAAGTGTGTAAACTTTGTTTTTTTGAATGTATTTGATTTTGTGATGAAGAGTAGAAGGCACTGCATTCATTTCATGAATCCATGGTCTACCTAGAAGAAGGTTATATGGAAGATCATGAGGTGTAACCTAGATTGGTGTGTTCAATGTGACTTCTCCAGTTATAATAGGTAAAGTGATCACACCAAGTGGTGTCTTTTCAACATTGTCAAAGCCCTTAATAGATAAAGATTCAGGTTGAATTTTTTTATTTATCCACATGAAGCCTATCCAAAAGTTTTATGCTACACACATTAAGGGTTTAGCCATTGTCAATAAGGGTTCACTTTATCCCTATCTGATCGTATTGAGCAATGATCATGAAAGCTTCGTCTTGTTTTTGTACTTCTAAAGGGGGGAGTTCACTTTGGTGGAAAATAATGTCAACATTTATTCCTTGGATCATGGCTGCTATGTCAGTTGGTTGTACATTAAAAGCGATAAGAACTTGTTGCAAAGCTGTTTGGATCATGTTGTGATAGGGAGGGGAGGATTGAATAAGATCCCACAATGATATCTTCACAGGAGTATTGTTTAGTTGTTCGATAAGATCATACTCCTTGTGACTTGGTAAGAAAGGTCTAGAGGGGATAAGATTAGGCAAAGGTAAGGGTGTTGGGGTTGGTTGCGGTGGTTTTGGATTATTTTGAGTGTTATATGTATGAGAAAAAGTATTGTAACTCAGCTGTTGCAATATATTAGTTTGCGGAGGGTAAAGGATAAGTTTAGGTTTATTTTGTGGTTGTTGTTTGTGTGAAGGTGGGTATAGGATTAAAGGGTTGTTAGGATGTCCCACAAGGTATGTATGAGGTCCGTTGATCGAAGGTGATCTAATGGACACTTGTGCATTCATAATCTTAGTGGTCTTGGATTGATGTATCTCTAATGAAGGGAAATCAAGAACCATTTGTTTATTGAAGGAAGAAATATGATGAGTGTTGTGACATTCTAGTACCATGATATTCTCCCTAGGAGGAGAGTTTTTAGGAGAAAAACAAGCCACTTGTGCTTGACAAGTAAGGCTTGGTTCTTCCACAATAACTTCATCACTAATAGGGGAGTGATCAATGATGGGATTATGAAGAGGGGGATGATTATGAGAAGGGGTTAGTTGAGTGTCCATTGTTGTTAAGGTCTCATTCTCTTGTTCCATATTATCTACCCTACAAAGAGAGCTCATAATATGTTTATCCAAGTTTGATGTTTGTAGAGTAGCTTCATCAAGAGAAGGACCATTATGATTTGCAAATAGGTTTTCCCAAATGAGAGGAGCATTAGGGAAGGGAGGATCAATGGTTTCATGATTTGTAATAGGGATGTCTTCTAACACAAACCTATCCTCTTGACATCGAGGAGGAATATTAGGAGATGAACAAGTGTGATTGTCATGACCATGGAGACTTGGTAAGGTGATGTTTAGGAATGTGTCTATGATCTCTTGTTCATGTTCTCTAACATCTTCCAAAGGGGAATGATGAGATGGACAATCAAGACCCTCAAGGCTTGTAACTTCTTGCACCAAGGTACCTTCATCACTAATAGGAGAGGTATCGGGAGAAGAACAAGTATGATCATGATGATTGTCTGCACTACCATTTACAACAATGGGCAATGTAATATTAAGGATTGTTTCAAGGGTTTGATCATGTTTCTTAAAGTCTTCATTGAGGTAACCAAAATTGAACTCATAAGAGGGAATTTTGTACTTATACAATCCACTATTAATGAAATCAAATGCACATATTTCAAATGAAAGAAAACACGATATGATGAAAAATGAAAGAATGTATAATGCAATTTTTAGTTTTTTAAGTAGGCTAATTTTTTGTTTACACAATGCAACAATCTAAAAATGAAATGTTGTAAATGGAAAAGTGCAATTAAGCAATGCATGAAATGAGCTAATTTAAGTGAGATTTGGTGAAATGCATGTTATATAAACTTAGCCAAGTGATATAGATAAATGATGGCAGAAAACAAAAGCATAAAAATAGTGTTTTCAGCTCTGTAAAAGGCTATTTTAGGGGTGACAAGGGACTGATTCGCCCAAGGTGGAAAATGAGTTCGAGTATGGACTCTTTTCAGAATTTTCAAAAAAATTTGAGTGATTTTGATGGTTTTTGAGTGCTATTATGCATACCTAAGTTAAAAATGTAGAATTTCAAAAAATTTATAGGAATTTAGATGCCAACAATGCAACCTAAATGCACCTTTTTATGAATGCAAAATTTGAAAACCTAGTATACAAATGAATGCATGCAAGTCCTAATGCAAGCTAGATGTATGATGGACTCCAAATCGAACAAGGAGGTATTTTGAAAAGCGGGTTCACTAAAATGAACCATAGATTTTTGGGGCTAGGAATACTAAGTCTCTTTTGCTCAATTAGGATATTTCACCTAATGGAAAGAGATAGATCCCACACCCAAAATCTAGGTGGTTCACTATGTATTATGAAATTATGTCTAAATAAAATGTTGTAGATGCAGCTAATTGATAAGATTGATTGATTAAGTATGTAAAACTTAAGAAATATGACTTATTTGAAAACACATTGTGTTATGCAGAAATGAATTAGAAATAAATGCAAAACTTAATAGAAATGAACCAAACTAAACTTGTGCACCTAGAATCTTATTGAAGGCTTGAAATTACGTTTGAAATTCTACTGATGTTGCTTTTCAGGCCTAGTGGGACTCATTTTCCATTCTGGGTGAATCAATCCTAGTTATGCAGAACTGAGTTGAAACCTGTTTCTGACAAAAGGGTATCTAAAAATGCAGAAAACACAAGATTGACATGGAAGTGGGAATCATTCACCACTCATGGAAAATGAGTCCACTATTGAATTTATGATTATTCAAAGGTGAATTCCAGAGCTCTCGGTCTGCACTTTGACTTCCTACAGGTGTTCACTTCCAAAACTCTGATTTATTCAATGATTTCCAAGCTTCCAAGAGACCTAAATCTGCAAACACACAATGCAAGAGAGAAAAATGTTGAATATTAGGGCATGGGGGTTTGCCTTGGTCAAACCCCTTTTTGGTAATTAAACCAAAATGATGAACTAATAGAATGAAACATGCAGTTATGGAGTTGATTACCTTTCCATGATGTTTGATCTTGAAAGTCTGCAATAAAACATGAAGGATTTGTCCTTGAATGTCTGGAAATTTATCTTGAATGACTTGCAATGCTAAAACCATAAGTTGCTTGACTTGAGATGGAAGATTGGTGGATGAATGAATGATAAAAGAGATAAGAGATGTAAAATGAGGAGAAAAACACTTATTTATACACACTTGTGCCTTAGTAACCTGATGATCCCTCATCATAGGCCGACATGAAGTGAAATTAAACTTAAATTTCACACTTTTCCCACTTAAAGGTCAAAATTGGGCCAAATGGGACTCATTCACCACTCATGGTGAGTGGGTCCCACCTAGATAGGATTGATTCACCATGGATGGTGAATAGATCCCATAGGGGCCTTTTTGACAGCTAAGACACGAGGGGATAAGGAAATAAGGTTTAAATTGCAACTTTTTCTATTATTTGATCAATTTGAGACTCGAGATGCACAATATGGGTTAATAGGGGCCTATTAACGATGATGTGAATGTCAATTAGGGATTGGGACATAGAATTCAATATGAAAATGTGATAAAATACACTTGACAACACTAAAATGAGGTCCACATAGCCTAGGAAGGCACAAGAACCAATGTGAATGTGTGGGACACATTACAAAACTAGTCTAAGATTAATTTTATTTTAAAAACCTTCTAGATTGATGTAATGATGTTATTAAACATGTTTTATAATGTTGAATTAGGGAGAAATTATTTTGTTAAGTCTAGAAAAGTGTGAAAGTATCTTCCAACACTTTACAACACCTTTACAAGACATCACTAAAAGCATCTTATTTAGTTTGCAAGGGTCGAAGACCTAGTGTGGATACATAAAATGCCTCACAACACCTCAATAAAGGCCTCATTATGTCTAATTTATCATGAATGAGTCCCACTTCCACGTCAATTTTGTGTTTTCTACATTTTTAGATACCCTTTTGCCAAAAACAAGCTTCAACTCAGTTTTGCAGAATTGGGACCGATTCACCCAGAATAGCGAATGAATCCCATTAGGCCTAAAAAATTGCATTAGAAGCATTTCAAATGTAATTTATAGCCTTCAACAAGGTTCTAGGTGCACACTTTCAGTTTGGTTCATTTCTGTTAAGTTTACCATTCATTTCTAGTTCATTTTTGCATAACACAGTGTGTTTTCAAACAAGTCACATTTCTTAGGTTTTGCATACTTATTTAATCAAATAGATCATCCAATTTCATTTATATCATCTCATTTAGGCTGAATTAAATCACACATTTCATAATTTGAGTGAACCTAGTATAGATTCCTTTGCTTAGGGTTTATCTCTCTCCTTTTATGTGAAACATCCTAAGAGTGCAAGAGTAGCCTATAAGCCCTACCTAAAAATCTATGGTTCATCCTGATAGCAATATAATAATATAGAAATGATCTTCTTCCACTAATGTTTTAACCTCAAAAGGATAAATATGAAACTTGAATAGGAAATGAAGAAAATGCATAGGGTATCATTGTAGGTTTTGAGCTTATCATTGTTGGCAATGATATATGCTTCATCTCATAGCAGGCACTTTCAACAAGCTAATTCAATTTTATTTGTCTTTACTCTGCACAATAAGTTAATGGCATTCCTCACAAATTTATTTCTGTCTGGATGAACAAAAGTTAATAATAAAAACTTATACAATAACAATTTTAATTTTATCTAAAATTTATCAATTAATTTTTAAATATATAATTCATTGTATTTATTCATATTGATAAACCATATATTTCAAAATATAAAACAGTCCCTATAAAAGTGGCTACCTTAAGGACACATAGCAGACAATTTCAACAAGCTAATTCAATTTTATTTATCTTTACTCTGCACAATCACAAATTTTTGTCTGTTTGTCTGGATGAACAGAAGTTAATGGAGTCATATTCCTCTCATTTTTTAATTTTTTTTTCTTTTGATCGGTACTAAAAATTAACATATTTCATACCTGTTAATGTGTACATGAGTTCTTGGGTTAGGTTGAGTTTCTGGGAGGTAGAGTCATAGCTGTTTTTTCTTCCAGTGGCAACTATATATTTATTTCCATTTTGATCAGATCTTATTTCTAGTGTGCTACCTCCAAAGGCACTCCAACCATCCAACCCATTGTCAAACTTAGGATTCACAATGATTCCTCCTCAAAAAAAAATGATAGGAAATGTTTTAATCTATTGTTAAGTTTATCATTGCCCCACAATGTTTCTAATGTTGAAACTTGATCTTCGCGGTGACTCTCATATTTATCATTTTTTCTGAAAGAGCTTGTAAATGTGTGAATTTTTCTCTTTTTATTCTTCGATTGATGAGAGATCATTTGCTATTATTTTACCTCGTCCATTTTTAATAGACACCAACACTGGGATACATTGTTCTAGGTTTCAGGCAAATTCACTGTCAACAATTCACCGTCAACAAATTCACCTTCAATGATTCATCACCAACAACTCATCACCATGACAAATTCATCTCGTGGAACAATTCATCACTATGACAAATTCATCTCGTGGAAAATTCACCTCCATGAATTACTGGTGGTGAATTTTCCATATGATGAACTTGTCATGACGACAAATTATTGGTGATGAGTTGTTGGACAGTGAATTGCTATCATTGTTGGCAATTATATGAGCTTCTCAAGAAATCAGATTGCTTCCCACTCAAGCAAGATTAGATATCTAGATGTTAGAACAAAAACCATAAGATCAAATATAGTGATAGCAAGATTTAGTTGCTCCATTTGATTGGTGAATATTGAGAGGTCGAGAAAACAGAACGCACTTAGATCTGCTACCAAGTCAATGATAGACGAAATTGCTACTACGATGGGGAGTTTGGATAAGTATAAGCTAAGAATGAGATCCTTCTGGTTGTAATAATGAGAAAGGTTGAGACATAAAGTGAGAGGAAAGTTGCAAGAATGTTAGTGACTATAATGGGTATCAACTTTAGAACAACTATTTCTGGAAAATTCACTATTAGCAATTCACCGTCCAACAACTCATCACCAATAATTCGTCGTCATGACAAGTTCATCATGTGGAAAATTCACCACCAGTAATTCATGGAGGTGAATTTTCCACGAGATGAATTTGTCATGGTGATGAATTGTTCCATGAGATGAATTTGTCATGGTGATGAGTTGTTGGCGATGAATCATTGAAGGTGAATTTGTTGATGGTGAATTATTGACAGTGAATTTGCCTGAAACCTAGAACAATGTATCCCAGTGTTGGTGTCTATTAAAAATGGACGGGGTAAAATAATAGCAAATGATCTCTCATCAATCGAAGAATAAAAAGAGAAAAATTCACACATTTACAAGCTCTTTCAGAAAAAAATGATAAATATGTGAGTCACCGCGAAGATCAAGTTTCAACATTAGAAACATTGTGGGGCAATGATAAACTTAACATCATCATCATCATGATGATCATCATCAGGATTAATGACAACAGGAGGATGAAGGGCGATTTCTAAGGATGGATGGATCAAAAGCAGAGGTTGTTAGATTGGTTGAATTTTTTGGGATTGTTGCACTGGACTATCTTGTGGCAGGTCAAGAGAAGGAGGGTGGTCATCTATTACTTTGTTCAAAGGTAAAGGTTGATTTTCTTTATCTTCTTCTATGTGAGATTGACAAGCAAGGAGACGATGACGACGCCTTTGTTACCTAGCACCTCAATTTCATTTAATTATGTTTTGGAGTTTTTGAGGTGTAAGAGTGGATTGAGTCATCATAGGTTCATCTTCTTCCAAAGAGGGGAGAACAAAAGAAATCGAAAAGGATGGATCAACCACTTTCTCTTTGAATTTATACACTTGTTTAAGGCAAGGAGGCATGACAGGAGTGGTTTCAGTTTCCCTTGGTCATTTAAATGATGGCGGGGAAGTATCAAGGGGTGGTCATTCAGGAGGCTGTATGGTTTCCTCAATGTCAGACTCAAGTTGAAGCATGGTTTTGTCTATGATAGGAGGTATGGAAGTGGATGGGGAAAAGTTACAAAGAGACAATTCAACTATCTTTTTGGCTTTAAAATTTTGATAAGCAATGAAAAAGAAGTCCTTTTGAGGTATGATGGGTTCCATAGGGGTAGGCCAAAAGGATTCTAATGAAAAATTACCTTTGGAAGATAAAAGATTAAAGCCGCTATGGTGTATGGTAACTATCTCATTGTCATGTGGAAACTTCAAACACTTGTGAACAACTGATGAGACTATTTTCATTTAGCGAAGCCAAGGGTGGCCTAGCTGCAAACAAAATTGGTCAGATTGTGGAATAATTGAAAATATTACCTCCAAAGTTTTAGGTCCTATCTATAAGGGTAGCACGATCGATCTGATCATAGGGCATGCAAAACTAGTATGTGTCTTAATCCATGTAGTTGGTTTATTATATTCATCTTGATATAGCTCATGTAATACTAGAAAATCCTCTGTGATCACGTTCTCACCACAAGTTGGATCTGTTAATATCCCATTAGTGGGCTTATTATAGATTCTACTAGCTATGTAAAGAGGACCATCAGGAAGTTTTTGTAGTATGTCTTTAGAAAAAAAGTTGATATCAAGAGATTTAGTGGTTTAGCCCTTATGAGAGATAGTGTTTATTGTAGCTACAAGTTCATCCATAGGACTTTCCATAGTAAGAGGGGGAGGTGTATCATGTTTTTCATGTTGTTTGTAGATCAACAGTTATTACATCAGTGGTTGAAGGTTCGCTAGCCTTGACAAATGAGGTAGTATGTTTAGGCATGGGATTAGTGAAAATTTGCAAATTCTAGTAAGGGGGTGCAACGGACTTATTGCCTTCATCATTGGCACCCATAATGGACTGATGGTTTGAATCAATGAGGTATTTAACTAAATGTTTTAGATCCTTGCAATGTTTAGTGTCATGTCCAATTTGGAAATGAAAATGACAATAAGCATTAGGCTTGAAGGTGGGTGGTAAAGGCTAGTTTGGATCAAGTGGTCGGATGGATGGAAAAGTTAGCAGGAATTATTGAATTAATTGGTTCATTGTATTATGAAGGGTGTCAGGTAGGGGAGTAAACTGTCTCTTTGGGTCCCCATAGGTGTAAGGCACCATTTCTTTAACAACTACCACTTGATTTGGAATGGGTTGAGTTGGCCACGGTTGAGGTTGAGGAGGCGGATTAAACTGAAAAAAGCCTCTATTTGGTTTGCAGAAGTTTTTTTGGTTATTTTGGTGTTGATTATTGTGTTCAGGTTTGTCTGCTCAGTTAGAAGTGGATTTTGAATCATGACTTGAAACTAAATTATGGTATTCACACAAGGTTGTGCATAAATGAATAAACGAAGGGAATTTCATCATTGTTAAGCTATCCTAAAGGTGTGTGTGCAATTTTTTGATAAACATATTTTGTAGATGTTCATTAGGAATCTTGACATCAATTTGAGCATACACAGATTGGTATCGTGAGATAAAATCCATTACTTTTTCATCTGTGTTTTGTCTACATCGCATAAGGTTAGCCATTGTCCTTTTAGGTGTCGTGAACTTGAAAATGATTTATGAAAGCATCCACCAATTCATTGAATAAATGAATGGAATGATTAGGCAAGTTGGAAAACTAGTCTAAGGCAGTGTCTTTCAAGGTCCTTGGAAATAGTTTGGCTAATAGTTTATTATCAAGGACGAAGTCACTAAATAAAGTTGTATAGGCATTAACATGGTTGACAGTGTCTCCTTTTCCTCCATATTTCTCAAACTAAGGCATTTCTATCCCTTGTGGCATAGGGGTACATAATATTTCTAATGATAAAGGGCTACTACAAACATGATATGTAGCTCGAGTAGATTGATATTGGCTAATGGTGGAAATTTTATGTTGCATGGATGAAACAGTGGTAAGGAGTTGTGTAAGAAGGGGATCGGGGTATGTGGGTTGAGGTGGAAGGGAAAATGGTGGAGTGTAAGTGATGTTAGGTGAAGTGAAAGGAATACTATGGGGTGTGAAAGTGGTGGAAGGGACTTGCGATGCCACAAGAGAAGCAGGAATGCTAGTGGAAATCAGAAATGAGGTAGCTGCATAATTAACTTGATGCATAGTTGTATGGACTTGCGGATTGGTATAAGTTGGTATGGAAGCTATGGTTGAAGGGGGGAGGAACTTGAGCTCCTCCTTAGCTTACAAGAATGTTTTCAGATTAGGTATTAGAAGAGGCATGTTTATTATAAATCTCAACAATTTTCCCATCACTTGCAAGCTATCACCATTTTGAATAAAACGATGAAGATTATCAATGGAAAGTATGGTAGTTTGGGAAATTATGTTTTCAAGTGACAAGTCTTGTTGTAAATGTATAAATTCTTCATGAATACTAATGACCTTGTCTTGAGGAAGAGAGTTTTTTTGGTTGTCAACATTCATTAGATGGAAAGGTGAAGGCATGGAAGTGGTATTCTCAAGGCCTAATGCACCATTGTCTATACTAGGAGTAGGAGCTCGTGAGATCCCAAGGTCCAAAATGAAAGTGCTATCGTGAAAGGCCATGATTCTAGAACTTCTTCTCACTAAAGTATTATCAACGGGGCACCAAACACTCATGCAAGTACCATAAGGGAGGAGGTGAAATCAAATGCAAAGTTAATCTAAGAGCTCTAAAATTCTAATGATAGAAATTCTGCTAACTGTAACAAAGATCTTACTATAGAAAGCAAAAATGCAGAAAAATTCTAGAAAAATGCCAGAAATACTGTCTCAAAAGTGTAGAGGGACTGATTCGCCCAGGGTGGCAAATGAGTCACAATATGCAACTCTTTTTTTTATAGTTTTCAAAAAATTTAAGATGATTTTAATGCTCTGCAGAATGAAATCAAAGATGTAGAATGCAGGTTTTTAGTTTTTTCAATGAGATGTAATGCAAAAATGAAATCTAAATGAAGCTTTCACTAATGCAAGATAAAAAGTCCTAGAATGCAAAAAAAAAAAATGTACTAATTGAATTGTAATGCAAATGTAGACTAGGATGAAATATGTAAATGAAATCATAAATGCAAAGTGCTCAAAAGTTTGGTTCACCAAAATGAACCGTTGATTTTTGGCTCCTATGGACAACTCTTACACTTCTAGGGTTTTTCACCTCAGAGGAGAGAGATAGGAGCCAAAATGCTAATGGTTCATTCCAATAATGTTATGTCTAATGTTTTCTAACCTAAATGAAGTTAACTAAATGGAATTGATTGATCTAAATGAATTAAAATGAATGCAAATGTGAAATTAAAGCTATGTTTGAAAACACATTATGTAATGCAACAATGAACTAAATGAAGAAAATATGCAGAACATAAAGGAATGAGTTCAATTAGAGTGCACCTGGTAAAAATATGATGAATTTGGAATGTTTTTGATGCTGGTTGAAATCATTGATTTTTCACAGTGGGACTCATTCGCCCAGGGTGGCGAATAAGTCCTCCTCCTGGTGAAAAAATTGTCAGGAACAAGTTTTTGTCTGTCGGGATCCAAAATCTGACAAAATTTAGATTTTTAGTCCTAAGGTGGGACTCATTCGCCATAGGTGGTGAATCAGTCCTCTCCCAAATTTTTAAAAAATCAAGAGACAACTCTGCAATACTAGATCTAGAAATCACTGCTTATCGGGTTGCCAAAGTCAATTCTGCAGGAAACGGACAAAAAACCTTCTCTAAGCTTGAAATAGGCTTAAGTTGACTTGAAGCACCTGGTTGACTTGTAAACCTATCTTCAACACCAAAAAGCTTCTCAAATCTACATACCTAGGTCTGCAAACAAAAATGCAATAGGGAAAAAATAGTTTAAGGTTAGTGAATAGGGGTTTTCCTTGGTCAAACCCCAGTTTTGGTAATCAAACCTTTAATAAAATAAAGAAATGCAAAGGAATGATAAACTAACAAAATACAATTTCTATCAACTTACCAAACCCTTGATGATGTAAATCTGAAGTAATGTCAATGGCTGCTTCAAAGTGCTTGAATAGTGCTTGAAAAGATGTTGTAAAATGCTTGAATGCTTGAGTGAATAGGTGGATAAGTGAACTTGATGAATGAGGATTGTAGGAGATGTAAAATGAGGTGAAAATCACTTATTTATACACACTTGTGCCTTAGTTACCCATTCATACCTCATCACAGGCTGACATCAAGTGATTTTGAATAAAATTTTGAAAGAAAATTTAAAATATTTTGAATTTTGGGCCAAAGGGGACTCATTCGCCACCCATGGCGAATGGGTCCCACCTAGGATTGAAAAATGTGTGTCGAGAAATATGTTGTATTTAATGTTGTTTGTCAGGATAATACTAAAAAATACACTTAATTAGGCATATTTGAGCATAAAGGGGTCAAATAAAGCATAAGAAAAGGATAAATAGTGAAGATGTGCCTAGAAAAGCATGAAATCTTATTACAAGACTTTACAACACTTCAAAATAGAACTTGTTGATGAATAAAAAGGTTATTTTTAGGTGAATTGTAATTAATAGAGTCTAGAAGAATGTAAAAATGTCTTACAACACTTCACAACACCTTCATAAGACGTTCTTTGAGTTTTAGTACCTAAATAAGTCAGTTCAAGCCATGTTGCAACATAAAATCAAAGCAACATAGTTCCAACACTATGAAACAAGACCTAAAAGGCCATAAAAATGACAAGGGGCCATTTTTTCTATGACACAATATGAATCCCAATCAAGAAGATAATGAGAAACTTGTTGCTCAGGAATGATGGAAGTACTCAATGAAGGTGGATCAACTATCTCTGAAAGAGAATCGGGAACCTCTAAAACAACCACAACCTCATTTGAAGTCTCAAAAATCTCCAAAGGATCACAAGAATGGTTTATCTTCTCTGAAGAAGGGTATGTGTAGGATCATCATGGAAAAAACAAGCCCTTAAGTGGCGAAAAATTTAGAAAAATCAGAGGTAGGCAACTTGACGTAAAAATTTGAATAAGTTATCTATATTATTTTAAAAATATGTAAGAATAGAATATGTAGAAAATTGAATGTAGTTTCTAAACTACTAGGTTTATTTTTTCTAAAAAATTATATTTGGTGAATATTTGAAATTTCAATGTAGTAGTACATAAATTTTAGGGAAAAAATAAGTAGATGTCTGTCTAACCACCCTAACCACAATAAAATGATAATAATTTTTTATAAGATTTTAGATATAAGTAGAGGAATCATGTCGATGTGATACATATTTTTTTGTAATTTTCTTCCAAGTAAATAATTAATTATGAATTTTTTATTACAAATTTTAAAAAATATAAAAACTCCTATGTCTAACCACCTTAACTTGGTCAAAACTTTATTAAATTCATTTTTTTTTTAATCCTATAGTATGCAAAGCATAGAATGTGACACATGTTTCATATTAAAAAAATGTCATATTGTTTGAAAGCTATAGATGTTTTTTAATCAACATATCAATCAACTTTAGTCGTAATTCAAATAGAAAATGAATAATAATTATTTATTAAATTCAAAGTAAA
Organism: Sequoia sempervirens; assembly: GCA_007258455.2. Taxonomy (NCBI): domain Eukaryota; kingdom Viridiplantae; phylum Streptophyta; class Pinopsida; order Cupressales; family Cupressaceae; genus Sequoia; species Sequoia sempervirens. Next base: position 36,038,611 of record VDFB02000013.1, on the reverse strand, counting down.
GCATAATTTATATTGGTGTAAAGCTGAGAATCTCCTTTAAAAACCCTTTTTGTTTCATCAATTTTGGGTTTAAAAAAGTCATCAACCACATACCCTACACATACCCATCATATCGCCACTTTTTGGTCCATCATGATCCTGCACATACCCAGAACTAGGAGACACACTGGTATTGGAAGGAGGATCATCAAGAGATGGTGGAGTATCAAGATCTCCAAATAATTCTCGAATGTAATTCCAAAGAGCATAAGCGCTCTCAAAATGAAGAAGTGAATCGAAAAGGTCCTTGTCATTAACATGCTCAAAAATAACTCCATAGACTCTAGCCCTAAATCCTTTCCAAATAGTATACCTACTACATGTGTCTGGAACATGAACTTCATTATACAAATATGACAATAGATTCTCCTCAATAAGATGGGTGAGAAAAACATCACTCCATTGAATAAAATTCCCTTTCTCCAAAGAAGTTATTATAACAATTCTTCAAAAAAATTCAAAGATAGTGCTTCAAAGCAACTCCATCGAGCACACAAACAAGATAGCCTCTTGTGAGACTTTCTCACAACAACCAAAGATATTGAATTTATATTTAAATAGAAAAAAAGACCCTATGCTACTAATGTGGGATAATGCTTCCCAAAGACAAATTCAAACACTTCAAAACTAGGGCCCACTTCTTCTTTCGTTGTGCAAACAATGAAGCCCTAAATATTTAGATTGAAACTTTATAGAGTATAAAGTTTTAATTAAAAATCCAAATTGTGGCCTTCAACAAAAAATTGCCACAAGTCTTGACACCTCAGAAATTTGCAGCCACACAAGGTAGGTTTAATTGCGCAACACAACATATAATCGGGCTACATAAAAGAAAACATGGCCAAGCAATATGAAATGCCTCTTCAATTGTTCACCTCCAGAAAACAAAAAAATGATGCCCCTCACAGGAAAATCACAACCTCTAAGATGGATTTAAATGACCTTCAAGCAGATTAACGCCTCCTCAAGATAGAGAACACAAAAAAAATGGTGCCTTCAATGCCTCTGCTAAATGCAAATGGTGACCTCTTCAAATCACTACAGCTAGAGAAAAAATGTGGCTCCTTGAAGGATTTCAAGGCCTCCTTCAATAGTCCATAGCCGAAAAAATTTAGGAAATCCACACCTTCAATGAATTTATCGATCTTCAAATAGCAAGAAATTGAAAAAGAGGCAACCTTGAAATTAAAAAAATTTCAAATGCTAGAAAAATAAGCGATATCAAACACTCAATGAAAATTTTCAAAGGAAGGATTGCAGAATGGTTGGATCTGATACCATGTTAGTGTCATCCACCTCCCATGAGCACCATCTACAACAATAACCTTCACGAAATAGAGAAAAGAAAAATCTATTTCACCAAGAAAGAGAGTGAATAAAATGAGATGATAAATGACAATGGTACAGGCTTTTAAAGTCGAGAAGTATCAAATGGGTGAGAAAACTACTCTATGGGAAAAAATCATCTAGATTTATTTAGCCTAAGATAAAATTAAATATACTAATGCAAGTAGATGAGAACTCATTCTCAAAATTATTTAAATATTTGTTAAAGAATCAAGAGATTCATTATAATAGGTATCAAAGAAAAATATTTTATTTCTTTCTCTTTTAAGAGTGCAAACTTAAAACAACAAAAACATAATTATAGCTATTTAAATAAAAAAGGATAAAGAAGGAAGCCTTGGAAAAATTAGAATAGATATCTGAACCGTAGATTTTTGGCACCATGCACTTCTCTAGCTCTTCTAGTGTTTTTCACCTAAAAGGAGAGAGATAGGGCCAAAAATGCTAAGGTATTCATTCAAATTATGTTATATGAGATGTTATCTAAGCTAAATGAAGTGAACTAAATGCAACTAAGAGATTTAAATGACTGGTTATGAATGCAAAACTAAGATTTAAGCTATGATGGAAAACACATTGTGATATGCAAACAATGAACAAAAAGATGAATGGAATGCAAAACATTAAGAAATGGGATGGAAAAGAGTGCACCTAGGTAAGATTTGAGAAGTCTAGAATTCACGGAATGTTGTCTAAAGTTATAGAAAATCAACAATGGGACTTATTCGCCCAGGGTCGTGAATTAGTCCTACTACTGGTGAAATCTATTGGGAATCAAGTTTCTAACTATCGGGATCTGGAATCTAACAAAATCTAAATTTTTAGTCTTAAGGTGGGACTCATTTGACATTGGTAGAAAATTATTCCTCTCCCAAAATTTTGAGAAATTAGGAGATAACTCTGCAACACTATATTTGGAAATGTCTTCTTATGAGGTTGTCAAAGTCAATTCTGCGAGAAACAAACATAAAACCTTCTCCAAGCTTGAAATAGAGTTGATTTGACTTGAAGCACCTAGTTTACTTGTTGACTAATCTTCAATCACCTAAATTCTTGTAAAATATGCATACAAAGGTTTGCAAACACACATGAAAGAGGGGAAAAATGGTTGAGGGTTAGCAAATAGGGGTTTGCCTTGGTCAAACCCAACTTTGGTAATCAAACCCTTAATGAAATAATGAAATGCAAGAGAATGATAAACTAATAGCATGCAAATTCTATCAACTTACCAAACCATTGATGATGTAAATATGAAGTAATGTCAATGGATGCTCCAAAATGCTTGAATAGTGCTTGATAAGATGTTGTAAGATGCTTGAATGGTTGAGATGATGTGTGAAAGAATGTTTGAATGAATACTTGAATGAATGGGAGTTAGAATGGAGGTAAAAACACTTATTTATCCAATATGTTTCCTTAGTAACCCATTCATACCTCATCACAAGCTGAAATCAAGTGATTTTGAATAAAAACCCGAAAGGAAATTTAAAATAATTTGAATTTGGAGCTAAGGGGGACTCATTCGCTACCCATGGAAAATGGGTTCCACCTAGGACCTAAAAATGGGTGTCGTGAATTATCTTGTATTTAATGTTGTTTGTCAGGTTAACATTAAAAAATACACTTAATTAAAGCATGTAAGGGTATAAAGGGGTCAAATAAAGAATAAGAAAGGGATAAATATCAAAGTTGTGTCTAGAAAAGTTTGAAATCTTGTTACAATACTTTACAACACTTCAAAATAGGACGTGTTTAGTGATGAAAAGGTGATTTTTAGTTGAATTGTAATGAATAGAGTCTAGAAGAGTGTAGAATTTTTTTACAACACTTCACAACACCTTCACAAGGCATTAGTATTTGAATTTTAAGGACTTAAATATGCATGTTCAAGCCATGATACATCATAAAATCAAAGCAAAATATACCAAACATCATGAAGCAAGGCCTAAAGGACCATGAAAATGACAAGGGTACATTTTTCTACGGTGCAATATCATAAAAAGGGATCCACAACCTTTGGTAATACTATATATATTTACTTCAGCACCAATGGATGAAGTGTAAGAAACACAAGTGTGGTCGTCACATAGGTTGAAACATAGATACATAGAGTCTAAAATTAGAGACTCAAAACCATATAAATTAGAATAAAAATATCTTTGCAAATATCCATAAGAATAAAAATTATTACCACACCACCACAAAAGAAAATTAAGAGAAGTTAGAGTATAATTCCCAACTAGAGAAGCAATAGAGTCCTTCCTTTAAATGAGAACAATATAGGGAAAAGGAGAAGCCAAATCCTCACAAAAAATGGAAAGGACAAACAAAAAGGTAAAATAATTTACATAGATGGTGAAGGAAGAAGTACCTATAGCTAAAATTTATACCATAGAAGTATTATAATGAATAGCAAGCATGCTCGAAAAGAAAAATTGAAATTTATGAAAAGGAAAATAGCTAAAAAGAAGAAAACAAAGGTTGTCTCTACCACCAAAATAAAATATTGTGGAGAATGAAGAGGACATAATGCATCCCTAGTTACTATATATATCACTATTCACACTAGGCATGCCTCTATAAATAACACACATGTATGCAACAATATCAACAAGAATAAGCAAGTTATTCTAGAAGAAATTTTGGATTATATTACAATATTTCCTCATTCAATGTTGAATATTATAAAAGACTTACTTGAGGAGTTAGTAGATAAGATAAAAATGAAAAGAGAAAAATAAATACAAGTAGAAGAAGATACTAGGAAGGAGGCTAAGAGAACAATAAGTAGTGGTATATATTTATCTCAATAAATGGGGAAATTAACATAAATGAAATCCTTAGGATTGAGCTCAAAGTAGAGAGTTAAAAAATTAATATCATAGGTAGAGTTAACAAAATGAAGGGAAAATATGTGTTTCCTTCAACTTTTCCCACTATTTGGTTTTAGGGAGGAAGTTAAATGCAATGAAGAGTTCTATTTGTAGAATGACGTCTAATTTGTAGGTTTGACACCTTAGTAATTCAAACTATTGGATCTTTGGGAAATGACACCACATTATGGAAGGGAAAATAAAGATTTATTGTTGTGAAGAACTTCTTTATGATGGCCTTTGATTCAACCTCTAATCAAAACACTATTTTTAATGCTCATTCTTAGTTTTGGGATTAGAATGTACTCCTACTAAAACACTTCTAATTCTCATTATTATTTTTGGGGCTAGCATTCCCTTTAATCAAACCATAGCTTTCCTCCTTTAACCCTCTCACCAAGCCTTTCAATTGGTTGTACCAATTTGGATTCACCTCTTAGATCTTCCTCTACATTTTTGATGCACTTCCTATTAAATCAAAATTGGAAACTCTTTGAGAAATTTCATTTTGGTTGATTATACCACTTCAACATTCTCTCATATGACATATGCATGTATTCTAGTGGAGATGAGTTTTTCTAAGCCTCTCACAATTAATTTTATTCTTCAAGTTACTGAAATCTCTTAGAGTCAATCTTTGGATTATGAAGGAATCCCCTTTTATTATAGGCATTATTTTTTTACCAATCATCTATCTTTGTCATACCCTCATTTGAAGGTCCCTTGTTCATCCTTCTGGAGAATAAAAATTTACATGAACACCTCATTATGCAGGTGGTTGAGGATGTTTCTAATTTGGAGGATTCTACCTCTCCTACTACTATTGAGGTGAAGGTGCCTAATCCTCCTATGTTTTCTATGGTTGACCATCTTGTGTCACTTGCATTGGTCCTTAGGGGTAACATTGATGCACCTTCTACTACTATTATGTTGATGATTCTTGATCACCTCATGCCACCTATGGTTTTTCCTCCCGGGTCACTTGTGCTTGGTTCTAGGGGTAAATATGGTACACCTCCTTAATTTGTGTGGAGGATTCATGTCATTTTATCTCAACAATCAAACATTTCCCTCATCTTTTGTTTATTATTAGGGACTCGGTGAGGGTTCCTTGTTCCCTTTCCCCTACATTTATGGATGGTAATAATGAGTTCTATTGAATAGTTGTACAACAAAGGAAGAAAGGTCTTTCAAAATATTTTATTTGTCTCATTCTTTGCCAAGGCTGTGCATATCACTATATTTGGTTATAAAATTGTCTAGTTCCTTTTATATTTTGTCTTTAGCAACTCTGTTATAGTTTTGATATTTCTAAATTGGTTTTGGTACCATTGTTGCATCTATGTACATGCAATTTTGAGCTTAAATATATGAAAATGGGTTGGGCTGAGATTAATTTATATATTTTTTGGATAAAAAAATTGATGGCTAGAATTAATATATGAGATCAATGGCTCATATTTGTTAAGAGCCATGGGTAGATGGGAAGAGGACATGTGCCATCATGTGGTTGGAGGAAATGAAGGGAGAGGGATCAAGGAGAGAGTCAATAGCGGGGATTTTCCTTTGAGGAAGTGGATGGACAAGATGGAAAGGGTACTTGGGATTACGTTTGAGGGATGGGCAAGTCCTTTTCAACCCATGTGACATGTTACCAAGGCCGTATCACATGTACAAATTCCCATACCTTATGTACAAAAGGCCATGAATTTTTGCACATGTGGGGATGTGCATGATTCAAGGGAGGTTGGACTAGGATTAGGTTCTGTAAGTAAGTGATTAAGGGATTAAGTGGATTAGCCCACTTAATGAAAAGTGTAAGAAAATAAGGGAATTAAATAAATGAAATATATGTTAGCATAATATTTGATATTATATTACATTTCTTTAACCATCATTAAGTTTATGATTATATAGTTATTAGAGAGGCTATATAATTAAAGTTAAAGATAACTGTAGTGCTATTCTATATAAATCTAATTTTTGTTTCTCAAATAAGATAATCAAGTGTTTAACCTTCATTATGGTATCAAAGTGAGTGATAATTGGTGGCCATGATCCTTGACAAATACGAGCAATATGAAGTGTTGGAATACATTAATTAATATTTATTCTAGTGCTTAATGCAAACTTAGGAAAAGGTCATCTAGTTCTGATTGTGAGTGTTATTGCATTAATTATGCATTTAAATTAATCGTGTGCTTTATTCTTTGTGTTGCACATAAGATAATGTCACTTAACTGATTCATGCATTCTATTATCTCACTCCTCTCTTAGTCAGAACTTCATCATTCAAGGTCTCATGTTGAGTTTGCCTGATTATACATAAGGATATTCAATCCTTCATTGTATTCATTTTAGTAATCAATAATAATTATTGTTTCACATATTTTTCTATGTAATTTCTCATTTGTGAGTGACATGTTTCTCTTCAAAATATCATCCAAGGCTTGTGGGATCTCAATCATGGATTCTTTCATGGTATTAGAGCTCCAGATTTGAAGATCCTTGTTCACTTTTTTGAGGATTTTTTTGCATCAGAAGCACTGTTGGGAGTCAATCTACACATCCATTCATAGAAAAGGAGGAATTTGAAGGTGGAGTGAATCTGTAAATCTACAAATCCCAATTTGAAAAGGGTATGGCATAATATGTTAAAGGTGTGTCATCCTTCAATAGCCATAATTTTTTAGGCTTTTCAATGCCATATGAAACTTGAACCTATGTTTTTCTATTGTCAGCTGAGGCACACATTTCAATTTGGGGGGCCTATTCTTCACTCAGCTTGTGAATTTTCTCTTAGAGGTCGATTCACTTATTTGGAGGTGCTTGATCTGCTATTTGGCATTGGACATTTTCCTTCATATCTAGAATCTTCTTGGTATTTTGCAAAAGTATCTAAATACTGGAGGTGTGATTTGTAGCTGCTCAAAGGCGGGATTCACTGTTGAAGATTGGAGGCAGCACTATTCATTGGGAAGTTGAGGCCCCGTGATCTGGCATGAACCCTCCATTATTCGCCCCTCCAAAAGAATCATTTATGTGCAGGTCCACCAACATTTGGAGGCTTGTTACAAAGATCTTGATTGAGGTGTGTGTTTGGTGGAGGCTCGGTGTGAAGATTTTCACCACAATGGAGGTAGATGTAAACCTTTGTTTCTGGATGCATGCATGTTTATTTCCCTAAATATTTCTACATGCTCCTTGCTTTCTTCCTTATTAATTCTTTAAATATTGTACATGCTTTGCAAGCATGACATGATAAAGATTTGAGAAAATTTGGATCTTTGTAAAAATAAAACTTATATAAAGTTCCATATGGGAGTTTCTACTTAAAGCATATAGTGTAGGTTTCTTTCATTTTGATTTTAATAAAAAACCTTAGAATATTAAAAGTTTCTATTTAACTATCAAGCTCCACATTGTTCCTCCAATAGGTAGCCAAAAGTGTTCTCTTTTTCTAAGTTCCTAACCACATGATCTTCCAGAGTCACATCCTCGTGTGCTTCTAGAGTTTCTTTCTAGTAGGACAATATTGAGCATTGGATAAACAATGGCATCATCCCAACTGGAAGACATCTTTGCAGTTCTTCAATAGTTGTAGCTTTCTTCTTTAGTTTGAATAAATTGTTAGGAGTTTTTCCACTTAGATTTTCTCCTTTCCTCTTTATTAAAAACCACATCATCATTGTTGGCCCACCATCTTCATCACCTTTGTAGCTTGTTCTCTATCAATCTTCACGTGATCTTAGATCAACATCATCACTTTCCAACATGTGGACACATGAGCAGTTTTCAAAGGCACAAATCATCTAGCTTTGGATTCCAAAATCACCCATTATTTTGGTTTGGCTTCTCCAATCACTAGTGGATCCTTTTCTTCCTAAGGGGAGAAATGTTGTTTGTAGGCAATGGATCATATTCTGTCTTTAGGTGTTCATCATTGGCATGGCAACTCTTTCATTATGGGGGGATTCATATCTTCATTTTCTTTCCCTTCATCAGTTTTTGCTTCTCAATTTACATTCAAGGGGAGTGTTGGAGTAAATTAATTAATATTTACTCTAGTACTTAATGAAAACTTAGGAAAAGGTCATCTAGTTCTGATTGTGAGTGTTATTGCATTAATTATGCATTTCAATCAGTCACGTGCTTTATTTTTTGTGTTGCACACAATATAAAGTCACTTAATCGATTCATGCATTATATTATCTCGCTCCTCTCTCAGTCATAACTCCATCATTCAAGGTTTCATGTTGAGTTCGCTTGAGTCTACATCAGGATATTCAATCCTTCATTGTATTCATTTCAGTAATCAATAATCATTATTGTTTCACATATTTTGCTATGTAATTTATCATTTGTGTGTGACAAGTTTCTCTTTAGAATATCATCCATGGCTTATGGGATCTCAATCATGGATTCTTTCATGAAGAATGTCAACGATTTATAAAATAAAGAATATTTTTTTTCTTAGAGCTCACTAACTATGCACATAAAGGGTTGCTTACTGACCTCTAGCCCTATAGCCAATTCTTCTAGAAGCATGATAGTTGGTAATAGTTGAATTTTTTTTTGTTATATGTTTGATAAGAAAAAGATATTGTAAATTATATGAGAATTCCCATGTAGTCCATGTGTTGAATTGAAGCCAAAATAAGGTTGCACATCCATATGAAAAGAGTGGATTATTCGTGGTATCAAATAAAGGCTATGCACAACTAGGTGAGAGTTGGTACCCCATACCTCTACCAACAAAGGGAAGAAAAGTAAGAAGATGGATTAGATATTGATGTGTACATCTCCACCATAGGGAAATTTGAGTGACCTATGAATTCAAAACCATATTCATCCTTAGATTTTTCTAGCAAATGCAAAACTACAAAATGATTTAAATGCCAATTTGGATCACAGACCACTTATGGTTTGAGAAAACATAAATAGCCCTATGATCTAACCTAGGTATATCCTTAGTCACCCACTGAAAAGAAATTTGGGTCTCTTTAGTATATTTTATAATGTATAAAGTATTGATTCATTCAAGTTAGTGCATGGATACCATTTCATACTAAATATTATCATCATAGTGGAAAGAAAATTCAAGCTTGATAAACAAATATGTTACAAATATTCATTGGATATAGCATAGGAGGTATATTATGGTAGGTTTAATAACCATTTATGTTGTGATTCTGGTTTCCATGATGACTAAATGGCTAGGTGAATATTTTCAAGAAAAGATTAGGCTTCAAATCTAATTTATAGATTGATCATTTTATCAACTATGGATATAGAAAATATTATTATTACTAATAACGCATATGTTATCCAAAATAAAGTCTTGGTGAGCATTGTAAATTGTCACCCTTGATAATTTCACATTATGTTTGGCTCTCCAATGAGTACATGATTTATATAATTGTCATTATAATTGTTTGTAGAGGTGGAAACAATGAAACAAGTTTTGATCAAGGCAAGCCCCTATATGCCACAACCCTTCTTTCCTTTTCCTTCTTGTATTACATAGGTTTGAAGTGGATTGAAGATCTCAAAGTGTCAAAACCCTAGGAAAAGCATTCAAGTACCTTCTCTTATTGCATTAAGGAAAAATTGATAATTCAAAAACTATTAGACTTCAGATCTAGATTTTTACAGTCAAAGGCCTATAGACCCTATTGTACTTGCACCTGTTTGTAGATCCAAGAATTTAACATCTTCAGACTAGGGTGCCCAACACCCTAGTCCAACAAAATCAGTCTCAAATTGATATCATAGGTGCCGCTTTGTCTACACTATTTAGATATGCTTTTAGTTTTTATATCTTAGTGCTACATTTTTCGAGATCTGTGACAATCCACCTCCTTAGTCTTAATTTACTTAATTTGGCAATATCAATCTCAATTATCTCATCATCAAACCAACATACCTGAAAGAGGACCAAAACCCTAACCAACTATTCTACCTCTTCCTTGAGGACAATAGCCAAACAGTTTCTCTTGGTCATTTTTGTGTCCTCATAAAAAATATAAAACAATAAAAAAAACTATGTAGGTTTATATAATAAATTAAGTACAACATTTTATAACAATATCAACACATGGGAAATATACAGATCTAAATTATAAAGATTAATCAAACAATATGTAATACAAAATACAATTCAAATTGATAAATATGTCTCTATAACTCATTAAGAATGGCAGACTGAAGTAGAGTTGTAGCCTTTATTTGTTTGCCAACATTTGAAAAAGTATTCTCATGTCCTACTATTGATAATGGATTGATCAAATGCTAATCTAGAGGACCGGACATCATAAACTCGTGATGTGATAAATGAGGAAGTGATTCATGATGAATGGAGATTTTTTTTTTTTGCTTAAATAACACTAAACTTCTTATCATCAAAACTCTTCCCAAAGTCAGTTTTGTTGCTTTACGACACCGGTTAGGACTCACCCTGATTGATCATCCAGGGTGAGATTGAAGACACATGCACATGATTTTATAATCAAGGGCATGATTAATCTGTGGGATGCATTATCAACAGCATGATCAATGCTTATTTAGTAAATTGCATGTTTTATGCATAGTTTAGCATGTTTGAACAGTTTGCATGATTTTTTGTGTTTTCGATGCAATTAGTTTGAATGAGAAAAAAATATTTAAAACTATTTTTTTAAATTATTCCTTTTGTCGCTGCATGTATGGTGCAGCATGAACAGCCGATATCTAGCTGATATCTTCTAATAAACATCGTCGTTTTCCATATCAATGAACAGCATTTTTCAATTATGCAGAAATAATATATTATGTTCTTTCAATGAGTAGCTGCCTTTGATTTTATTTTCTGTATATTTTTCAGCACACTGTTAAGCTGTGTTAGTTTTATGCTTATCTTTCATTTCTGAACTATATTTCAACTAAAGGTAGTGATGGCTCAATACCTTTATTAATTCCTTGTTACCAGTGATAATAAAAATGTTGGAGATGAACATGGAAGAGATAGAATTCACTTTACAACAGTCCGCTCCCTCCATAAAATCCCAACCCAGAATTTATTTTACTGCATTATTGATGTCGTCTCCTTAAAAGAAGAAACCTTTCTCGTTCATTTGCAAGGGCTCATCGTTAAGACAAATGCAAGGCTCCATTTTTCTAGAGTGCAAAGAATTCGACTGTCTTACTAAGGAAGATTGAAATAGTCTAAGGCAATGTGAGTTGTGTGATCACACCAGAAGATATGACCAATCAAGTTCGCTAACAAACATGCGAGTACCTTGAAGATATGCCATAGTAGAGTCCCGACTCATCTTACTTTAAGATTGCATCATGTCTGACAATCTCATCATTGTTTTTCATAATTAGCTTATCCGACAGCTCTCCTAATCCAAACCAGCAATTTTATATCCTTTTCTAACGGTACTGGAAATCAACTGAGAAGGATGGGAGGCTATAAAAAAAATTCTCGTTTGATAAATGATCAAATCAATGTTGCAAAACTTTACAAGCTGAATTTATGTGAATCTAAGATGATATATCCTGCAACTGACAGTCCAAGATTTCCCTTATAAGCATTATTAATATTTAACTATAACATCCTGTTATGGGAAGTCCATATAATATGTTTCCTTTCTAAGAGGGGGTGATGGATCCCAACAATTATTTAAATATATATATTAGATTATTATAAAAATATCTATCTAAAATATCTCAATTCATACTATAAAATATTTTATGAAATATTGATTGTATTTTACAATAAAAATGGCTAAATATGACCATGCAGCCATCAAATCGAGGCCCTAATCATGACTGGTTGGATTCTTATCTCTTCATTGTAGGGAACGCTATTGTTTTAATGGTTTGAATTCGGGAGGGCGAATCTTTTGTATACCATTAAAATTGATTTCATCAATAAGAGTCTTTTCTGGGCAATCTTAATACTGTTTGCTCAGCTACATATTATTATTTTTTCATTTCAATAGATTCAGTCGTATCAGTGTAGATTTGAACGAATTGATTGTTTTTGTCTATTTCGATATTCCTTCAATTGCTGAAATGTAAAAGAAATGATATGGTGTTTCTTTCTGATATATGGTATAGTTTTAATAAAAGTTATTGTTAATGGTAATCTTTATTTTGTGAAAGGAGAGAGAGACAGAAAGAGAAAGACCATGACAAACGTATGAAGAAATGTTTTATATTTGAATTTCAAAATCACTTAAGGCTTTGTTTTCCATTATCAAGGTCAACTGAAAATATCCTGCATATTTCGCTTCAAGCCACTCGAATAAATTAATTTTCCTAATCCAAAGTATTAGAAATTAAATTTAAAATCATTAAGACTTCAAATAGGATCGAGAAGAAAAGGATTCTTTGAAATAGCCTCAAACGACCCAGCTGGATACTTGGCATCTTGTGGACCACCGACTTTCGTAGGGTGAGATACAGGAAATAACAACCAATTTTACATCAATCACTTGTATCTCCTTCCAGCTGGAGCTGATGAAATACTTGGTATCTTGTGGACCACTGACTTTCAATAATTTCCTCAGTTTGTATACTCTGTATTATGTCACTCGTTGCTTAAATTTCCTCTCCTCTCATAGCAGTCATAATAGCATAGCAACCATTCAACAATATCCTCACGTCTTATCCATTTGGGATGTACGTACGCAACTACGAATCGTGACTAGTTCGAAGTAGGTACAGGAATACTTTTGAATCAAATGAAAACGAAAGCAATGCAGCCATGTCTTTAAAAACTACTTGTTATCATGATTTTTGTAGGAGAGGATGACGCATTAAAACAAATAATAAATTTATTGAATTATGTTAACGTGTGAATTCTATATTGCTTCAGAATCTACATCCTTTCCAGATGTCATATCGTACAAAACAGGTTAGAACTAACTACAGTTAACAGAGATTTTTCGTTTTGTTAAGTCAAACACATCTTTATTAAATCACAAATATTTAATTCATTTAATTGTGTTATAGTCTGAATTTTATATGCTTTAAAATTCCACAAGATATTATATGGTACAGTCAGATAATATTATTGATAGGGTATTTTGAATTCAATTAGTTTTTCATTTGACATTTTGGATCAATGTTCATTTTTTCTTGCTAAGGATGGATCATTAAATGTGATCTAAAATATCAAATGAAAAAAATATACACTTGAATTTAGAAACTAGAAACTATCTTATGAATATTACATGAATTGTGGAAAATTCATACAAACTAAAGATAAAATTAATTACAGTAAATTTTTTTTCTCACAAATATGATCTTTCTACACAATAATAAATTTATTTTTGTATTTTTTATATACTATAAACTTTGTAAGTCAATATATTAACTCATTTTCAAACATTATGATTAATTATAAGAAAAAAGGAACATATTTGACTCAAAAAAAACATACAATTTTTACCAGAAACATTAAAAGATATTTTCATTTTTTTTAATTACTGTACATCCAACGTAATACGCTGGTGAAATGTTTGTCCTATTCAGAAAACACAGAAATTTTTGGTGTCTGATAAAGTTGTCGACTAAGTTCGTCTTTAACCAAAAAGCAATCAACGAACGAAAGATACACTCGATATCAGGAGAATTGCTTTGTTGTTGTGGTTGGTGTAGCAACTTTCTTCAACTGTCTACCTGCAAATAGTAAGAAGAAGCGGAAACATTTGTGTTGAATATTAGAATTTTGAACATATCCAATCCTTTCTAGTCGCAGCTTACAACTTAAGGAAGTTTGTTGCCACCAAGACTGTGCTGTCTCAAGTTATTTGTTAATTGCCTTGTTTTGTTTTACTGCATGGAAATGTTTCATCACACAGTTAGGACCAGCTCTTTAGCGTGCCAGATTAACTGCTTGGCCTATACTCCTGGAATTCTGTCTCCCCCCTTGCAAATATATTTAAAAAATCCAATCCGTAACTATATAGAAAGAATCGTTTCAACCGCAAATGTTAAAAATAAAAATAAAAACCCTTTTTCTAAAACTTTGTGCCGATGTTTGCATTGTTACAGTTATTTATGATATATTATTAGAGTTTGCATTTTTGAGAGATTAGTTCGTTGAAATATTACTCATTGAATATGAATCAATGGATTTAATTTAAAACTACTTAATTGGATCGTGAAATGAATTCCTCATTCTTCCATTAAAAAAATCGCTTTTTAAAAGGGCCTGAAATGTGTACGCGGAGTATGTATGAGACAAGCCTTACACCAATGAAAATAGGAAAACTCCGACAGTTTTGTGTAAAGATTCCTCACACGACCGGCAAATGCAAAGCGTCATATTTTATCGGTTGTGGTCACCCAGGAACGCATTCCAAGAATACATGTCAAACTTGTCTATTTCACAGCCGTGTTGGTACAGAGCATATATATACGGGGGAGGGCGGAAGTGAGAATAACATATACAAGACAAAACTTTCTGGTCCACATTGAACATCTCAAATTCTTATACACGTTACTGTAAACCAAACCAAAATCGACTGACTGTTAAACGTGTACTTAACCATACAATCAGCACACCTCCTTTGCCAAATGGAAGACATACGTCCCCCCCTCCGTACTAAATGTATATATATTGGTCACCAATCTCTTCACGTACACTAAACAGAAAGTTGCTACGTTACGAAACCTCTTCGTGTTGTGTTTTCTCAAACCATATTTGATTCTCCTCTGCTTAAACATCCAACAGTTAATGGTAATTGATGCAGGTGTAGAAACCAGTTTTATGTTGGATTGACCGCTAATTTTTGGGAATTGATTTTCTATATTAACCATCATTCCAAATATAAATGAAAATATTGATTTAGAAATTCATTAACATAAAGAGAAAATCTGTAGTCTTGAATCACAGACGACAGTTAATTTTTAATTTTGAGTGTTGAAGTAAGTATTTAGGAATCTTTGACTTCATATTAACTGAGGATAGAACGTGAGGAACTGGATATAAAATCTAGAAGCGCAAGCAATCTAAGGAATTTCGTTTATGTTATCCAAAGCATTTTGTTTTCCTGATTATCACCGATGATGTCAGAAATGCGTAAGTAGACCAGCATGAAATCGATGTTGCTTAAAAATATAATACTACCTATGTCAGAGAAAGCTGCGCGTGAATACTAAGATTGTGGGGCATTGGATGGTTCATTAGGCAGTGTTGTTTGTAGATTCATTGAGTTCGTCTGAATTGGTCGACCACTTTGGGTTTGCGTATGTTGATTCTAAATAAGTAGATCTAGGCTTTTAGGTCACAGGTGGTTGTGCTGTCAAATTTAGACTGCGTGTAAGGGGAAATTAAGCTTCCGTAGTTCCGTCCCATACAGTACATCGAGTACAGAGCAAATGGACGTGTCGATTATTTATATTAAAATGGCAAATTACAGATAAGTCTAATGTGGGGCAAGCTTTTGATTTCATTATCGCCTCCAATTAGCCAACTGCAATTTAACAAAAAACGACAACAATAGATTTAATTAAAATATAACCAGAACAGCTCGTGATTTGACTCAGGAATCTTCCCTGCAATAGCTATCTGGATAGAATAGCATCCACAAATAATAAGACTGACTACACAATTGTTTCAGACTCTCTACACCTCTTTACAGTGCAATTGACGATGTCTTCCAAACTTATACGAAACATTGCATACATAATGAGTTATATTATATCGTGTATGCATATCCAGTGTTAGGTATAGAATTGGCTAAAGAGCCTATTAACACCTAGTCACGAATTTTGTACGGGACGGTGTACATGCGCGCCAAACTCTGTGGAATCAATCTATGCCTTACAAGTCTGGGAATTTGAGCTTATTTAGTTAACGCCCTTAGCTATTGTCAATTCTCCGTAGAATAAGAGCCACGTCATGGGTTGACCTGAGTGAGATCAGTGGCGCAGTTTAAGTTAAGCTCGTGTCAAACGCTTCTTCAACTCTGTATTTAATTAAACATTCGTCTCTTAACTAATTTTAGCTTCTTCGGCTATATTTTAATCAATGATTCGCTACTTAACTAATTTTAGCTGGGTGATCCTTGAGCTTATTAGAAGTTTTGATTGGCCTGAATTATATTTTATTCGGAATTTTGTTGGTGTAGACTTAACCGGCGGCAAAGAGAATTTAGTTGCAATCATATTATATAAGCTTTATAATTTAATAATTTGCAAAACAGTGTGATGGATCAGCCCTTATAAAACTTAATTATTGCAAATTATTATTTTTGCGTGTTTGCAAAACCAGGATTTTAAACTGGCTCCTGGTTTGCTTAATCTATGGTCTAATTAAGTAGAGAGAACCAGCTACAAGTTAGTTAATCAAATTAACAATAATCTGAAATAAACCTAAGTACCATTCAACTAAATGGTCATAATCTACGGTCTGGTTAATTAGGGAGATCCTGTTAGATATTATTTAAGCAAATTAACAGTAATCTGAATAAAACCAAAGTACCATTTAACTAAATAGTCATAATCTATGGTCTATTAAGTAGAGAGAGCCTGTTACAGATTACTTTAATCAACTTAACAGTAATCTGAAAAAGGCAAAGTAGCATTCAACTAATTAGTCCTAATCTAGTTACATTTCATATTTGTCCTGAAATTTCTTAATCCAAGCAACGCGGTAAGATATGATGCAGTACAATAGAAAACCAACGTTGCCCGAATGCTAGCGGCTTCTTCCCGAAACTGTTGAATGCT
>VDFB02000013.1:35937184-36021526 GCA_007258455.2 Sequoia sempervirens | reverse complement strand
TGCCATGGGAGTTTCATGGGTGTTGATGCTTGGCTGCCTCGTATAAGTGAGTGTCGTGGAGGGGAGCCAATGGGGTCAAGCATCTAACCATTCGCTAAAGATAAGTGTAGCTGGACTTTTCCAAGTGGGGATTCAACAAATATTGTCTTACACATCCATAGGGCTTGTACTTGTTCTTCATTCGAAAACACAGTTCGTTTATCGAAAACATTACAAAACCAACATTCAACATCATCATCAAAATTTCAAACCCCTTAGTTAGAGAAAATACCTTTGACAAAGCCCAAGAACTATTGCTTACCCTTGGGATTATGTCCTTGGAGGTTTCAAAGTAATTGGGTTTACATCTTAATTTGCTCTTACGAAGGTCAACATTAGGCAACCCTTGTCCTAAATTCTTGGAACTTCCACATAGCACTTTGTGGGATGAAAATAAGTTGTGACATTGGACATTCAGTTTGAAACATAATCAAGTGTTTGTTTGTGGTAAAAAGAATTTATTAAGCAAAGATAACAAAGTGGACCCCACACATGTGCTTGATATCTTTTGGTCATATGGTTTTCATGCAAACATTGGTCTTTTGATTGCTCTTAGAGAAAAGTGTGTTCTTTAATACCTTGGCCTAGTAAACAAAATCTCTCTAAGTCTCTTAGGATCAAAATCAAACACTTCATCCATCTCAAACACTTATCAAAATCCATCCCACCAAACAAATTTAGAGCTTTGGAAACATCATTCTAGACTTAGGCACATCATCAAAATCAAAATCACCTCGTTTAGTTAGATGTATGGGAATGCATCCTTTCTCATACATTTAATTAAATTAGCAATCCTTTGAACAAGTTCATCCTAAGATCACATCCAACATCTTAGGGTTTACAAGTTCACTATCCAAATCAACCAATCAAAATCAAACCCTAAGTCTAGCATTGACCCAAAGTTCCTAAATGTTCATCATCCATATCATTCACCCCTTTCATCATTCATCCCATTATTGGTCCTAAGAACCTTAGAGGTCACTTTTGCAACAAGGTCAAAACACAAGGAGAACATGGAATACAAACTTGATCCATACATCTTGAGTAATCCAAATCAATTGAATCTTCAAAGCCTTACAATTCCGATTGATTATCAAAACTCACACTTATACAATCCATACATGGAACCATTACCTTTGACAAATGTCAATAGAACAACAAGTGTGAATATGCCCAAATGAAATATTGGAACACATTTCCCGATGGTAAATCCAAGTCCAAACCTACAAGTTTTTCAACTGAACAATCAATGCATGAGCCGTGAAACAAACAACGTCATCTCATCAAATCCCTACATTCCAAATGAGAATGTACCAAGTACAAGTTTTAGAAACATGAATCTGACAAACTTTGGGATGGATACATTTGCAAATCATATGAATATTCCAAACAAGAACAATGTTCAATTTCAACCCATCTTGCCAAATCTGAGTGTCATCGCAAATCAGAATATTGTCAAAAATCAAACACAACTACACACTCCAAATCTTCTTAAACAAGAGCGTAATCAACTATATCAGTGGAGTCAAGATCAAAATCAATAACAAAATTGTCTAGATCAAATTGCTGCACTTTCCAAAATAGTTGAGGCGTTGCGCCAAGGGAAATCTCCACCACTATTACCAACATCATTCCTTGGTTTATGGCTTCCCCCTTTACCTAGCACCAATCAATCCACCCAAATCAATCCATCTAACATCAATCAAACCATCATGTCAAATCCTTCGAATATACCATCAACATCACACCAATGGATGGTATCTAATCAAACAACAACATTGATCCCAAATCAAAATATAGTCTCCCAAGGACCTATCACCGCGGTCATTCCAACCATCACTATCCCTTCAATCATTCCAACCACCACTATCATGCCCATCACATCTCAAACCCCCACAATCAATCCAAGCATATCTCAACCACTTTTCATTACATCCAACATGATTCTAAATCCGCCACCACTACCACCAAAACCAAATGTAGCAAGACAATATGACATTGCTCTAAGAGCTCACCAGTCATACCAAAAGGCCATCCAACAATATCTAGCCACACAACAAGCAAGACAAGCTCGACAAGTGCAACAAGCCTATCAAGCTACCCAAGCCTCTCTAGTTGCTCAACAAGCACAGGAACAAACATGAAAAAATTCAATCATTGGTGATAGCATTAATAATCTCCGCACCATAATTATCGAAAGCAATGGTCAAGATCCATCCATCAAAGAGCACATTGGAAATGTTTCTATCTCATCCGAAGATCAAATAAACATAGGTCAAGAGTCACTTTTCAATCGTGATCAAAATCCACCAATGATACCTCACAATGAGCCAATTCAAGAAATATCAACATCACTTGACTCTATGGTCAAAGACATTCACAATCTCTCCACCGCAATTGTCGAAATTAATGATCAAAAACCTCTCCATCAAGGAGCACATTGAGGATGTATCTACACAATCTAACGATCAACTCACCATACATCAAGAGCCCCTTTTTAGTGATCTCTTTCAAGGAGTGTTAGGATTATTTGATCCAATTGACATAATGCAAAATCAGTTCACCTATGATCATGTTGAAAATGTCTCTACATCGCCTTATGAGTTAGAGGACATATCTCAAGAATTTATTCCAAAGCATGATCAAAATCTTTCACCAAAGTCTAGCAGTGGTCCTTTTCAAAACATGTTGATCCCCTTTGACTGCATGGTTATTGATACTGAAAGAACCTTGAACTCGACACTCGAGGATATTGAACCACTTACCATGTACAATGATGGCATCCAAGAACCATTTATAAGCAATCCATCCATTGGAACTGATCCATGTCAGGAACTTGATCTAAAGCATGTCGAAAGCAACTCTGAAATCATTCAAGATCAATAATTTGTATCTTCAAGATACTACAATCATCTAATGGACACTCTCCTATCTATGCAAGATGATCATATCCATGTAGCACATATTACTCCATCTACCCATGAGATGCTTTCTATGGATGGACACGTAGATGATCTTTATCTAGAACAAGATTGTGTTACACAAAAAGAGCAGATTCTTAACTCCTACAATCAAATGGAGTTGTCAACATCAGGATTGAATATGTCCCAAACTCAGATTGAGGACATCATGAATAAGGATATCAAACATTATCCACTCAAGGAAGCAAATCAGATAGAACAATATATTCCAGAGTTAGCAGAGTGAAAAATTGAAACAATGTCATCTACAGTGGTCATTCGTCAGAGCATGCTTACTGAGCAAGACATCTCAGAATAGGCAGAATCAAATCATGAAGGTACTACTACCACCATACTGGGGGCAACTTCATCTCAAGTAAATGTCAACATAGGGAGCACGAAGAATCCTTATGATGAAACCGATGCCAATACTACAACTAGCCACGCCATGAATCTTCATCCACCCATCATCCCATCCACGAATTGGGACCAACATCAAAAGAAAGAATTGAATCGAAGTATGAAGAACGTTATCAAAGAAAAAGAAGCTAAGAAGCATAATGGACAAATCAAATACAAATGGATACCAAAGAATACAAAGAAATATCATCCCTATCAAACTCCATCAGTCAAAGAAACTGTGGGGCAAACTAAAATAGGGAAAGGTATCCATCAAATATGTTCGTAAAAGAAAAAACAGGCTTCTCAAGCGACGTACAAAGTGTATCAAGTAGTTGGTCCTAATTCCATGCACACTTCCGTATCCACCCATCATTGCTCATTTTCCCAAGTTTGGAGAGTCAAAGGTTCCAAACTGTCAACCAATCCATCTCTTATCCCTAAACATACTCCATCCATGCCTCCACGCATAATATCCAATTCTTACATTGACCGTGTATTGGCAACGACCCTTCATCATAAGGATTCTGAAGGCACTTTATCGCGATGTGCGCACCAAGATAGAGTTAACTCCAGTATTGACAAAGCAGATCAGGAATCTCAAAAGTTATATTCAAGTGCACATATCTTAGTGAAACAACTTCTTCAGGAAGGATATCGGTGGCACATTTTGACAAAGACACCTACATCAGCAACACCTTGTGGTTCAGCATGAGCTTTAAATGTTTCACAGAAAAATACCAAAAAATCAAAAAAGAAAAAAATCCAAAAAAAAATCAGAAAAGGGATTGAAAATAGTAAAGAAAAAAATCATCCTCTAGTGAAAACCACTACAGTGGCGCTTTGGGCAAGACCATGATGAAAACCTAGAAAATAGGCATCATGTGTGGAATCAAGCATCTGTGTGCACCAGTCTAGTTGAAAGCATCTCATCCCATCCATAATAAATTAAGCATTCCATCCATCTTATCCATAATAAATCCATCCATCCATGAACCATTTATCCAATCCATTCACATATATCTGCATCCATCATCTTAGTTATCTTGATCTTGATATAATTTTGGTGCACACTTTACGCTTGCTTATGGTAAACATCTTGACATGGGTCATTTTCATTGATCCTATCCTACCCACCTTTATCTGAGCCACAAAGCATTATCCAAATGAGCATCCTTTCTCCAAACACCTTATCTTATCGCAAGATAATCTTTGGCATCCTTTGCATTCTTGTCATATCCATCCATCCATACACCTATCTGAGCATCCATCCATAACATTCCATACATTGCTAGACACTGGGGGCAGATATGTACATCTTGCTTCAAGAATAAATCTTGATCTATATCCTCCAACTTATGTGGTGATCTGAACATTGGCAAACGTGATCTCAAACTGGTCAAACCACTTGTGAGAAAACATCCAAATCATTAGCCCATGGCATATTTTGACGAGAAAACATTCCTTATCAGTCTTCATCTTTTATTGAACATCAATCCAAACAATCACTATTAGTTGCATCTAATGCACCCATCAAATGTCACATCAAATCATTTGATCAACTTTTGATCCAAATCAAGCTTCATGATCAATCGAATCCAATCAAAAAATCATCATCTCAGGAAATCCTTGTGTTGCTTAACACTATCCTTGTATTGTTGTGCATCCTTAACAATGTTATCATCATCAATCTCGATCAACCAATCCTTGCATTGTTGTGTATCCTCAACAATGCTATCATCATCATCAATCCATCGATCTGATCAATCAACCTTAGCTTGGTTTTCAACAAAATCCCAAATAGAGCACTAATATCATCACACATATCCATATCCAAAACATCAAAATCATGCGAAAATCCAAAAACATCCAAAACATCAAAAAATCCAAAAACACTCAAAAAAGCAGAAAACATCAAAAACATTGGAATCCAAACTACGTCGTCTCTGAGCTGAAACGTAGGCAAGGCTAATCTCTGATCAGCCCCTGAGACATCAAAATCCAAAAACATTCAAAAACATCAAAATCCAAAACATAAGAAAATCAAAAAATCCAAAACATATCAAAATCCAAAACACTCAAAAAAATCAAAAACATAAAAACAATTAACCGAACTATACCGGGTTTTGAGCTTAACGTAGGTGGCAAGGCTAATCTTTGATCAGCCCCTCGAAGATATCAAAATCCAAAAAATATTCAAAACATCAAAAATCCAAAAACATTCAAAAACATCAAATCAAAACATAAGAGAACTGCAAAATCTTTAAACATTGCAAAACTAAAACATTCAAAAAACAAAATTTCAAACATTCCGCAAAAACATCAAAACATAAATATTTGAAAAAATCCATCCATCTCATCTCATTTGCACCAATAATCAATCATCCATAATAAACTCTGATCATCACCTTCATCCTTTAAGCAATTACTGCTATATGGTGAAATTAATTATAGTGCGCTTCTGCCGAAGCAAGCTTTCAATTGTGTAATCAAACGGTGACAACAAAACCATTAAAAACAAATCAAATTCTTGATCATTTTCAAACATGTTAGTCAACCTTATATCAACAGCCTATCAATCAACTTATCAACCCATCATCATCCTATACAATGCATGTCTTAGGATATATCGTTCTAACAATGGGCATCATTTTGGATATCACTTTGGATTCTTATCCTATCAAAACAAATCCCTTTTGGCTAGAGATATGAAGAACATTGGCTTGTTTGCATAGTTGATCTTTTCTTTTGATTTATCTTATTGCGCTTATTCCAAGGACCTCTCGATGATATCCAAATGAAGGATTTAGAGAGATAGGAACGGGGCAACGATCATTATCTTTTGTCTCACAGTTTTGTTGGATGTTCTGTAAACACCTCTGGCTTAATATCACTTTGCTTTGTTAGATATGTAAAGAGGATTTTTAGGATACCTTTGTTGACTATTGCATTGATTGGCTATACCTTTCCGTGTTTTGGTCTGAGATGTTTGAAACTTCTGAAGTGCATCCTAGCAAGGTTTTCGTATGTCAGGTGTGAACAAGAATACTCCTATCTATTTGTCAAGTCAAAGTCCATCACAATAAGTACAATGCCACCTCGTCCTTTTTTATACCTTGATGCATCGTGGTTTATAAGGCGCATATCAAACACATAAAGTAAGTGGGATCCCTTTTAAAATCCTAACCTTGATAAGCAAATCATCCATCTATCATCATCATTTCATCATCATTTCTCATCATCATCTCTCATAATGTTGGCTTGTTGATCCTCTCTTGTCATCATCATCTAATTTCTTCATTTTTCAAGACTAACATCACAACATGAATACTAAGTTAATCATCATCACTACTTAAGATTCATATCATCCATCATGCATTCATCACGCATTCATCGCAGTATTCATATATCATCATCATCATATATTATAGATTTGAAAGTATCTAAGACCATAAATCATCCATTGCATCATGGCATACATCGCATTCCCTCCATCTCATCCATCCTCATATCATATCATCATTTAAGTTGTTTAGATAATATAGATTTGTTATTCTAAGCATCTAAAATCATCACATTTACATCGGGCCATCCATAACCATCCATTTTGAACCTCATCATGAGATCGACCCTCAAATTGAATCTTTTCGGGCCGATCTCTCTCAAGGGCAATGTGTACCAAAGGTAATTTCTTTTCCATCAAGTATCCAAAATCAGAATTTTTTTGTTTTTGATCGCGGCAAGTTTATTCTTTGAACCAACGCAACAAGTACATTGCTTATGTAGACACATCAAATTAAATTATGCATATTCATCCGCTCATTGAATTGATCAAACGCAACAAATCCATTCATCAGGTAAATCAGGTCAATCCAAAGGTTTAATCAAATAATACCATTTCATCTCTCATAAATCATTCAACCTTCATCTTGCATCATCCATTTAATTAAATAAATCAGGACTTTATTTAATTCAAATCCAAATCATACTTCATCCTTTTCTGAAATTAAATAACCCATTTAAGTCCCAAAATCAGCCTAATCATCATTAATTTAATCTAATCCTAATTAAATGCTAATCTCACCCACTTGCATCCTCTAGATATCTCCACTTGCACAAATAAATCAATTTTATTGATTTATTAAAAAACCCTCATTTTCCCTCAACATGACAAGTTGATTTGTCTCTCCAACATTGCATTTATTGCTGTTTTTCTTGTCTCCCTCTCAAAATTTATTGCAAAATTTGAATTCAAATTCTCCCTCTCATGGGCACTCTTCCCAAATCTTGCACAACCATTGGCCTATCATCATTTGACAAATGGCCTCTCCTCATTGGTGGATCTTTAATCCCACATTCACCATCTTGGCCAATCTATCATCAAGAAAATCTATAAAATAGAGGCTTCATCCTCAAGCAAATCATCCACAAAATTTTATGCAAGGTTACTCTCTTAATTTGAGAACTCATCTTGCTCATCATCTCCATTTGCATTTCATCATTTTGGCTTCTTAGCAAGGGTTGGGAAAGGGTCACTAGCACATGTGACACCAATCCACTATGGAATAGGTGACTTGTTATTGCTTTCCTAATGCTTTAGTTTTTCTTTTGTCATGTATTGCATTTGGAAGTCTTTACAAGGTATTTCATAGGGGTGTTCTTGAGAGATTTGTAGGTACTAACCATTGTTTGAAGTTAAGTATGTGCAGATTTTAAAAGGATGCCTACACTATGAATATGGCTTATTGCAGAAAGTCGAACTCTAGTGGCTTTATACAATGCTAGAGATCCTCTTTTACAAACCCATGCTCATGGTCCAAATGGAGTGGTGGGACGTGGATACATCTATAAGAAGATGATAGTGACATTGGAGGAAATCTACCATATCCTACACTTACCCATCCATGGAGAGAAGGTAGCATACAAGGAGGGTAGAAAAACCTAGGATTTCTAGTTCGTACAATAGTACTGCCTCGATCATGTGGTCCTAGAGGACATGATGAGCCATATCTACATGTGTTGGCTCAAGCAAGGTTAAGTAGCAATGTCACTAGTTTGATGGGAGATGATTGTTATCATCATTATGTGTCATGATGAATGGGCGAGGATCACACCTTCATGGAGGCCTCATCCATTACATTTGAGCCATGGAGTAAAGAAGGACAATATTTTCCTGGGGTCAGAGCATGCTCACACACCTCTATCACAACCTTGGGTAATATTTTCATTATGAGTATCACAACCTTACCATTTTTATGGTACTTCAAGTGTGGGCATTCAAGCACATAATATGCATGAGGTCAACTAGGTATCCCTTAGGCCTACCACATGGATCACCGTGAGCACACACGTACCCCTTGATACACGACTGGAAGTATGGAGAGCTACAGTTTTGGTAGCAGTGCATAGATTCTTTAAGGGTGCATAATATTATATGGTGCCCTTATAAATGAGTGGGGATCTAGCAATCTGATAGGAGATAGTTTTGTAGGATGCAACACAATCAACTCTTGGTTAGGTGGTCAAATCATATCATAGTACCATACTACTGGCATTGGGTCACCCGTCATTTTAGGTAGCTGTAGGCAATACCTTTGTTAGGTCACATGTATATATGGTCTCATAGGAGCACGAAATGGGTAGGAGACCATCCTCGTCCCACTGCCATGGACATCGCACTTTGTGGTGATGATGGTTTAGATGATGATGACCAACCTGAGGCCCTTGCAACCGATGACATCGACGTTGTAGTTAGTTTTGTACACTTGTGGCTAATAGTAGGTCCCACCCTGCTTTTCCCAGGAAGCACCCTTATGGGCGATGCTGGTGCTTAGGGGTTAGGAGGTGAGGGTCCTGGGAGCCGCAACAAGGGCAATGAGGCAAAGACAAATAGGGGACAACAAAGATTAAGGTGGTGGAAATGTGTGGCATCACCAATACATGTAATACCTATCTCATCGGCATCACCTACTATCTAGATAGTTGTGCCTCCCTCGATAGTAGTGGCGAGGTCAAGCATCACCTCTAGCAATGATGCTCCACCCCTAGACCTACACTAGGAGGTTGGGGACCCATGTACAAGTAGCGTGCATGTTATTTCATTTCAATTACTTTTGTTTCAATTTTCTCTCATATATATACATGTATTTCAATATGGTATTGACATTGTCTACTTTCTTTGTGGTTGTAGTGCTCACATAGGAGTGCCTCAATTTTTTTAGGTAGTGCATAGCAAAGCTGGTCCCGACCATCTAGATGCGAGGGTTAGTCCTTGATGCATACATGTCATGCATAGTTGGGAACCATGCCCAATTATTTGAGCCTGTATTGCATTTAAGGATAACCTATGAGGAGTCGTAGGTGGAGGCGATCGAGTGGGTCACAAAGCTAACCATGAAAACTAGCCAATGGGACCAACAAGATATGAAGCTCCTTACTACATTGTTCGAGTGAGATCAAGCCATTACATGGGTTGAGAGTGTCAAGGCAACACATGACGCCTTATAGAGCTAGATCAATAACCTCAGGAGGCGAGTAGAGGTAGCAAAGATAACACCCATTGATCCATAGGTACACCAGCTCAAGGATGAGTTGTGGTAGGCCCAAGAGTGAGAGGGCTTCGCTATAGGAGTGTGTCATGTAGCTGTAGGAGGATGTGATAGAGTTTCAAGGAGATATCCAAGGACTAGGGTCATGGAGGATGTCCATGTCGCAGTTTCATCGATCTCACTTCTACGCATTGATCCAATCTCCACCTTCACCACCACCAGCACTAGAGGGCTTAGGGAGTTATGCATGCATGAGCTAAGATCCAGTTTTTGATATACTACAAGCTAGTTTTTGATACACCATATCACTTTTGATGTATAGATTCTTATATAAATATACAAACACCACATTTTATCATCGTGGTGTGATACATGTACATGACATTTTTGATATATACAAGATTTTTGATTGGCATCATGGTGTGTTTTATGTGTACTTCTATTTCATGTGTGATTACGTGATAGATTTATGCTTATAGATGTATGTTTAGATTGGATACTATCATAATTTAATAAACACACATTGGATGTATGTTTAGGTAAATACAATGATCATCTAATTCCTAACCAAAAGAGTTAATCAAATACAATGTATCGATACATAGCATAAAAATAAAACACATGTATATATAATTCCTAATTAAAGATATTAGTTACATACACATGTTTAGATCATAACAAAAACTAAGAAGATAATGTGTTAATTAAGAAATGTCATAGCACATTGAATTGTGATCCTTGGAGAGGAATGAATGTCATGCACATTTATGCATAGTATCAACGAAGATGCATTACATTGATCAGTTCTTTTAGAGGTGTACCATCCATAGACGATAGTCCATATGCACCAGAACCATACATGAAAATGATTATATAAGGTCCTAACCAATTAAGGCCGAATTTCCCCTTTAGATCAAATGGTGCATGTACATTTCTCTAAATAGAGAACTAAATTACCTACCTTAAAAGTATGAGTAAGAACATCTTGATTATAATATTTTGAAATGGATGTTTGATAAGCTTGGAGATGTTTGAGAGCCTATAATCGACACTCATCAAGACACTCAAGCTAGTTTAGACGTTCAACACAATAAGTGTCATCATCAATTAACTCTTTTAAGGGAAACTCGCAGAGATGGAATGGTTTGAGGAGGATGTGAGTTTCATTCAAAGTTGAACTTTTACCATGGGTTTACTACATGATGCCTTACGGAATAAGTTGGATTGAGAAAGTACACGTACTGTAACTAGATTACGACAATTTGGTTGAATCGTGCTTTGTTTTCTTGCAGAGCAAGTTAGTGTAATTAACTAGATTGAACTTAAGTAGACCATAGATTAGGCTTGT
Organism: Sequoia sempervirens; assembly: GCA_007258455.2. NCBI lineage: Eukaryota > Viridiplantae > Streptophyta > Pinopsida > Cupressales > Cupressaceae > Sequoia > Sequoia sempervirens. The sequence goes on along the minus strand of VDFB02000013.1, from coordinate 36,010,232 downwards.
CGATTTCCAGTTGGTTTCATCATGGAAGACTAATTCATCTTAATTAAGTTGCAGCGTAGAGCTTGTGTGACATCATCTCAATAAAATATAACCTGAAAATCTAGTCAATGCCAGCTCACGTCTACTCGATAAAGGGAGAGGAAATAAAAAGGCAATCGTATAGCTCATTATTCAGGATGAGTATCGTATTAATTTCAAAGACATTTGGAAGAAGACTGAATTAAGCGGTATCCAAATACAGGAGGGAAATTACAGAGAAATCAGCGAATATAATAGTTTTATAGTCTATTTCTAATCGATAATTTCCATGGCGGACGGCAACAGCGCGTAAGATTCCCGGGGCCCTTTCGAATGTGTCAGACATTCAAAGCTATTGCTACAATTGTTTATTGAATGGGAAGGCTGATCTGTGGAAAATTATAAAATCAAAACCCTATAGCACGTAGGCTTATGTGGGTGCAGCCAATTTATGTCCAATTGGTGCACGCCTAGTCGACTTATTGAACACGGGCTTTTAGTTTTGTTTGACACGCAGTCTCATGAAGGCAAGACTTAAACCTCCTCATAGCTTAATGGCTCATGGTTCACGCCTTAATAGATTTGGAATCAGTGTACGCAATCTACAGTTGTCGATGGGTTGAAACAAACTAAATCAATTTATAAATTTTCTAATAATCCATGCAATGCACTAAAATCGTACCATCTTCTGCAGACTATTCAAAATTAGGAAAGCGATTTCGTTGATAGTCATTCTCACTTATTCTCATACGTGACGATTAGCAAAGCGAAATGAGTTGAATAACATACAGAAACTTCTGAGACTGCTTACGCTTCTAGATTTTGTTTACTTTAAAATCCGTAGCCCTTCCTTCTGGGCAATTCTTACGTTATAGTCTAAACTCTAAACCCCACTACAACTTAATATGAATTAGGTAAAGAGTGACAACAAGATAAACTGGCCTTTCTAAATATAGGAAACGTCAGCACAAAGATTTCGACCACACTATACATTTGAATCTTTAATGTTTCATTGAAGAGTTTTCTATCTTATCTTGTTTGGCAGCTTTCGCAAGTGGGATTCACTTGCCTTACATATGGCAGAGGAAGATACAGTATCCTTCTATCTTATCTGTAGTTCCATGAACGTTTATATACATGACTCTGCTCTGTCTTTTTACTATTATAACCTCACCTGATGTTGGTTTTTCATGTAATGTAACTCTCAGAAGCCATTTTGTCTTGGAATTTTGTATTTGTCTCCTCCTGCCGCCTCACATTTGAAATAAGGACTGAAAAAGGTTCTCTAGCAATATTCCTTGCTTGAAAAGTAGAGATACTACCATGGCTGGTCCATTTATGATGTCACAGTGACCGCAAGTTTAAGATATATTATAGAAAATGGTTTTATCAATATCAATATTGGCTTGTACTGGCAAGAATCTTTCTACGGTAGCGAAGAATATTTAGATCTGTGACGTTATCCAGACCAAGTAAATGAGATTTTTCCATGAACATGCTTAGGAAAATTAGGAAAAGACAATTATAGCTTGGATCTTATATGTGAGAAATTGATGGATAGCTGTTTCGCACAAGGTTGCAAGCATGGTTCTTGCTTCAGAAAGTTCCTGTTTTGTTCCACCCGCTAGAGTCTAGAATTAAATATTAGACTTTCTCTTCAGCTTGCTCGATTCTATCTTATTTTTGATCCATTAGATGAAAGGGTTATATGTAGAATAACGTAATGGACACGTCTTAAACTAACTTATTAATGATTATACAGAGAAACTTGAGTGAAAATATCAAAAGATGGATACAACCACCTCAAATTCAAGGTGTCATCATCCCAAACCATGACCTTACACTCAGAAGAAAATTTGTTTCTTCGTATGATTCTCACACAACAAAAAACAATTCATGAGTGAGGTAGAATATCAACTTGTTTCTTTACCATAATTTTCATTACTCTAAAGACTACTCATGCAAGCCCGTTAAGATCATTAAATTTGGCCATTGAATTGTCTATTAGAGATAGGCATTTCAATGTATTTTCTATATAATTATAAAGTTATATATATATATATATATATATATATATATATATATATATATATATATATATATATATATAATTTAATTTTAGAATTGTGTTTGTTCTAATAAATAAAATTATTTTTCAATTGTATAATTTATAAAAAAATTCAAGTTTTTAAAATATTTTGCTTGTTTATTATTATTAATAGTTCTAGATATTAGGATAAGATGTTGTACACCTTACAAGTACTAGTATCAAGGTTGTTATAGTTATTTAACATTTTATTAATAAATGGATTTGTCATTGTAATGTTTTCATGAAAAATAATTTGACTCACCTAACGAGCAATGACAATGTCTACAATAGTTGGATAGGTTGTTATGAGGTTAACAATATTCCTTTATGTTTGAAATAAGTACAACTCCCTCATGTGATATGTTTACATTTTATGGGATATGATTTTAATTAAAAGGAAAAAAAGACACACAACCTAAAACTAAAGAAAAAAGAAACACTAAAAAATGCATCAAATGGTATGAGCATACAATCTCATACAATTCAGTACCACCATAGGAAATACAAACAATTAAGAGATATGAAAATATATCTACTAGATATTACTCTAACATAATAAAAATAATATCTTAGTAGAGGATTAAATACAAGATCTTAACTTGACTCTTTGAATTTTAACATGTAAAATGAAATAAAATCCATAGTGTTATAAAGAAATCCCCACAAATGTAGCTACAATTTCACATAAGATAAATAAATAAAAATGAGAATCAATGACCCAAATGTTAGCCAAAATGGAGGATCTGAATATTGCGGTTATTGATATTATCTCATTGGTGCTCAACAATAACATATATAAGGAGCAATTATAGTTGATATAATTGTAACTGAAATGTAACTGTAGTGGTAGTTTAATCAACATGATAAACAATGTAATTCCGCACTAAATTATGCTAACATTCCCTCCCTTATTATATTGTTCATGAAACCACAAAATTACCTTGCCAAGGTACCCCCCCACCCTTGTTAAGAATTACATAACAAAACTTTCTAATTACAAAATATGTATATATTTTTTCGTAGATTTTCCTTTTGAAAAAACAAATCTTAAATCAAGTGGGCTCCTCCAAGTTGCCTCATAACCCTTGGAAAGATGTAGCCCCTAGATGAATTCCGGATTTATCACTCCCATGGACCTTCTGAATTATAGACTGTAGTTATTGGACAACCACCCTCCAAGTTATCTCCTCAACCCTCGTAAAGGTATAACCCATGGTCCAAACCATAATTATTGGACAACCATCCTCCAAGTTGTCTCCTCAACCCTCATAAAGGTGTAATCCTTGGTCATAGCCTGAAGTGCTCGCTAGGCAACAATCCATATTGAGCTCTTCACCAAACTCCTTACATGTCTCCAAAAATAAAAATTCACAATATATGTCTTCTTCAAATTTGTCACCAACAATGAAAAGAAAGAAAATAAAGCTAAAAATTCTTCTCATGCAGAGCATCATGTCAAAGCAAGAAACTAACTTGATTTGATGGAAATTCCTCCATCCTTTGGTGCCACTAGCCTCCAATAGTGACCTAGTTATAGATTATCTATTTGATATCTTTGATAAGTCTTTAGAGGCCTTGTCAGATGTTGTAAAGATAACCCCAATCTGGATGACATGTATAATGTTCTTTACAATCGCTAGAAGAACAACATCTTACATCTCAATAGTCTCAACATTGAAACTAATAGTGGAAATGAAAATAATGATAACATTGAGTTTCAACTTGTAGAATATAGTAATCTTACTACTATCTAGACTTTTCATCGAAATGAACACCTTATTCTTAGAATAAAAAAGATACTCAAAACAAACATGACACATTGAGTTTTCAACATAGGAGTGTGCCTTCTACAAATCAACAGAATAATAACAACTACATTTGTTGCAATAAAATCCCCACGTAGTATTTTGATAGTTCTCACCTATCTTCACTCCAAAACGTACTCCGTTATGACTTCTCATAACCATGAAGACACTACCAACATCGAACTTGATAAAATTATTTATCAACAAACACCCATTATACATGTTAAGATAAGATATGCCCTTGTCTCCAAAGAAAAATGAATCCCACACCTTCATCTTTATAAATACCTCTAAATATCTTCCATAAATTTTGACCATACCAAACTATGCATCCAAATGACTACGTGTGCATTATTTTCTTCCAAAAAGTGTATACTAAAATATTAAATGATAGTATGCTCAACAATCATTGAAAGAGGATATGAAATAATTTTTTGGCTTACACTTTGTGATACAATTAATTTCAACTTTTCAAGACTACGACTCCAAAAATAAAACTAGTATACTTATCTGAGAATTTTCTTTCTAATTGATCTCCTTAGTCAAAATGCTCTAGAAAAGCGTAGTGTCTGCAACAAGTCTTGGTGAAGCATGTGGTTTTTGCAATAGGTCATTCAATCGCTCTTTGCATAGTTACAGACCCTAGACTCATCCTCCTTGGTGCCTTCCACAAATTCTTCAATTGGCTCAAACTTCCTTCAAAAGAATTCCACAAGCATGAAAAAAGGTTTTGATTTGAATAAAAATAACAACTCACATGACTACATACTAGCACCTGATTATTATTTTCTTCTCACAAATCTAGGCACCTTTGAGTCGGTAGAGATGAAACTTTACATGATTTTGCTGAGTCTTTTCAGAACCTCTCATGCTTTTTCAATAGTAGGATACAAAGACAATGATTCTATGATTTGTAATAGGGTTAAGGTGCATAGCAGGGATATATTCATGGTAGATGACTATGATTGCTCCATCGGCTCCATGTGCAAGTCTTTTCCTACTCCCAGGTATAGAAAAGATGTAGGCTCTGATACCACATGTTGGCCAAAATGGAGGATCTTAATATTGCAGTTATTGATATTATCTCTGTAGACACGTAAAATATATTGATTGACATTGTGCATCTGATCCTGACTTACTAACATTGTTTCTTCCTAAATCATCCCTCGGTCTAACCATTTAATCAAACCTCCTTATCTGATTAAATTTATCAATATTCCTCTCTTAATTGAATAAATCATTTTATCTAATTAAGTCAATCTCTTTTGTTATTTAAATTAATCCATCTGATCTAATTATCCCTATTTAATTAAATTATCAATTTATTTGATTAAATATCTAAAGTCTATCCATTAAATTAAATAAATTAAAACCTTATTTGATTTAATCTAACACCATCTCTTTTAATTAAATAAACCAAAATCTTTATTTAATTAACCTCTTATCATATGCCTCTCTTATTTGATTTAAATAAATCCATAAATTTGAGTCAAATAGGTCACATCATCTAACCTTTCTCATTAAATTAATTAACCCTTGATTAATTTAATCCCATCTCATGTCCCATCCTCTAGATAATGCAAGTTGCACATGAAAATAGATTTAATTCATTTATTAAATCTCTATTTTCCTCACAAGGCATCTTTTGGAATATTCTCTCAATTTGAATTCAAAAATTCCAAGTCAACATGTACATCCAACAAGGCAATAAATTCATCTTACATGTCCTTTGCCTTGAGCCAAGTGGCATTTATTGCATTTTTCCTTCCCTCTTACATGTCATTTCAACAAATTTGAAATTCAAAATTATGCATTTATTGGCACAAACCCCAAATCTTGCACATCCTCCATCCATTCATAGCTTGACAAGTGGCATCATGCCATTGGATGAATGTTAGTCCCAAATTTCTCAAATTTGGACATTCATCCATCTTGGAATTCTATAAATAAAATGCTCATATCCTCATTTGATCATCCATAATTTATTCAAAGATCAAATCAAAATATCCATCAATTTATGATTAATGTGTCTTCTATTTTCTGCTTTTTATTTTTTGTATTTTCCAGAATCTGACTGGTTTTTCTTCCTTGTAGGTTGGAAACCGAAATTGAAGAAAGGAGAAGCATGAGGAGGATTTTTCATCAAATCAAAGTGTTTTTAAACACTTTAGTGTTTTCTTAACACTTGGTTAAGAAATTGTTAGCACTTATTCTTTAGGACATTAATTTTTGTTTGGATTTAAAAAGAACCTTTCCATTTCTTGCAAAAGGGCTAAAATGAACTTTAGGATCACAACTTATTAGATTTTGTTTCTTGGATTAACAATTGAACATAGTATCTCTCACTTGTCTTTTGGTGCTTAAAAAGAACTCACATTTTGCTTTTTGGATTTAAAAAGAACAAGTGCAACATTGTTTTGTGAAGGCTTACTTGAACTAAAGGCATTGAAAAAGGACGTATGCGCTTCTCTCATGCTTTATAGCGATCTTGAGAATCAAAAGGCCTTTTTCATGATTTTAGGGTGAGACAAAGCAATCACCTCCACACTTCGATTTGCGTTTAACATTGAACAAAATCTTGTGTGAGTGTGAGTGGGGGCATTGTTGTGTATATTCTCTCTCCTTGTTGCCAACAAGGATTGATCAAGTTACGAATATTGTTCTTCATTCACTTTTGTTTATCCTAGAGGGCCTGCCTTGGGGAAAAAGTACTCACCCAAGGGAATGACTCAACCAGTAACACTCTAAAGCCAAGAGTATTTCCAACTAGTATATAAATGTGGGTATTGGAGTAAACACCAATATCACGCGGTTTATTCTAACAAGATAGATCCGAAAGGGGACTCTTTCCGTATGGGTCAATCTCCACTAACGAAAAGTCCTTATTAAAACCCATGTGCTAGAATTTTCCAAAATCCTTTAAACTAATTTTTGGTGCAAGAATGGTCATTCTGAGGCCACCCAACACTTTTATGGTCTTTTAGTAGAAATGGAAAACATGCCATGGGAGTCTCATGGGTGTTGATGCTTGGATGCCCCATATAAGTGAGTGTCGTGGAGGGGAGCCAGTGGGGTCAAGCATCTAACCATTCGCTAGAGATAAGTGTAGCTGGACTTGTCCAAGTGGGAATCCAACAAATATTGTCTTACACATCCATAGGATTGTACTTATTCTTGGGTTACAAAATGCATTGCTTGATTGAAAACATCTCAAAAACAAACACTTAATATCATCCAAATTTCAAACCCTTTTAGAGACAAATACCATTGACTCGATCTATATGTTATTGCTTGCCCTTGGGATTCACATCCTTAGAGGTTTCTAAACATTGGATTATATCTCGATTTGTCTCCTTGAGTAAACTATAGGGAAACCCTTGCCTTAAATTCATCGAATTTCCACATAACATATCTTGTGGGGTTTGAAGAAATTAAGACATTTGACATCTTAGTTTGAAACTTAATCCAAGAAAGTGTTTTTGGTAAAATAAAGACATTAACCAAAGCTAAGCAAAATAAACTTTCATATGTGTTGAAGACTCACAATCCCAAAATCATTGGTTGGAAATCTGAAAATGAATGTTCAAATGAAATCATTTCTTGGTTACAAAGGTCTTTAGGAAGCATTTGCATGCTCTTCAATACCTAGGTTTAGGCAAAAAAAGTGTCCTTTTTAGGTTCATCTTAAGATCAAAAGCAGGTCAAAATCTTTTTATCCATCCTTCAAAACATCAAAACAAAATCATCTCATCATCACCTTTTGGAGAATCTTGAAAATCATCCTTAATACTAGGCTTTTTGGATAAATAAAAAATCATCAAAATCATTGAGACTAAATCCTTGGAAAAAATTATCAAAAACACCTTTGGCTAGGTATGTGTAGATGCATCCTTTTGCATATGCTTAGTCAAAGTTATCAAAATCATATTGTCTAGCTTGGTATATGTAGATGAATCCTTCTTCATATACTTAATGAAATGGTCATCTTGTTTGAATAGGTGTGGGTAGATGCATCCTTCTCCTCGCACATATTCAAATCATCATCCTTTGAGCAAATCTATCCCTTAGATCATTATCCAACATCTTAGGGTCTTTTTGTTCAAAATCAAGGACAAAATCCCAAATCCAAAAACAAATCAAAATCAAAATCCGCAAGTCCTAAAATCCTAATATCTCATTCAAGATTTATCAAAATCCAAAAACATTTGTATCATCCATCCCTAACATCATCATCACATCATCACCTTTCAATCCTCAAAAACAACCTAAAACTTTCTACTTTGGGCATAAAATAGGATCAAACCAAAGAATCAGGAGATTCATTTCCCAGATTCTCAAAAATTGATCCTTGTTTTATGGTTCTAACTAGATCTCAATACAAGAAGAGTATGGAAGCCAACAAAGAAACACCCGCTTCAAGCAATCTTAGCCAAACAAACGCAGAAATGAATCCCACCGAATCAAGTAATCCTTTGACCCTCTCATAATCGCAAAATCTGCAAGAAGAAAACCAAGGATAAGACCTTACCTTTGGAATGTCTCACAAGGAAATGATTGAAATGCTCCAAAATCCGGACAACCATAGAATCATCAACATCATGATGAGGCTCAACCCTTCGTTATACATGCTCGAGCTAGAAAAACAAGGGGCCAAGTTGCCTTCAGATTTTCATGTGAGTACTATAGTGGAGACATCTTTTCCTCCAATCTCATCCACCATTCCCATTTCATCTACACCCCCATCTCAAAACATCACGCAAAACATTTCACAAATCACAACATCCTTTGCTCCAACCCAACCTAATGTCAACAAGGGAAGCACATTCCTCAATGCTCTTCAAGCACACCCCCTTGTTAATAATCAAAACTTGGATGCAAACACCACCTTGGAACAAAACATACCCCAAAATCCATTACACAAAAATGTTCCTCTCACCTTCCATAATGATCCATCATCATCATTTTTTCACGCAGCACCTCAAACACCTCTCCTCACAAATTGACAAGAAGAGGGAGATATGTTTGGACCAGGGGGCATATTCGACACCACAACATTTTCACAACTAACACCCCTTACATTTCCACCTCTCCCACCATTGCCATTATCATCCACACCACTCCTTGGTTTAGGCCTTCCCCCTCTACCAAGTATCGATCAAAACAACATCCCAAATATCAACCAAAACATTATGTCAAATGCTCAAAACTTATTGTTGACATCACAACAAGTGATAAATGCACAAGTAATTGCAACATCATCAAACACCTCCCTAACATTAGCAAAGCATGGTCTCTCAAGGACCAATCACATCAACAACACCATCCATCATGCAAAACACCAACACCACCTCCACAAACACCATTCCAAATCCACCACCACCTGCACCACCACCAACTTCCACCACATCAAGCCAATACAACGTGACATTGCAAGCTTCTTTCCAAAGAGGATACCAACAAGTTAAAAAACAAAAATCCGAACACCTAGCTGCTCAGCAAGTTGCTCAAGCTGCACAGGCTGCCCAAGAAGCGCAAGCCGCATTACAAGCGCAACAAGCCCACGAATTATTACAAGAAGCTCAAGCATTATTACAACAACAACAACAACAAGCCGCTCAAGCTGCACAAGCTGCGCAAGCATTGTAAGCACAAAAGGCAGCTCAAGTGCAACTTTTATTGCAACAAAAAGAAACACAAGCACAAGCAGTACAAGTGCAAACTCAAGCACAAGTTCAATACCAGGCACAACAAGCACAATATCAAGCACAACTCCTTGCACAAAAATAAGTAGCGCAATTGCAAGCATATCAACAAGCAATCAAGTAATATCAAGAACAACAAGAAGCAACCGAATTGGCAACCCAACAACAAGCATTGTTGGAACAACAACAAGCACAACAACAAGCATTGTTGGAATAGCAACAAGTGCAACAATAAGCACAAATCTTAGTGCAACAACAACAAGATCAACAACAAGCGTTGTTCATACAAAAGTAGGTAAAAGCCTACCTCGCTTGGCAAAACATACAGATACCATTGAACAAAACACCGACCAACCCACCCATCCAACCCTTGATTGAAACACCCCAAAACACTTTCATCCCACCCCCTGATCCCCAAAATGATGTGACAACACAACTTAGGTTTCTCTCTCAACAAGTGCTCGACCTTCAATCAGGGTGAACAACCAAAACACCAAGCAACTTGTGTCCCTATCCATTTGATAGGAGCCTAGTAATAAAACCATTCCCCAAGGGATTTGAAATCCCTAAATTTGACAAATATCGAGGGATGGGAAACCCTAAAAATCACATCAGGGAATTCCAGGTTCATTGCATGGAGGTCACATATGACGATACTTATTTGACATGGCTATTTCCTAGGAGCTTGGCAGGCCATGCAATGGAATGGTTCTCTCGCTTACCTTTAGGCATTAGAACATTTCAATAAATTATAGACGCATTCATTAAAAACTACGCATGCAACATTGCAATGGATGTTAGTCTAGAAGAACTCTCAGCTCTAAAACAAGGAAAGGGTGAGTCATTTGCCTAGTTTATACAACGATGGCGATCTAAGGCCAATTGAAGCAAGTGGACTATGCCAGAAGAACAACAAGTTTGCACCATCATAGCCAACCTTGAAGGCCGCTTGGCATTTCATCTCAAGGTTTAGGGCATCACCACACATGATCAGTTGATCCCCAAGGCACTTAGCATCGAAAGAGCCCTTATGACTCAACCCGCAGAATCAACATCATACCATGAAAAAAAAATAACCGCTCACCATCCAATTACAACGATAAACCTCGCACATGGGCAAGGAACAAAAATGTTACTAATGATGGTATCGTCGATGCCAAGGTGATCATTAGTGCTCCTCACCAACATACACCCGCACCACAAATCCAAACACAACACCAAAATACTCATCACACAACACTCCAACCCAACAACAATCCAACCATCAATAATCTCAATGACCAAAGGGGATAACCCCAATGCAAAAGTTATCCCAAACGAAAATACACCACTTTGGGAGAACCACTTGAGGACATAATGAAAAAGTTGATCGACGAAAAACTCATCAAGTCTCCTACATTTGAGAATTACCAAGAAACCGATGTCAAACCTCCTTGGTATAATGAGAATCAACTCTATGAATTCCATAAAATCAAAGGCCACACCACAAATAGTTGCATGAGACTTAAAAACATCATCCAAGATCTCATCGATAAAAAAATCATAAACGTGGAACAACCTACAGGAAATCAAGATCTTAAGATATATACGAATCCGATGTCGAATCATGGGAACAAAGGGAATAAAAATGATAAAGGGAAGGGAAATGTAAATCGTGTGTATGAAACAATCATTGCCTCCCTAAATGAAGACTACATGGTCATCACCATCAAAGGCGCCCATGCCGAAGATTGTGGAGTCACCACAAGAGGCGGCAAAGTAACCATCGTAGGATCATCCTAGCTTAACAAAACCCCTACATCTAGATCCATTCCAAATGGCTATAATGTCCTAGATCAACTCAAGAGAATGCCAACACACATCTCCATCATGGAGTTGTTAAAAATATCATCAGCTCATAAGAAGATCCTTGAGGAAGCATTAGCCTCATCCATTGTCCCTGTAGACCTTGATGTTGAGCAATTCCAAGCTATGGTCGGAAATATCATAACGCCTAATCTCCTTACATTTTATGACCAAGATTTCCTCGCCCAACCATCTCACAACCATGCACTCCACCTAGAAGCCATTGTACATAAGAGCAAAATCAAAAGGGTCTTGGTGGATGGAAGTGGAAGCTTGAACATATTTTCCCTAAGCCTCATCAAGCAGTTAAAAATATTAGAAGATTCCATCGAAAAAGGAAAGGGAATCATGATAAGAGCATATGATGACTAAGAAAGAGTGTCTTAGGGCACAATCAAACTCCCTATTCAAGTAGGGCCCATCATCATGGAAACCACCTGTCAGGTCTTGGACCCTGACTTGTATAATATCCTCTTAGGATGTCCATGGATCCATGCAATGAAAGAAGTAGCATCAACCTTCCACCAATGTGTGAAATTTACACATAATGGACAAGAGGTTACTGTCCATGGAGATCCTGAACCTCTCATATTGCAAAAATCTTGAAGCGAAGTATTACAAAATCCCCCAAGTACCAAAAAAATGATGAGGGTCCATCCATGCCATACATCTCCCCTGCCACTCTCGCGTCCACTTCTGTGATAAAGACACCCACCACTCCCACCATTCCCACCATCTCCAACATCAAGTTCATCATCCAGGATGACGGTTGTGGAAGCTACAAGCTCCCTAACAATGCTTTTGTGGTAGGAGAGTTACCACAATCTCCTAGATCACGGGGACATCCACAAGAAAACCAAGCTTCCACATCACAAACGTCTCCTGAAGACTACCCCGAATTCACAAGATGGGGAGACCTTGTCTAGGAGGTTATTGAGGCAGATCCTTCACACATGCTATATCAAGATGAAAGACCAACACCTGAATTTCCAATGGATGAGACAAGCAAGAGCCTACAAATGATGCTCATAATGAGCTACGATAGAAATCAAAGACGGGGACAAAATGACAATGGGCTCATAATACCTATCATTCCAGAGACGCGACCCATAGCAAATATTAGCCTTGGATGTACCCCTCTGAGTATAACCATATGTGGCTGAAGTCCTCCAGTTAGAACTGTTAATATTTCTCCTCAGCCAATAGCAGTAGAAGTACACTTACCAATATCCACAAGTAGAGACATACATAACATTATAACTGAGATCTATAATAGTAGTGATGACAAGGATACCATGTCCAATCTAGCTAGGCTATTTGAGGACACCATCGTGTGTATGATTAGTACCCTATCCTTCGAACCATACCAACACAATCATGAGATCCGCTTAGTCTATCCCCAACTCATTGACTACGACCAACGAGGACCACCAGTTCTTGATACATTCAAAAACAATGAGGAGCTCTCAGAATTCATGGGATTAAGGGATAACATTCTAGATGGAGATCATAAGGTAGGGTTTATAATAGAGTTGGACACATATGCCTATTATGGGGAAACAATTGAATCCTTCAGTCAAAAACTGAGAAACTAAGAATAATATCCAAGTTCTTGAGTGAAAACCACACTGTGGCACTCTCTGACAAGAAAAAATTAAAAAGAAAGGACATATCCAATGGTGAAAACATTTATGAGGCACCCGAGGATGAAGGATTCAATCTTCCTTTAAGAGCTATTCATTAGGAAAATTTAGTAGTCTTGGCTGAAAAATGCAATCCCTTCAACCTAGGAACAAAGGAGACCCCGCATATCACATTCTATGCAGAATTACTATTATCAGAAGAGAAAGAACTCCTAGCAGCATTCCTAAGGGAAAGGAAAATAAACTTCGCATGGAGTTATGTTGACATGCCAGGGCTTGATCCAGAGACTATGGTTCATCACTTAGCAGTATATCCAAAAGAAAATCCGGTCAAACAAAAGCTTCAAAAAATGCATCCTCAAATCGCTCTATTAGGCAAAATGGAGCTAAAAAAGCTATTGGATGCAGGATTCATCTGACCAATCGATTACCCAGAATGGGTGTCAAATTTGGTACCTATTTCAAAGCCTAACGGAGCCATCAAAATCTGCACAAAATTTAGAGATTTGAACAAGGCATGTCTAAAGGATGATTTCCCACTTCCCAATATTGACATGATAGTAAACATGATAGCAGGACATGAGATGCTATCACTAATGGATGGATTTTCAGGATACAATCAGATCATGATAGCAAAAGAAGATTAACATAATATGGCTTTCACTTGTCCATGGGGGACTTACTGTGGGAACATGATGCCATTCAGCCTAAAGAATGCATGAGAAACATATCAAAGGGCCATGACATTGATATTCTATGACATGATCCATAAAACAGTTGAAGACTATGTTGATGATATCCTAGCCAAGTCCAGAAAGAGAAAAGATCACATAGCAACCCTAGGTGCCATCTTTGACAGACTAAAGGAGTACAAAGTCAGACTAAATCCCAAGAAGTGTGTCTTTGGCATACAATTCGGTAAATTGCTAGGATATATAGTATCCATAAGGGGCATTGAGGTGGATCCAACAAAAGTAAAAGCAATACTCAAGATGGAAGCACCAAAGACATTAAAACAATTGAGAGGCCTCCAAGGCATACTTCAATCCATCCGATAATTCATAGCACAACTGGCAGACAAGTAGAACCCATATTCTCACCTACTCCACAAGGGGGTAGCGTACAAATGGAATACAAAATGTGAAGAGGAATTCAACAAAATCAAGGAATACCTATTGACACCACTAGTCTTAATGCCACCCATCCCAAAGAAACCATTGATCTTATATGTATCAGCAACAATAGTAGCCCTTGGAGCTCTCCTAGCTCAGCATGATGAAAACAAAATGGAAAGGGCTATCTACTATATCAGTAGAACAATGGTCGATCATGAGCTAAACTATTCATTGATCGAGAAAGCATGCCTCGTAGTAGTGTTTGCATCACAAAAATTTAGACATTACATGTTGGCACATAAGATAAAGCTCATTGCCAAAATTGACCCCCTCAAGTATCTATTATCAAAGGCAATGCTCACAGGAAGAATGGAAAAATGGGTATTGATATTATTAGAATATGACATCGAGTATGTGGAAAGAAAATCAATCAAGGGTCAGGTTATCGCAGACCAACTAGTAGAATCACCTATCTATTCTGAGAATCCTCTTCTCTCAGAGTTTCCAGATGAATCTATTTTCAACCTTAACGTAGCTGACCACTGGAAACTATACTTCAATGGCTCATACACATAGCATGGATCACGAGCTGGTATCTTATTCATTACCCCACAAGGGGATTGCATACCAAGGTCATACAAACTAGCATTTCCTTGCACCAACAACATCGCAGAATACAAGGCTTTGACTATAGGTCTTAGGATAGCAGTGCAATGGAAAACCATAGCTCTCAAAGTGTATGGATACTCTCAATTGATCATAAATCAAGTCAATAATGAATATCAAACCAAGGATGACAAGCTCACTCCATACAAGAAATTGGTGGAGACTCTCAAAGAATCTTTTATAGAAATAACATTTGAGCATATTCCTAAAACCAACAATAGAGCAACAGACACCATGGCAACAATCAGATCCCTATTAGACATCCCTCACAATGTTCCAAAATATGAATTCTTGATTGAACAGCTTCTCATTGCTGCATTCGAGGTACCAGAATCATAATTCGTGTGTGAAATTGTTGGTTCTAGTGATCCTTGGTATCATGACATTTACACATATCTTCAAATAGGAGTCATACCCACTGACCTACCATCAAACCTAAGACGAACCTTTGTTAAAAAGACATCTAGATTTTTAATCCTAGGTGATACCCTATACCATAGAAGCATAGAAGGTACCCTACTACGTTGCCTAAATGTTGAGGAGACATCAATTGCTCTAACTGAAGTACACAACGGTATCTGTGGTTTGCACTCGAATGGAATGACCATAGCCAAGAAACTGCTGAGGATGGGGTATTATTGGCCCACAATGGAAAGAGAAGCACATAATCATGCTAGAAGGTGTCTACAATGTCAGCAACATGGGGACCTCATCCATGCTCCAGCTCAAGAGCCTCATCCTATTGTCACACCATGGCCCTTTTCGCAGTGGGGACTCAATCTCATTGGGAAAATCACACCCACCTCATCTAATAGCCACAAATTCATCATAACCACAACTGATCACTTTACTAAGTGGGTAGAGGCCATACCCATGATGTATATAACTGGGAAGTAGATTTCAAAGTTTATTCTGAATTATCTCATATGTCGCTATGGTGTTCCACAAGCCATTATCTTAGATAATGGAACACCATTCAAAAATCAGGATGTCCATGACTTGTGCAAGAAATTCAAAATCCAACATCGCTTCTCCACCCTGTACTATCCCCAAGGTAATGGCCAAGTAGAAGCTACAAACAAAACCATTTTGAAAATCCTTCAGAAAATAGTCAATGGCACAGGTCGTGACTGGCATCTGTAGCTTAATCTTGCCCTCTGGGCTTATCAAACCAGCATCCGCACACCCACCAGCGCCACCCCCTTCTCCTTGTTATATAGATCAAAAGTTGTAGTCCCCATTGAGATTGAGCTCCCATCCCTCAGGATATCACTGCAAAACCTCATCACAGATGAAGAGTATTGAGTATCAAGACTAAATGAGCTGGAGCTACTGGATGAGAGACGTATAGACACTTTGAATCATTTGCAAGTCTATCAGAATAGACTCAAACGGAGCTACAATAAGAAAATGAAAAGCAAGACTTTCCAAGTTGGAGAACTACTCTTAAAATAAAATCAGAAAAACGTCCCAAACCCAAGCAACAAAGGCAAGTTTGAACCCAATTGGTTGGGACCATTCATCATAACAACAAGTTACAAATTAGGGGCATATTAGTTATCAACACCCGAAGGGGAACCTCTACAGGAGCCCATGAATAGCTCCCATCTCAAAAAAATTTATGCCTAACTTTCAAGGTATAGAACAAAAAATCTAAAAAATAGAAAATGTCCTAAAAAAATGGTTACCTTGGTGAAAACCTGGCAAATAGGCATCTTGGTGACAACAAAAAAATCAAAAAATCCAAAAAAATAAGAAAAAGGATCAAAAATAGTAAAGAGAAAAATCGTCCTCTAGTGAAAACCACTTTGGTGGCACTTTGGGCAAGTACCTTGGTGAAAACTTGGCAAATAGGAACCTTGCGTAAATAAGCACTTCCCATCCAATAGGATCTTTATGGCTTGTTTTGCATCATCCATCCATTGCGCTCATCCACTTGCATCTGCACCATAGCTTAGTCCTGTGTTCGTATCATGATCCCTCCTAGTACTACTTGGCCCATCCTTAAGGTCATTTTTTCCTTCCTTTATCAGAGTAGTCTATTGCATCATGATGGGGTTATTTTCTTATCAGATCAGATTCGTGTATGATCTTAAGGTCCTCAAATCAGAAAATCCAAAAACATCTCAAAAAGTCATTCAAAAAGCCATAAACAGAGTCATCTTGTCCCAGACTACGTCGTCTCTGAGCTTGAATGTAGGCAAGGTTGATCTTTGATCATCCCCCAAGACACTTAGGTCAGTCCTTTAGGAGCTTGTCATAATAAATTGACATTTCATCATGTATATCGTCATCTATAAATTGGTCAAGTCGTCAATCGAACTACATGGTCTCTGCGTGTATAACGTAGGAAAGGCTAATCTATTGATCAGCCCCTAAGGCCCCTAGGATAGGTTGTTAGGTTAGTTACTTGGTCAAAACATTAGAAAATCCAAAAAAAATTAGAAAATCAAAAAATTAAAACATTTGTAAGATCTCGAAAAAATACCAAAAACAGCCTCAAAACATTGCAAAACATCAAAAACATCCAAATATTTGAAAAAATCCATCCATCTCATCTTGCTTACACCCGCAATAAACATCACTCATAATAAACTGATCGTCATGCTCAACCTTTGGTTAAATAGTTAGAAACAAGTATAGCAGGTTAAAAAGTGAAAACTCAAAAACATCAAGTCTTAGGTCTAAGTCAATACATAAACAAGTTGGTCAATTCTTTGTGTTAATAGTCCATCATCCAAATAGTTCCATATAACTCATCTGATAACATCATGTCCTAGGATGCATCCTTCCTACAAGGGGCATTATTTATTAGAAAGAACACTTTCGATAAACGAAATGACATGCCGCCATCCACTAACATGTCCTAGGATGTATCCTTCCTACAATGGGCATTATCTTATGGCAATAGTTTTGGTTCTTATCCTTAAAGACACATTCCCTTTTGGTTAGCGGTATTGAAGAACATCAACTTGTTTGTGTGCTTTATCTTTGTCTTTTGACTTATCTTATTGCGCTCAGTCCAAGGACTTCTGAATGATATCCGAACGAAGGATTTAGAGAGATAGGAATGGGGAAACAATCATTATCTTTTGTCTACTATGCTTGTTGGACATTCTTGTAATATAACCTCGACAAATACTTTCTTTGTTAGGTATGTATGGAAGAGGTCTAGGGTAACTTGTTGACTATTGCATGGATAGGCTTACCTTTTCGTGGTTTGGTCCGAGGTGCCAGCAACTTTTGAAGTGCATCCTAGCAAGGTTTTCGTATGTCAGGTGTGAACAAGAATACTCCTCTCTTCTTGTCAAATCAAAGTTCATCTCACTGGGTACAATGCCATCCTAGTTTTTTATACCTTGATGCATCATACCATGTGTGTTATCAAACATAAGAAAATTTGGCCCTTTGAAAATCCCAATTCCTCAGCAAGAAATCATCATCATCATCATTTGCATTTGCATCATCTTGTGTCTTGTTGAAATGACTTCTTCTTTTCTTACTAATTGCACTAACAAGGTATTGTGACAATTGATCATCATCACCATCATCGTCATTGATCTTGCATCCACAAATCATTAGAATATTGCAGAAACATATCATATAGGAAACATACGCATTGCATTTTAATCATCAACATTCTTCATAGATATGTGCATCCATGTCATTGCATCGCATGCCATTATATCAATCATCGCATAACATTCATTTGCATTTTATAACCATTTCACATTACCACCTATCACATAAACAAGAAGCATTTCAAAATCATTTTTCACATAATCATAAACAATAAATATATAGGCATTTAATTCATTGACATACATACTTGCATAACATCATGACATCATCTCACCACTTTACATTCACATTACATTACGCATTAACATATCATTACATCACATACATCATCATTTATTATGTTTAGGATAATAACATTTGTTATTCTGAGCATCTCATATAACCATCTCATTTGCATCATATCACGACCATTCATATTTCATCATCCATATCATCTCATAAATAACATCATAAAACATTCATTGCATAAATCATTCCACATAGGCATAGACGTATAAAATTCATACCAAAAAAAACATATACACATCCATTCATAAACATTTCATAAGCACAATTTACATATCATTTCACATGTGCACCATAGATCATATAATTTCACATATCAGATCATCGCATTTTCATTATCATAAATAGACCATCACATTTTACATATCATAGGTTAACATAATATAGATCTGTTAGTCATAATCATTAGAAATAAATGCATCCATAACATATAGAAGTAAAATCATCCATGCATAAAAGAGAACACATTGCATCACATCAAAATCGGCTCATATATATATCATCACATAACTGTCATAGTACAAAGAATAAATCAGATCATTGTACATGTGTCAACTAGTACAAAACACCCATCAGGCTATCAAAAATGAGCCCATAAGGCACAAAAAAGTATCATAACATCTCGATCAGGCTCAGTCTCTGTGAATGCTACCCTCGCCTCTATCACTGTGACCCTCTGTTGGTTTGTGGCTAGCCTGCTCTGAGTACTCTGGTACTTAGTTTGCTCTGGGTACGATCTCATGATAGGCCCGTCGATAATACTCTACCTCTCAGATGGCATCTCCATGTACGACTGAACTGATATTGTACCCTAGGAGGAGGAGGCTATCATACTCTCTATCTGCTACCTCTGGCCTAGCTCAGTGGCTGCATGTAGCTCTACAACCTATCTCTGCTGCATGACCTGATCCCTCTCAGCCCTGAGCTACTCTCTCTCGGATATCACAACCTGAACTTGGGCTTATAGCTGTGCAATCAGTGCATCTTGAGTATTTTCCTGTCTTTGTGGCTACACCTGTGGCTGCACTTGATGTTGATCCTCATCTTGTGGTGGCTCCTACTACTGGTCCTGCATATGTACATCTACCTGCCCTAGCTGGAATAGAGGCACTAGCAGTGGATTTGGTCAAACGTCAGCTCTTCATCCTCATCCTCCCACTCTGCCTCTAACTCTTTGTACATCTAGAACTTCACTTGGAATCATCAGCCGAAGTGGAGGTCGAAACCAATCCCTCTAGGCCTGTGTGGTACCTGGATCTGCTAAACCCTAATCATAAGCCCATGGTCAGGCTACCAACTGTCGGGAACTATCGACTGGCTCTGAAGCAAGAATGTACTGCCCCCATGCAACCTATTCCATGGTGCGGGAAAATATGGCTACGTAGTCATCATTAGGTCGATTATGCAGCTCTCTAAATTGATGCTGCACATGCCCAAGAGGGTACCTCTCAATCATAGTATGCTCCTGCCCTTGCATATACCATTCCTAGCAGCAATAGAATAGCTGATCAGCATCATCGGCCCATCCAAGCCAACCAAGGTACGGTCGCCAAGTGAAAACCAACATCTCATCTAAGATTCGCCTCTAGTGGGGGATCTCATGCTCATCGGTGTGTGTAAAGGACACACCACCTCTGTATCGTGCCACAAGGGAATTGTCTGACCCCTTCAGAACTAGAACGACATGTTACTATAGCACAGAAATGTGCTCCTAAGCCCAAACATGAAGTAAAGTCACCCCTACCCCTAGTGCTCTGTCGTTCAGGTAAACATACTCATGGAGGTCCCTGTAGAGTGAAGCTAGAAGAATAGGCCCCCATGCGAAATGAACAGGCCTGTCTCAGACCATCTACTCCCAGCAATACCCCCAGCCAGGACTAAAGTATCGCCCTCGTCTCTCTAGGGTAAGAAGACCCGAAATGATGGCTGCAACCACCCAGCGGTAGGGAGGTGCTATGATCCTATAGTGCTCTAGCTCTATTTGTCCCTCGCAGAAGATGATGTCTCATGTGGCGAGGACTCTGTAGCAGGCCTTGTGCCCCTTGTCCATGTCAAAACTCGCCCATCAGCCATGAATTGGCAATCGTAGAATATGCCAAATGTTCTCTAGAGTGATGGTGGCCTCACCAGTGGGGAGATGAAACGAGGACGTCTCATTGTGCCACCTCTTGGCCAGCGCTGACAACATCCCTAGGTGAGTGCGCATGGGCGCTGCGTACACAATGTGCCACAACCCCGCAACCTCGAGTTGATCCTAATCCCTATCGCTCAACTCTCGCAAGAAGCTCACCAAATCTCGCGACCTATGCTCCTGAGAGGAGAGCTCCCTTTCCGCATCCTACATCAAGGAAGGTCAATGTGTTAAAAATTTTGAAAAATTTATGATCAAACGCTCCAAAAATGTATCCAGCGATGCAACTCATGATAGCATCGCAGTTTTATTTTAATCAAACTCTGATGTTGAGCCCTAAAAAAGTAAAATGGCACCACCGTGGTGCACTTTATCATTCAACATCATAGAATTTGTGAAATGGGTGACGCCGAGTTGCACTTTTTCAAACCACCCCACCGGCCTCGAGCTCAGTGTCAGAGTTTATAAACTCTGAACTACACCACTACGACGCAAAACAACACTACGCGACACAATTTGATTTCTGAACGGCGCTATATAGTGCCGCTGCAGGTAGACCAACCCTTTAAAGCATTAAATGAGGCATTAAATGAAAGGATGAAGCTTGGGTAAGGACCACATACCAGTGCGCCGATGCTAGGTGGCTGCTGGTACATCTGAACTCGATCTAAAATATACAGGGGAAGCTATCATTGCACCATATCACCAGAGAGTTAGAGCTCAAATCTTAAGGTTGCTTATGGAGGTGTGCGAAAATGACTTGAAAGTGACCCCTCGAGCCCCTTTTAAGCCTAAAAGTTAGGGTTTTTTCACCCTATTTCACTATCTTGCTAGGATTTTGGACCCCTGAACCACTTTCTATCTAGTTAAGTCTTATTTTTCAATGTTTTATTGTGTTTAGACACATTTTTAACCTCTCGGAGCCTTTTCAGACCTATCGGGTACTTTGACCTCTTTTTTCACGAGATCACCCAAAAATTGGAATTTTCGTCCAATCTCTCAAGGGGGCATTATACCAGTATATTCTCTCCTGCCAAGCAATAGTGGGGAAAGTTTTTAAATAGAAAAAATTTTGGCTTCGATCAAGATTATTTATTCTTTGAACCAATGCCACAAGTGCATTGCTTCAAAGAGGGGAAAAATGTAGACACGTAAAATATATTGATTGACATTGTGCATCTGATCTTGACTTACTAACATCATTTCTTCCATAATCATCCCTCAGTCTAACCATTTAACCAAACCTCCTTATCTGATTAAATTCATCAATATTCCTCTCTTAATTGAATAAATCATTTTATCTCATTAAGTCAATCTCTTTTGTTAATCAAATCAATCCATCTGATCTAATTATCCCTATTTAATTAAATAATCAATTTATTTGATTAAATCTCTAAAGTCTATCCATTAAATTAAATAAATTAAAACCTTATTTGATTTAATCTAACACCATCTCTTTTAATTAAATAAATCAGAATCTTTGTTTAATTAACCTCTTATCATATGCCTCTCTTATTTGATTTAAATAAATCCATAAATTTGAGTCAAATAGGTAACATCATCTAACCTTTCTCATTAAATTAATTAACCCTTTGATTAATTTAATCCCATCTCATGTCCCATCCTCTAGATAATGCAAGTTGCACATGAAAATAGATTTAATTCATTTATTGTAACTCTCTATTTTCCTCACAAGGCATCTTTTGGAATATTCTCTCAATTTGAATTCAAAAATTCCAAGTCAACATGTACATCCAACAAGGCAATAAATTCATCTTACATGGCCTTTTCCTTGAGCCAAGTGGCATTTATTGCATTTTCCCTTCCCTCTTACATGTCATTTCAACAAATTTAAAATTCAAAATTATGCATTTATTGGCACAAACCCCAAATCTTGCACATCCTCCATCCATTCATAGCTTGACAAGTGGCATCATGCAATTGGATGAATGTTAGTCCCACATTGCTCAAATTTGGACATTCATCCATCTTGGAATTCTATAAATAAAATGCCCATATCCTCATTTGATCATCAACAATTTATGCAAAGTTACCATGCTCAAGTATCCATCAAAATTCATCAATCATTCTTGAATCATAGTTAGGTTTTGCAGATTTTAGCTTGGATCACTCTTCAACATAAACAAAGTGGATCAAATCCTCATCAAAATATCAAGCTAGCATCTTAGGAATTGGGAAAGGGCCAATTTTCACATCAAATTGGCACGAATTCCCCCATGGGATCATGAGTTTGCACATCTAATTATGATTCAATCTTGTTTTATCATTTCCATTGTGTTCTTTAATATTTTCTTCCTAGTTTGAATGTTGTAAATGGATTTCATGGGGAATCCTTGTTTTGGCTTGCAATCTCTTGTCTAACTTGTTTATTCTTGTTGTTTTGTAGGTACCAAGGTTGGGGCTCGCACAATCTCATTGGTGCTCAACAATAGCATATATAAGGAGCAATTACAATTGATATAACTGTAACTAAAATGTAACTATAGCAGTAGTTTGATCAACAAGATCAACAATGTAATACTGCACTAAACTATGCTAACACCAAAGTTCACCTACTTTCTTTATTACTCAAAAAATAATTGAGAGAACGAAGTGTCCTCAATGAGTTTCTATACAATGCTTATGAAAAATATTCTTCAATAGAAGAAGAAAAACACTAAAAAATAAGATTTATTTCTTTACACTCATTGCCTTATATGGGATTACAAAAGTAACTTTTTAAAAATAAAAATAAAAAATAAGCTTTATTCTTTTATCTTCTTCAAATATAATTCACATATTTTTTACAATAACTTAAAAATAAAGTTGATTATAAACAAAATTTGAAATACAAAAATATAGTAATAATACATCATTATATTTAATCTAGCTAGGACAACCAGCTATATCTTCAACTAGAACCTTGGACTATCCAACAAAAATATTAGCTTTTTAATTTTCAAAATTAGTTAGCACTAGAGATAGAGCCTTGCTATTTGGAACAATTAAATTTCTTGTGTGTGTCTTTTATGTTAGCAACTCTTCACTAATTTCCTCCACTTTCTTCTAAAATTTTGAAAATTATTTTAAAAACTTGATTACGGGTGCAAATATATTCCTAATTTTCCCACTATATTACAATCAATATTATCTTTTTTGGATAAATTTTCTAGGATCATATCTTTGGAATATTTCTTCACCAGGGTAATATTTTATAAGCTGTATTTATCATCCTATAAAATATCAGCCTCAATAGCCAAGCAATTAATTTTAAGAGATCAAGCAAGATGTAATCACAAAATTTAGACTTTCTTTTGAAATTAGCAAAAGATTTCTTTAGGAACATCAATTTCCATGAAATAATTTCAAAGCATATTAGGGATATCATTCTCATGAAATTTTTTGTATACCTTCTTAACAATTTTTTATTAGCTCTTAAACTTCCTTGATTAATAATGTAAATATGTTTACCATCCTCCCTCTTAGTTGTTTAAGCATTAGCATCAATTTCTTTTTTTTCTAAATCTTTTCATATAGCTTCATAGCCTCCTTAATATATATGAGACCTTAAAAGGGTCACATTTTCCACCCAAGTTTCTATTTCCCTTCCATATGCTTAATAATTTCCAATCTCTTCAATGATACCTGTGAATACGAAGTCCCTCTGGGTTTTGTGTTTGGCTAAGTATCGTCCCATGCCTTCAAATGAATTTCATCAGCCCCGTTTTGATTTTCATTGCAGCCTCTGCCACGTGTCCGCTTATTTCTCTCCAAATGATCTTTTCTCCTTGCTCTTCTATAAGCCCCCATTATGCTCCCACATATCTTCACCACGGGTTATTTTGGTTGTTTCATTGCACTTCCTCATCAGTCCCCGCCAATGTGCCATGTAGCTCCCATTCACATAAAGCTTTGGCATGCCCCACAAGTGGTTTCTATAATGAAAATTTTGCTATGTGTCATCTCAGCGCAAGTTTTCAATGAAGGAAGGGTAAATCGATCGCAGGTAGTGAAATGTTGCCACGCGTCTCTTCAGCACACACTTCTTCAATGTAGGGGATGAACTAGATTGTTGGTTGTGAAATGCTGCCACATGTTCTAATTTCCTATCCAAAGAGGTGACACTTGTCTACATAGGACTTTGCTGGACCACTATCATCATTTGCAGGGGATGCACTTGAATGGAGCAACCAAATGCTATGGCCTAAATCTTTTCTATTACAACAGCCAAGGGAAATCATTGCCTTGACATCATTGCTTAGGATTCAAAATATTTTTTGTTGCTACTCACTAGGAAGTGGAGGGTTTACTATAAATACTTCTCTTTGCTTCTGAGGAAGGGTTTGAAGGTTCAAGGTTACAAGTTTGGAGATTACATGCTACATGTTTTTCAAGTTTCACTAGTTTTAGAATTACAGGACTTTAGGGGAGACTAGGCCTTTTATTGTTTAGATTATTGCAAGAACTTACAAACTGTGCCATTTTTCAGCCTCTTTGTTTCTTATGCTATTGATAAACTTTATACTATGCCATTATTCTTTGAATGGTTTATTTGTCATACTTCTATAATTTGAATGCAAGTTTGCTAATTTAGATCATGTCTTTTGACTCTTGTTTTTAGCAAATGAGCATGATTATTATTTTATGTCATTGAATGAGTTGTTTTTGCTGCAATCCTTAATTTTTGTTATTCTAGGACATTGTAAATTGCTAAGCGGGCCCTTAGATCATATCCAAAAGATAGGTTTATCATGCCTTTTATCTAAATTCTAGTGCATCGCCTTAGTTAGATTCTTTAGTTTTATATCTACTTTATTTTCCCATCCCAAAACCTCATTTATAGTAGAATTCAGCTTCTTTAAAAATCCATAGGTAGCTCAGTTTAGCACAATAAGTCCCCCATAAACTGAGTTTCCCACAAATCGTTGTTACCTTACAAATTTTTGGCATCAATAGTTTTTCCTTTTCCTGGCACGTTTGGTGGGACTGAGCTTAAATGAATCCAAATTTTAGAAGGGTGTAGGAGCCATTGGGTTGCTACTAGGTCCCCAATAATAATTAATCCTGGTTTGTTAGTACCACCATTAGGGACAAAACAGACCGTGACCCAATTAGTTAACGTTTCGCTTCCTCCTCCCTTTCTGCTAGCTATGTTGCTTGCTACTAACAAAAATTATGTGGCATGGGATGCCAAAAGCCCTCTTGTTGCACTAGTAGCACCTGTCGTTTGGGTCACTATCCTAGTGTCTGCCCTAAAAGCTATACCTAAATTCATTGGAGATGGCTCAAGAAAACCATCTAAACATCTGCAAGATGTTGCAGACGTATGTCTGGTACATGGGGCTATATCCCAAAATGTGGTGTTAAGACTGCTTGCCACCTCTTTTAGGGGCAAGGCACTGGATTGGTACCATACATTTCTAGCAAACACTATTAGTACCTAGGATGAGCTCGGGGAACCTTTCTATTAGAGATTTTCAAATGAAGGAGACTGATCATCGCTATATTATTAGCTCTCGGTCATAAAGTGAGCCCTACATGAAATTAAGTATTCAAGTTGATATTTGCTTGCCGCTCGATCTTCATGTTCTACTTGAAGTCCATCAATCCAGACATTTCAATGATGATCCAGTCTCTTAGTGGAACCACAATACTAGGCATGTATAGTGTCACTGTTAAAGTGGACAACAATTTGATAGACGTCTGGAAATTGCCACCTCGACCCATCATTCTTATATTCCTAGAAATATTGGTTCCTGCTCAAGAGATTCCTTCTACTAGCAAACCAATCCTCCTCAATCCATGTACACGTATCCAAGCGCATCGCAAAATGTAGCCTCTACATCTGGCTCTTCAAAGGAGGAGATGAGCGAGTTCAAGGAAATGTTGCAAACTATTGTTAATGAGATAACCATTATCAAACACAACCAGGTTGTACCTCCAAAGCCTGCCTACCAATATTATCAAGGCGGAAGATCCTCTTACCAACAAAACTAGTTCCAAGGAGGCATTCGTGCTAATCCACAGACCCAAACAACGAATCAAATAGTACCGATACCTTCTCCACTATAGAGCATCAATCTATGTTCAAGCAGAGAGCTGGCTGGGGGGAAAAATAATTTGATTAATGACACCAACCCCTCGTGCTTCCCTTGTAGAAATTGACATATGCCCTGAAATTTCCAATGCAACAACCTACAACAAAGGTGGGAGAGTAGTGCAGCCAAGCCACAATGTCAGACCCTAGAGGCTATGTGTATACCTCTTCATAAATGGATAATGTGGTGCTCACCGCATAAATGCAAGGGATGTCACTAGAGCAAGAAGCAGACATCACTCCTAACCATGCACTCCTCTCATGGATGGAAGAAGAAGAAGAAGTGGTGTTTGCCAATGATTCATCCTCATCTAAAACACTATAAGTCCAATCTAACTACAACACTCGCTCAAAGAGGATATTTATAGCCAAACCAGTTGTCCCACAACTAGTCAATCCACAACCTAAAAGTACTCATGATCAAATGCCTAGTACCTCTGCAGTATTGCCGCAATGCCCACTACGAAAGGAAATTGTTATTACAAGAGCTAAGGAGCAGAAACCTTTGAATCCACCACCATTCAATGTGGTGGAACAATTGAAAAATATTCCACTAATGTGTCTCTGTGGGATATTCTCGCTATCAAGGAACAAAAGACACTACTACTGAAGGCTCTCTAGGAAGACGTAAGTGCAATGCCAATGGAGCAGTTTCCCAAAGCAAGGGTTGTTGACCAACCATCTTCTTCCAAAGTTCTTACAAATAATACAGTGGAATCCCTTGCTAAAGTAAGAGATAAGTCAAAACCTCGACCCTTTGTCTTAACTCTCATTATAGAGGAGAAGTTATTACACAATGTCATGATTGATTCTGGTGGTAGCACTACAATTATGCCTAAATAGATAGTTGAACCTTTAGGACCCAACTATGAACCCTTAAAAAGAAGAGTGATGTAACTTGATGGAAACAGAGTTGAAACCATAGGTGTCATCAAAGCACTTCCCTTGACCCTATTTTCCTGCCCTAGTATCACAATACTGCAAAACACTATAATCATATATGTCCCCTCCATGTTCAGCCTTTGTTTATCCCAAGAGTTTAATTCAAAAGTGGATGGATATTTATCCCTAGATTGGTTGCATTTGATCCTTAGAACCAACCATGGTACAAAAATGAAGATAGAATCTGAAGCTTTAATACATTCAAAACATGTAGCCGATGAAGCCATGATCAACTTTGAAGTTGTGCATACCTCTATCACCAAGCAAGAAATGTATTTTGCTGAGCCACTAGAAGATGAAAAAGTGACTGGAGACTAGAATGATCAAGAAGATGTTCTCTTGAGAGAACATATAGATATCGACCCTTTTGAAAACTAACATGCTACCGAGCTGGGCACCTATGTCATCTACGATGAAGATCAAGTGCTCCTGAAGGTTGTTAAAGAATCTGAAAATGGTCAAAACTTAGAGTTATGGATGCTGCATTTCGACGAAGCAAGATGCAAGAATGGCGTAGGAGCTGGGATATGTTTAATATCCCCATAGAATGAAAAGACTCTGAGGTCTTTCCACTTCTAGTTCACTTGCTCGAACAATGAAGTTGAATACGAAGGACTAGTACAAGGTATCAACCTTGTGGAATAGATGGGCATAAAGCAACTAATGGTGATCAAAGATTCTGAACTAGTAGTCAATCAAGTCTGCATAATTTTTGCGGCTAAGAATGTCTGCATGTGATCCTATAGACACTAAGTTTGGGACTTGATTGAGGGTTTTGAAGCCTTCAACATTTAGAGGGTGCCCCAAGAATAGAATATAGATGTGGATCACATGGCATCAATTAGATCTTAGTTTGATCCTACTTCTGATCTCATTCACAATAAACACAGTGTACGAGTAATAGTCCAACCAGCGATTCCAAACAATGAACAAAGTTGGCAAGTGTTTGACATTGATGAACACATTGCCTCATTCATCCAATATTCGAGAGAACTTTTTGACCACCTCCAAGCAAAGATTGTTGAAGCCTATGAAGGAAAAATCATCCAGCTGAAATCCAACAAGCTTCCCAAAGGATTCATCACTCTCAAAAACCTTTTCGATTGTGATGATGCAAGAAATGACAAAGGAAATTTTATAGCTGACAAAGGTGACTATGTTGACCTTCAAGTCAGAGATAGAAGAATGCTCAAGGTCGAGAAAGATGTCCCACATCACGATAAAGAAAGGCTTATTGAATTTTGTGAAAAAATATGGAGTGGTGGCCTGGTCATATGATGACCTCCGAGGATATGATCCTGATATCATTCAACACATAATAGAGTTGGTGGAAGGTGCAAATCCTATCTTCCAAAAACAAAGGCCAGTCAATCCTAAGATTGAATCGCTAATGGCACAAGAATTAACAAAGCCAATCTAGTCACAAACTATCTTCTTAATCAAGCATAGCATGTGGGTATCCAACTTTGTCCTGCTCTAAAAAAAGAATAGAGATATTCGCCTATGTGTGGACTTTCAGGAACTAAAAAAAGCATCCCTGAAGGATCATTACCCATTGCCTTCAATGGAGTCAATCCTGCAAATGGTGGAAGGATTGAAGATATTCTCCCTGTTAGATGGCTTCTTCGGTTATAATCAGATCTAGGTCAAAGAGGAGGATCAACATAAGATGATGTTCACTATTAAGTGGGGCATGTTCACATATGCTAAGATGTCATTTGGCCTCTCAAATGTAGGAGCTACCTTCCAGTGGGTAATGGATATCACTTTCAGCGAACTAATTAACAAGCTTATCCTAATCTATTTTAATGATTTGACGGTGTTCTCCAAATCTAAGGATGATCATTTTGATCATCCTGAGATGGTGTTCAAGAAATGCCAAGAGTTCAGGATATCCCTAAACCCAAATAAATGTGTCTTTAGAGTACTGCAAGGAAAACTACTAGGGCACATAGTGTCCAACGAAGGAATTTCAATTGATCCTAAATGGGTGAAAGCAATCAAAGAGCTTACTCTCCCAGTCAACAAGAAAGGTGTTCAGTCCTTCTTGGGGAAGGTAAATTTTGTTAGCAAATTTATTTCTGATTTTGCAAAGAATAATTAGGCCAATCACCCTAATGTTGAAAATGGATCAAACATTAAAATGGAGAAAAGAAGCCAAGGAATCCTTTTAGAAAGTCAAGGATGCTATCTCTTTCGCTCCTATTCTAGTCAACTCAGACTTACCAAAGGACTTCATAATGTATGTATTGAGTAGAAATTCAAGCATTGCTCCTCAAATATGACATTGAGGTTAAGCCTACAAAAACTGTTTGGGGAAGAGGACTATGCGAATATCTTGCACACAATGAAGACATGGCCATCAAAGAAGAGTAGTTGGAACTAGTAATGATGAGCGAGTCAGAGTCCAAAGGTTGTTTCCTAGTGGATAGAATAAGATTTATGCATACAGGGAAATATTCATCCGGCCTTCCTTCTCAGAAGAGGAGATTCTACTGGCTGCAAAACAGCGGATTCATGCTCATTGAAGGGATCATGTTCAAGATAAATTTCAACGATGTTCTATTGCGATGTGTTACCATAGAGCAAGAAAAAAGGATCCTTGAAATTTATCATAGTAGTCCCACTGGCATGAATTTATCTGCAAAGAGAACCGCCATCAAAATCATGTGCGTAGGGTAGTTTTGGCCAACGCTATTTCATGATTCCTACTCCTTGGTGAAAACTTGCAATGAATGTTAGTTCTTTACAGGAAGAAGGAAGAATTTTGTAATGCCTCTCACTCCTATAGTGGTTGATGAGCCATTCATGCAATGGGCTTTGGACTTCATCAGAATGGTCAACCCAGCCTCCAACATAGGATATAAATGGATCTTCACAGCCACATATTACTTAATGAGATGGACCGAAGCTATGCCACTAAAGAATGAAATAGAGGTAGAGATAGTGGATTTCCTAGAAGAACTAGTGATGAGGTTTGGCCCACCCAAAACTATTTTACCTGACAATGCTAAAGCTTTCCTAGGCTCCAAGGTAAGTCAATTCACACTTACACACGTATATTCCTTAAAACATCGTCAAATTACTACCCGTAGGGGAACGACTTAGCCAAATCTACCAACAAGAATCTGGTCCAACTCGTCAAAATAATTGGTTCAAAATATCAAAGGGAGTAGCACAAAAACCTTTGAGCAACACTCTGGGTAGACCACATAACTCCAAAGCAATTCCTCAAGACTTCACCATATGAGCTCATTTATGGAAAAGAGGCGTTATTGCCTATCTCTATGGAGATTCTGATGCTACAATTGCTAAAATCCATTAAAGTAGAAAAAAATGATGCAATGGAGGTGTGGTTGGCCGAGTTGCTAGAAGTACAAGAAAAAAGGGAAATGTCCCTAACAACCATGACTAACCACCAACAAGTGGTTAAAAGGTGGTTTGACAAGAAAGCGTCTGACCAAGGCCTAAAGTACAGAGACTTGGTACTAAAATTTAATGAAAGGGCCACAAAGTTGGGCTAGCAGGGGTAATTTGATAGGCTTTGGGAGGGAACGTTCAAAATAATTCAATGCAAAGAGAATAATGCATACGAGTTAGAAACTGTGGAAAAAGAAGTGCTAGGAATTTCGGTCAATAGAATTCACCTGAAAATATTCAATTAAGCTTGCTTACCATACCCATGTAAATATGTTTATAATGCTTTTCCCTTCTTTCCATTTTATTTTGTTGGTCAGTCTTTTTATTTATCCCGTGGTTCGAGGTGGAAAAGAACAAGTGACCCATTATTGCAGAGAGTAAGGGAAATAAACTCATAGTTGAATAGAGCAAAAAATTAAACACCCATATGAAAAATTCATACATACATGTTGAAAAAAGAAAAGATAACCTAGTCGTAGAATCCAAAAGAAGACAACAAGATAATTATATAAAGATATATTTTCATTATATATTCTTTGATATTTACATTTTCAAAATGGCTCAAAGGCCACATTTCCAAAAGTATATTGTTCTATTCTACTTCTTATTCTTATATACTTTACAAAAATCCTTTTTTAGGCATGTATACAAAAAGTGGACTATTCACTATGATATTTTCAAAAAGAAAAAAGAAAAACAAGGGAGTCCTTAGTCCATGTCACACTAAGAAAGCAGTCTAAGACTTATGTGACACTAGCCTAATTGGTTTGTTCATCTTGTTAGAATTTCTGTGAATACCTTAAAAGTATCCTTGCAAAGCACCTAAGTCTAGCCTATGTGAATGCTACACAACTACAAATGCTAAACTACTAAACCAATTACCTAATACCAATTCTCCTCAAATCGCTAAGTGTGATTTTGCTACTACTTAGATGGATATTTATAGAAAAAGTGAGGAGATGTGTGGTAATCTACTTTCCATAAACATGATATTAATCAAGTACCAACTTGAAAGCTATACCTAGGCTTGCTTGAATTTCCCACCCAGCTACATCCATTGAGTACGATTTGTTGCATGCAAAACTAATAAGGGCTAATTAATTAGCCTAAGCTGGTGGCAACAACCGGTAGTGTTATACACAACCAAGGACTGAGGTGCCATCCTCCAAGTGATTTACTTATTTTGAGGAAGAACTCATACGTTTTCAAATTTTGATCTCATCTTTGGCTTAATCATTCCTTTTGGGATAGTAATTTCCAATGCATATGAATTCTTAAGCTGCTAGCAAAGTGCCAACTCAATTTCCAAGAAAATTGCACTATACATATAGTTGCTAATTATATTTATGATTTTTTGTAAAATCAAAGTGGCAAGTAATTCATCTTGAACAAGCTAAAGGGTTGGCAGTACATGTCGAATTAAATGTTAAAAAAATTAACTCTCGTCTACCACCTTGAGAGAAAATAGCTAAGTATTGCATGTGAAATATTTAGGCACTTAAAAGGTCTTTTCAAATACACCGCCTAGAGAAAAAGTGATTCCTAGCACACAACTAGAGCTGAAGTAAAGTTGTAGAAAAATTCAAGCTAAAGCAAAGAGCTTCTCGCAAATTAACAATGGCAGAAAGTTCAAGCCAGGAAGTTAGGCAAGTGATGACGCAAAGATTAGTTAAGGCTATGCAAGGAGCATCAACCGTTAATGTCTTTGAGAATATTTTGTATGCTACATTGGGTATTCTTGACAAGACAAGATGGGAAAACACAAAGGAGTTGGAAAAGCCTAAAAAATATAGAGACCAGAGCTTAATTCAGGAAGATTGGGATAATGTTCATGATCCCTTTCTTGCAAAGAACCCTAAAGGATTGAGGGAAGCAGCCTATGAAAGAATGAAGGTATCAAAGGTAATGTCGATGACAGAAAAGGTATGGTTCAACGGGTTTCCTCAATATATGGTCTCATCTGTGCACTACTGCCTAGAATTAGTCGATGCAGCCATCAAGTGTTTCAATCCAAGTACCAACACTATTGAGGGTCAAACTCTGTCAATCAACATCAACCCAGCTGCCATCTGAAATATGTTGTTCATTATGGATCCTATGCAAAGAGGGATGGAAGTAGAAACATTCACTCCAAAGAAAGGGGATCATATATGGAGCACCCAGAATAAGGCCTTGGAGTTTTACAACAAATAAATCAGAAGGATTGAAGCAGAATAGGGGAAGTCACCAAGAATTCTGGCTCTACATGACACTTTCAAGGAAGACCTACAAGATTCCTTTTCAATGATGGCATTTGTTTTCGGTTTGGACACCGACCAAGAGGTACACACTTTTCAATTGGGCCTAGATTTCCAATTTCATAGGAAAAAATCTTATTTCTGGTATGATTTTGTTGAGTACCTCTAAGAAAAAATGATAGAGAAAATTAACAAATATCAAGTTGAACGGAAGTTATGATTTCTCTCCTATCTTGCTCATATGTTTTTGTATCAAAACCCTGATTTCTTTGATAAGTGGGTGAAGATGTCTATCTTTGACGAAAGGAATAGGAAAAAACCAGTTTCTCCCTGGACCCCTCTCCTCTCTTCTACTTTTGATTATTACGCATTTTTGGATTATTTCTTGACTCTGATATTGCAACATTTGCAAGGGGAGGAGGGTATTAATTCGCTCACCTTGACTCAGACAGAATATATGCATAATTTCACTCCCAAATGTGATTTTTTTTTGGAGTGGAATTTGCATTCATCTGAATGTGAGGCTTCACTAAGGAACTATTCCACCTTCCAACATGTGTCACAAATTGAGTGTTGGCCATTGAATTTTTCTGGAAAGGGTGCATTATTGATATTACCTTATGTAGTGGAAAAAGTGTCAAGAGAAAGGGATTCTTCACCTATCCACAAACTTAAAAATAGTGGCCATGAAAAAGAAGTAGACACACCCGCTATTGCAGGATAAGCTGGCTCATTAAGGGTTGGTAATGATCTGCGATAGATGGGATTACAACCCTTTCAATGATCTATCATATCATCAACTCAGGGTAACTCATAGCCCTTGACCTTACTGAGAGAGGAGCCACAACCTGCTAGAGGATGAAGATGAATTGTTGGTTGAACTAATTCATATCCCTATAGAAGACAGCAAGCTGCCGTGGAATAGGTTCTATTTTTTCTTGGTGGATTATGATGAGAACTACAAAATGGGAAGAGCTCTCTACAATAAGCTAGGGAATGAAGAAGAATGGACTAATGAAAGGATCAAAGCCTTCTAGGTGCATCACCAAGAAACAAACCGACACGATGCACCTTATGAAAGCGTAAAGGAGGATGAACGGTTTAACAAGCTTTGGGATGATGAGCACCTTGCTTCTGACTCAAGCGCTAGTGGAGGTGACAACCCCAATGAAGGAGAATAGTAGGTGGGGGAGGAGTTGAGACATCAATATCCTCCGCCCAACAAAGGAGGAAGTCTATAGGGAAATCTACCTATGTCACTTCAAATGTGTGACTGAATATGTTACGAGCATTGCGAACACTCACCTGGGCCACGAAAACAACAAGAGTTCCCCAACAACAACAATCGAACACTATAGAAGTGGGAGACACCCTTCCTGCTAAATGACAGCTCATGGAAGCTATTTTGAGAGAAGGATCACAAGGAGCTACCACAAGCCAAGTGCTCACAACAAGCCAGGGGTTTGAAGTAACTGAGTAGCCAACAATAAGTGGAGCACCACCAATGTCCAGTCAGCAGGTAATATTCACTTCTGCTCTTCTTACTTCCCAATCTTTGGTATCCTCTTCCAGTTATGTAGTACCCATTACAAAGAGTATTGGCCCTTCTTGATCTGCCCCTACCACAATGTTTGTGGGAGGTTTCTCCCAATTCACCAAAACTAGGCCATCTATCTTAATGCCTCCATGAACCTTAACACTAGTCGTGCTTGCTCAATCTCTCCTCACCTCTCTTGCTAAAAGCTCAAACACCATTGGCACTACTATTTCCTTTGCTACCTCAGGTCCATCCCAGTATGCCGAGCAAACGAACTTAATTGTACAACTGCCCCATCACTGCAACAACTGATGAGCCCTTTCGTCGGTTCACAAACTGAACTATGGGAGGTTCCCTTTTTCTCCCCAAAGACTGTCAATCTCCCACAAAAGAAAATGTAGGGACCTTCTATACTTATATTCCATTTTTCCTTGCCTCCTGGTGCACCAATTATTGGCAGACTATTATAGTCACCATCTGAATTCATATCCCAGGGAGAAGCCACAAAGAAAATGTGAGCCCTCAGGATCCAAAAGTGAAAAGCAAGGGATGATAAAAAGAGGCAAAGTCTAAGATGTATATAGTTTACAATGAAGCACAACCAACACTAAATTTTTCCACCATGTACCTGACTGTTGTCAAACCACAAGGGGAGATATTGTTGGGGGATTACAACATGTATTCCATGGGGCTTGATCTAGCCATTGCCTGACTGTAGGATAAAGTAGAACTCATGGAGGAAATGAAGCAGGTGGTGATGAACGACTTCCTAAATTCTAGCCATCAATTAAAGAAAAAGGAGGAGCAACTAAAGTTTGTGAAGGAAAGGGTCAATTTCCTGGAAATGAAGGAGAAATCACTAGAAGAAAAAGTTGCGCGCTTATCTGAGAAAGTGTGAGTAAGAGAATTCAAGTGGAGAAAACTCTAGGAAGAACTCAATAGGTCCCAATTCATTGACCCCACACTCCTCAATGAAATATGAGCAAGGAACCAGAAGTATCAAATCTAATTGACCTTGGTGGAGCAAAATTTGCAACAAAAGGATAAGGAGTTGGAAACCCAATGTGATCTATATGAGCAGCAATTAGAAAAGAATCATATGGATTTTCAGGGCTCAAAGGCCCAGTTAGACCAGGAGCTTCAAGAGAAAAATTCCTCTCTTGACATAGAATTGGTGAACCATGCCTAAGCCGAGGAGAATTGGTATAAAGAAATAGGTAGCTTCAGGGAGCAACTGGTATTCATAAGAAAGAGAAATTAGGAATTAATAGAGGTTATTAACTCAAAGGATGTGGAGATCACCCCTCTAAAGAGATCTCTCCAAGCCTCCACTATGCAGCTGGATCTCATCCCATTAGCTCGATAGCTATATATTTCTTATTGCGAAAAGGTTAAAGCCTTCTACCTAACACTATAGCCAACACTCTGGTTCATCTTGAAGGCAGTAAACCATTGCCACTCAGCCTTCTAGTGAACTAAAGCCTCCACGGCTACTTTGAACCAAACAATGGATGGCATGTGGGAAAATTTCTCCTAGCTAAGCGAGATGGGTCTTCCATTCTCGTTTCTTGAAGATGGTCGATCCCCACAACCGACTAGATTGCAAGAAGAATTGAAGAAAAGGAGCAAGACCCAATTGCTTTATATAATTTTGGCCACCCTCCTACCATAGTAGACATAGAAGGTGTTATTCATCCTCTTGCACAACTACTTTTCCATTGCAAGACGGGGGCCGATTTACCAAAGATATTGCGTTATAAATTAATGCTTGACCTAGGCAAGGCACATGAGAATTTGTGTAATATAGTGAGACCATACAAAGACAACTAGCCACCCTTGTAGGAAGCCCTTTCAGGCTTTAATTCTGTCGCCAATAGATGGCACTCTACCCTGCGAACTAGAGAAAATTTTGGGTTGCATGTTCCTCAGAGCAAAATGCCCCTGATAGTCATCATAAGCTGTGAATATGAAATTCACCATGCTCCCTTCAGGTTGTGTGTTTGGATAAGTACTGACCCATGCCTTCAAATGAATTTCAACAACCCCCTTTTGATTCTCACCATGGCCTCTACCATATGTCTACTCATCACTCTCTAAAGGATCTTTTCTCCTTTCTCTTCTACCATCCCCTGTCCCCTGCTATGCTCCCTTGTGTCTTCACCATGGGTTATTTTGATTGATTCCTTTTGCTTCCTCATCGGTACCCACCTATGTGCCACGTAGCTCCCATTCACATAAATATATGGCGGGCCCCATAGGCAACCTCTATAATGAACATTTTTCTATGTGTCATCTTAATGTAGGTTTTCAATGAAGGAAGGGTAAATCAACCGTGGGAAACGAAATGCTGCCACGTCTCTTCAATGCATGCTTCTTCAACACAGGGGATGAAGAAGACTATGGGTTGTGAAATGTTTCCACGTGTTATAATTTCTTATCAAAAGAGGTGAAACTTATCTACACAAGTATTTGTTGGACCACTACCATCATTCCCAAGGGATGCACCTGAATGGAGCGACCAAATGTTGTGGCCCGAATATTTTTTGTTACAATGGTCAAGGGAAATCATTCCCTTGACATCATTGCTCAGGATTTAGAATCTTTTCAGTTGCTTCTCGCCAGGCGGTCGAGGTTTTACTATAAATACTACTCTTTGCTTCTAACGAATGGTTCAAAGGTTCAAGGTTACAAGTTTGAAGATTACATGCTACATGTTTTTCAAGTTTCACCAATTTTAGAATTACAGGACTTTTTGGCAGACCAGGCCCTTTTATTGTTTAGATTATTGCAAGAACTTATAGACTATGCCATTATTTGGTCTCTCTATTTCTTATGCTATTGATAAACTATATACTATTCCATTATTGTTTGAATGGTTTATTTGTCATACTTCTATAATTTGAGTGCAATTTTTCTGGTTTAGATCATATCTTTTGACTCTTCTTTTCAGTAAATGAGTGTGATTATTATTTTATGTCATTAAATGAGTTGTTCTTGCTACAATCCTTAATTTTTGTTATTCTAGGACATGGTAAATTACTAAGCGGGCCCTTAGATCGTATCGAAAAGATAGGTTTATCGTGCCTTTTATCTAAATTCTAGCGCATCACCTTAGTTAGATTCTTTAATTTTATATTTGCTTCCTTTTCCCATTCCAAAACCCCATTTACAAAAGAAGCTGACTTCTTTAAAAATTTAGAGGTCACTCAGTTTAGCATAATAAGTTGCCCATAAACTAAGTTTCCCACAAGGGGTTGTTACCGTGCCAATTTTTGGCATCAACAATATCATGGCTAATAGTATGATTATATGAGGATGAAGCCAAAGAATCTAATGGCTGAGTGGAAGAATTATTTTTTGGTTTGATATAGGAATTCAAGGACTTAATGTATTTCTCCAATTGTTCTTTTGTTTCCATTTGTTTCTCTACTTTTTCCATTAATGTTACAACTAACATATGAAAATAAAATTAATCTCTCCTTCATATGTGGATGAACCCATGTCTACCTTGATGTAACATATAAAAAAGGACGCCTTTTTCCTTGCTTGATTTGGGAATAATTGATTAAAAATTGGACTTAATGACACCTTGATCTAGTGCTGTGAAGTTTTTTTCACATCCACATTAGGTCTTGGACCTTTTCAAACTGAATAAAATGCATTTATTAATTTCTTGTAAAGGTCTTGTAAAGTCTTGTAAAAAACTTTCATGCTTCTCTAGACTTAATGAACCCATTTTACCTTTAATTCAACATTGTATTTAACATATTTAATTGCATTATCACATCAATCTAGAAGGCTTGTGAATTAAACATAATTCTAATCTAGTGTTGTAATGTGTCCTACATATTCACATTAGATGTTGTCCCTTTCTAGGCTAAGTGGACCTCATTTTAGTGTTGTAAATTTTATGTAATCACACTTTCACATTGAATTTTGTGTCCAAATCCCTAATTGACCGTTTCATCATCATTAATAGGCCCCTATGACCCCATATTGTGCATCCTGAGGAATAATTTGATCAAATACCCACTAAAATCAACATAAGAATTGGAATTCCTCATTCCGCAACAACGCAACTTGAAAATGGGCCCCTATGGGATTAATTCACCCAGGGTGGCGAATCAGTCCCATTCAAATCATTTTTGAGTTTTGAGTGGGAAAAACTAGAATTTAAGTTTATTATTCTTTCATGTCAGCCTTATGGATCCAATTAATAGGAAAATAAGGTTTATTTCGTATAAATATAAGTCTCTAAACCCTAATTTACATCTCTTAACTCATTTCATAGTTCATTCATCATTTGTCTCCCATCCCAAGCCAAGCAAACTAGGGTTTTTCATTCTAAGATCATTTTTTAGACATTCAACGACAAATTCTTCATGTTTTACTACATAAATTCAAGATCAAACATCATGGAAAGGTATTAAAACCATTGTTCCATGCTTCATTATATTCTTTCTTCATTTTCATTTAATTTCCTACAAAGGGGTTTGACCAAGGCAAACCCCCATGCCCTAATATTCAACATTTCTCTCTCTTGTCTTGTGTGTTTGTAGATTTAGGTATCTTGAAGGCTTGGGAATCATTAAAGATCAAGTTGAAATTTTTTTGAAGACATCTCCTTGTTGACCAAGTCAAAATATCCTCCAAAAGTCACTTTCAGACCTGAAAATCAGAGTTTTGGAGGCAAACACCTGTTAGGAACCGAAGAGAAGATTGAGGGATTCAATTTATTCTTTTGGATTTTTAGAAATTCAAAAGTGAAATCATTCACCATTAGTGGTGAATGAGTCCCACTACCAGGCCTAATTTTTTTTTTCTATTTTTGGATATCCATTTGTCTGAAATGGGCCCCAGAACAATTTCCCAGATCTGGGACTAATTCGTCCAAAATGGAAAATGAGTCCTAATAGGCCAGAATTTTAGCATCAGTAGCATTTCAAATGTCATTTCCAATCTTGAACAAGATCTTAGGTGCACCTCTTCAGTTTCATCCATTTCTATTACCGTTTGCTTTCATTTCTAGGTGTTTTGGTATATCACAATGTGTTTTCAAACAACAT
Source organism: Sequoia sempervirens (assembly GCA_007258455.2). Taxonomy (NCBI): domain Eukaryota; kingdom Viridiplantae; phylum Streptophyta; class Pinopsida; order Cupressales; family Cupressaceae; genus Sequoia; species Sequoia sempervirens. The sequence goes on along the minus strand of VDFB02000013.1, from coordinate 35,970,052 downwards.
GCATTTCTTTAGTTTTCATTCAATAATCAACATCTTTCTCTAGTTTTTTTCATTTATATCATCTCATTTAGGCACATTTCACTCATATTTGAATTATACTTGCATTAGTTTGAGTGAACCACCTAGGTTTTTGGCATATCTCTCTCCTATTCGGTGAAAAACCCTAAGAGTGCAAGAGAAGTTCATAGACCCAAAAATCGATGGTTCATTTTGGTGAACCTATTTTTTTAAATACTTTCTTGTCTGATCTAGAGTCCATCATCATCCTAGAACTATCTTGCATTGCATTTTGCATTAGTTGAGTTGCATTCTAGGGTTTAGAATTTTGCATTAGATGAAGTGCATATAGGTTGCACTTTGCATCGTAAATCATTGAAAACTTTTGAAATTATACATTTTTAACTTAGGTAAGAATCATAGAACTCAACAAACATCAAAATCAATCAAAAAGATCTGAAAATTCTTTAAAAAATTCTCATTGGGACTCATTCGCCACCTTGGGCGAATTAGTCCCTTTTCACCCCTGAAACTACCTTTTATAGAGCTAAAAAATCCTATTTCTGCACTTCTATTTCCTGCCATTACCTATTTGTATAAGTTGGCTGAGTTTCTGTAACATACATTTCACTAAATCTAGCTTAAATTATCTCATTTCATGCATTGCTTCATTTGACATTTGCATTTTCTTTCAGATTGTTGCCTAATATAGTCATAAAATTACCTTGTTTCAAATCTGAAAATTGTATTTCAACATTCCATTTTAAGTCATTGTATTGCACTTTCTTTACTTTCTATGATAGCATGTTTTCTTTCAAGAGATGTGGCTTTGATTTTGTTCAAAATGGATTGCATAAATACAACATTCCCTCTTATGAGTTCAATTTTGATTACAACAATGAGGAATTTAAGAAACATGATCAAACCATTGACACAATCCTTAATATTACATTGCCCATTGGTGAGAATGGTAGTGTAGACAATCATAATAATCATACTTGTTCTTCTCTCGACACCTCTCCTATTAGTGACAAAAATATCTTGGCAAAGGAAGAAATAAGAATTGAGGGCCTTGATTGTACATCTCCTCATTCCCCTTTGGAAGATGTTAGACAACAAGAACATGAGATCATAGACACATTTCTAAATATCACCTTACCTAGTCTCCATAACCATGACCATCAAAATTATCCTTCTCCTAATATCCCTCCTTGATGCAAAGAGGATAGGATGGTGTTACAATATATCCCTATTAAGAATCATGAGACCCTTGATCCTCCCTTCCCTACTACTCCTACCATTTGGGTTAATATATTTGAAATCCATAGTGGTCCTTCTCTTGATGCCTCCCCCACTTGTGATGTAGCTACTTTACAAACTTTAACCTTGGATGAACATATTACAAGCTCTCCTAGTAGGGTAGATAATATGAAACATGACAATGAGACCTTAGGGAAATGTGGCAATCAAATAGAGTCTTCCCCTCATTTCCCCACTATCGATAAACACGCAAATTCAACCATTGATCATTCCCCTGTACTTTTGATGTAGTCATTCTAGAAGAACCAATCCATGAATTTCAAGCACATTTGATTCGTAGTTCTCCTAAAAAATCTCCTTCTAGGGAGCATATCATGGTGCTAGAAAAAGGCAACAATAATAATGTGTCTTCCTTAAATAAAAGGGTTATTCTTGATTTCCCTTTATTAGAGATACATCAAACCAAGACCACTAAGGTTATGAATGTGCAAGTTTCTATTAATCCCCCTCGATTAATGGACCTCATACATACCTCGTGGGACATCCTAACAGCCCTCTAATTCTCTACCCACCTTCATAGAAACAACAAAGTCAAAAGAAACCTGAACTTATCATTTTCCCTCCTAATAATAATGTTTCACAACATCTGAGTCATAATAATTTTGCTCATATGTATAACACTCGAAACAATCCGCAACCACCATAACCAACCCTGACGCAGTTACCTTTTCCTAATCCTATCCTACCTAACCCTTTCTTGCCAGGTCGAAAGGAGTATGATCTTGTTGAGCAACTTAAAAATACTCCTGCTAAGATATCATTGTGGGACCTTATTCAAGCCTCCCCTCACTATCACAACATGATCTAAATAGCCTTACAACAAGTTCCTGTCTCTTCTAATGCACAAAAAAATGACATAGAAACCATCATTCAAGAAATAAATAATGACATTTCTTTCCACCAAAGTGAACTCCCCTCTTTGGACATGCAAAAATAAAATGATCCTTTCCTAATCATAGTGCAATACAAATGAAAAGGGATAAAGAGAACTCTTGTAGACATTGATTCTACCCTTAATGTGTGTAGTGTGAGCCTTCTGAATAGGCTTGGAATTGATCAATCAAACATTCAACCTGATTCTTTATCTATTAATGGATTTGATAATGAAGAAAAGAAACAACTCAAGGTAGTCATTATACCTCTTACAGTTGGATTGGCCACATTGAATACATCAATCCATGTTATGCTTTATAAAATTTCATGTAATCTTATCTTACACAGACTATGTATTCATTAAATGGATGTTGCACCCTGTACTCTTCATCATAAAATGAAATACATCTACAACAACATAGTCCACACACTTGATGTTGATCCTGAGCCTTATAGTGTCTTACAACTTGAGAAAAAAAAAATCCTTAAACACACCAACGTCAACTACGCCAGTGGAACCCATACAATAGAACGACAAAGAAAAACATATTGAACAAGTGACAAAGCTATTAGAAGATGGTTGGGGTTCCTTGGATTTCAAACATGAAAAACCATACGACCCTTTGAAAGCATCCACATCCACCACTTTAGACAATGAAACAAACTACACAACCGTCTTTGATGATGCTTATCACCGACCACCACCTAATCCAAAAGAAATGAAAAAGCTTTATGAAAAATGGTATGAGATTATGAAACAACTTGGATATAGTGGTAAAGGATGTGGTGCTAATAGTGAGAGGTAAAATAAACATTGAACAAAGATTGACAGATATGAGTTAAATCAATCAATATTGAACAAATGAGATAATAGCCCTCCCTATGAAGTTGTTGAGCTAATGTAAGGAAACAATAACATCATGACATTAAAAGTAAGATAAGCATGATATCTATTTCTAAATTACTCAAACATCATCTCATAGGGGGATTGGCGCTACTTTGATGTGGAAAGTAGCTCTTTCCCAACCCCTTTAGATAAGCTAAATGTTGAAATTGCTTTGATGATGATATGGATTCAAATGACAATGATGCATTTTTGCATAAGATTGTGATGATGATGATCAAGATGAAATTCTAACTTGGATCAGTTGTGGAGTGGACAAAATTAGCTCTCCATTAAAGAGAGTAACTTTGCATGAGGATTGTGGATAGATTGTTAAAGAATGATACCTCTATTTAAAGATTCTCAAGTTGAAAGAGTGCTCAAAAGAGAGCAATGCAGGATAAAGATTTGGCCAATGAGATGGAGCCACTTGTCACCTTTTGAATGGTTGGAGGATGTGAAATTTTTGGTCAATGTGCCCATAAATGAGATTGGTTGGCCTTTTTCAAATTCAAATTTGGCTTGTTGGAGGGAGAAAAACTGACATAAATGCCAAGTGGGGGACATGTAAGAGGGAAGTTATTGTCATGTTGGAAGGGACAAATCAACTTGCTTTCAAATTCAAACTTGAGGAATATTCTTCCAAAGATGCTTTGTTGAAGGAAAATGATGAATTTATAAATGAATTAAAATGCTTTATTGGTGCAAGTGGGAAAAGCTAGAGGATGTGATGGGTGGTTAGATTAGATTAATCATAGTTTGATTAACTTAGATGATGATTAGATACTTTTGACCTATTTGATTTAAATACTTTGATTTATTTAAATCAAAAGGGATGGAATATGCATTTGGGATTTAATTAAATAAAGTTTGGTTTATTTAATTAAAAGGGTGATGTGACTTAAATTAAACAAAGTTGATTTATTTAATTTAAATGGATAACCTTAGGAGTATGAATTTAATGAATTTTATTTACCTGATGAATGGATGAATGTGAATTTTATTTATTTGATTATTGAATGAATATGAATTAATTAAGTGCACGATGCTAATTTCACGTGTCTACATTTTTCCCCTCTTTGAAGCAATGTACTTGTTATGTTGGTTCAAAGAATAAACTTGCTGCAATCAAAATTCAAAAAAATTCTAAGTTCTTCAGATGCCCCAGCGGATAGAAGTACACTAGTACATTGCCCCCTCTAGAGATCGAGCGAAAAGATTCAATGAGGGTCGATCTCACGATAAAGGAATTCAAGATGGACGCCTGGATGGTTATGATGATGATGCAAATGAGATGGTTTCAAGATGCTTAGAATAACCAATCTATATTAGCCTAAACAACTTAAATGATAATTCAATGCATGTGAGATGGATGAGATGGATGATGTGATATGTTATGATTATGAGATTTATATATGCTAATCATTTGTGGATGCATGATGGATGCAAGATGGATGTATTGGTGATGATGATTTAACTATTCATGACATGATGTTAGTGTGAAAAAGAAGAAATCAGGTGATGACAAGAGGATCCAACAAGTCCATGATCTAATGAGACTTTATTAGAGGTGATGATGATGATAGATGATGATGAATGATTTGATTATTAAGAATTGGGATTTTAAAAGGGATCCTTACCTTATGCTTGATTACACATGTAGATACGATGCATCAAGGTATAAAGAACTAGGATGGTGTTGTACCTAGTGCGATGGAATTTGGCTCGATAAACAAATAGGAGTATTCTTTTTTGCACTTGACATACATAAACCTTGCTAGCACGTACCTAACAAAGAAAGTATTCACCAAGTTATATTACAAGAATGTCCAACAAGCACAATATACAAAAGGATAATGATAGTTGCCACATTCCTATCTCTCTAAATCCTTTGTTTGAATATCATTGAGAGGTCCTTGGAATGATTGCAATAAGATAAATCAAAAGAAAAGATCAAGTACGCAAACAAGCCAATGTTCTTCATACCTTGAGCCAAAGGGATGTGTTTTGATAGGATAAGAATCCAAGGAGATATCCAAAATGATTCCCATTGTTGGAACGATATATCCTAGGACATGCATTGTGTAGGATGATGATGGTTTAATAAGTTGATTGATAGGCTATTGATATAAGGTTGACTAACATGTTTGAAAATGATCAAGAGTCTAATTTTGCATTTAATGGTTTGTTGCTTCGATTTTGATTTTGGTGTTTGAAGTTTTCTTTTGCTGATTGTTGTTATTGTTTCTGTTTGTTTTGCCAAAAGATGAAGGTGATGATTAGTTTATTATGGATGATTGATTATTCCGGGTGAAAGCGAGATGAGACAGATGGATTTTTTCAAATATTTGGATGTTTTTGACCTTTTTAGAATGTTTTGAGGCTGTTTTTGGTATTTTCAAGATTTTACAAATGTTTTGATTTTCAAAATTTTCAAATGTTTTTGTGTTTTATGAGATTTTATGATTTTTTTTGGATTTTTATGTTTCAAGGGCTGATCAAAGATTGGCCTTGCCTATGTTTAAGCTCAGAGACGACATAGTTCGGATTTCCATGTTTTTGATGTTTTTCTAACTTTTTGAGTGTTTTTGGATTTTGATATGATTTTGGATGTTTTTGGGTTTTGATGTCTCAGGGGTTGATCAAAGATTAGCCTTTCCTATGCTTAAGCTTAGAGATGACGTAGTTCGGATACCATGTTTTTGATGTTTTTCTGACTTTTTTGACTTTTTTTGGATTTTTATATGATTTTGGATGTTTTTGTATTTTTCATATCATTTTGATGATTTGGATATGAATATGTGTGACGATATCAGTGCTCTGTTTGGAATTTTTCTAAAAACCAAGCTAAGGTTGATTGATCAAATCAATGGATTGATGATGATAGCATTGTCGAGGATACACAACAATGGAAGGATAGTGTTAAGCAACACAAGGATTAGGATGGATATCCCAAGATGATGATGGATTGATGATGATAACATTGTTGAGGATACACAACAATGCAAGGATAGTGTTGAGCAACATAAGGATATCCTGAGATGATGATTTTTTTGATTGGATTTGATCGATCAAGATTGATGAAGCTTGATTTGGAACAAAATCAGTTTGAATGATTTGATGTGATGTTTGAAGGGTGCGTTAGATGCGACTGATAGTGACTATTTGGATTGATGTTCGATGAAATATGTTCAGCATGATAAGGAATGTCTTCTCATCCAATTGCACCATGGGCTAGTGATTTGACCAATTTAATTTGACATTTACCAATGTTTGAATCACCATATAAGTTGGAGGATATATGTAAAGATTTATTCCTGAAGAAAGATGTAAATATCTGCCCCCAGTGTCTAGCAATGTATTGAATGTCATGGATGGATGATCGGATAGGAATATGGATGGATGAATATGGTAAGCATGCAAAGGATGCCAAGGATTATCTTGCAATAAGATAAGGTGTTCAGAGAAAGGATGCTTCATTTGGATAATGTTCCATGGCTCAAATAATGTTGGGTAGGATAGGATCAATGAAAATGACCCATGTCAATATGTTTACCATAAGCAAGCATAAAGTGCGCACCAAACTTTGTCAAGATCAAGATAACTTGGACTATGTATGTAGATGGATGAAAATGGATTGGATAAATGGTTTATGGATGAATGGATTTACTATGGATGAGATGGATGGAATGCTAGATTTATTATGGATGGGATGAGATGCTTTCACCTGAACTGGCACACGTAGATGCTCGATTCCACACATGACACCTATTTTCCATGTTTCATCATGGTCTTTCCCAAAGCACCACGAAGTGCCTTTCACTAGAGGATGATTTTTTTCTTTACTATTTTCAATCCTTTTGTAGACATCTAAAAATGACCTAGGCCTACAATCTTCATTTTTACCACTTTCGTCCTAGCATAATTATGGCATTTAATTATGTCCTTGGTCCACATTTGACTATTAATTAAATAATTTATAATTGTTTAATTAATTCATGTCTTTGTATTCTTCATGATTATTAAATAAATAAATTCTATTTATTTATTAAATACGTCATTAATTGGCTAAGTCTTCCCTTAATTAAATAAATTTCTTAATTTATTTAATTCCTTTGTCATATATTTCTTCCTAATTATTAAATAAATAAGTTTTATTTATTTATTTAATATGTCACTAACTGTCTTAATTAAATAAATTGATTAATTTATTTAATTAATTAATCTTATCTTCTAAGTTAAATAATTAAATTTAATTATTTAATTGCCAATTTAATATTCCTCTCATTTTAAATAAATCAATTATTTAAAATGTCATCACAATCTTAACTGTCAGTCTATTTTGGTAAATAATCTGAAAAAGATTATTTATTTGTCTCATAAAATCCATAATTTGAATTAATTTAATTCAAATTCGTAACTAATCTTCCAAAAATCAAGTAATCGGGCAGATTCTTGATTTTCCAAATCTGATCTTCAGTTCAAATCTTATCTTCTTGATTTTTTGAATCTCGCAAATCAGGCAATCTTATCTTCTTGAGTTTTTGAAAATCTTTATTTCTTTAACTAATTTGTCTCATTTATTCTCCACCGTCGATCCGATTATCCGAGATATTATCTTGACCGTTCGATTAATGAATTTTCCCTAACCCTAATTAGGGATTCTCAGATTTAATCTAGACCTCTCATTCTAGGTCTTTCTTAGAATTCAATCTCATCCGTCCACTTAAAATTGTGTTTTCTATAAAAGACAATTTTGCTCATAATTTCGGGATCCAACAACTTCATTTTTAATTCAATAGTCATTATAGTTATTTGGCATTAAAAGTCATTTATTATTCATAGTCATTTATCATTTATCTTTGTCATAGGCATAGGCATAATTCCATTCAAATCCTTCAAAACTTGCATAGGACAATGGCATAGTTGTAATGCTCACACACTCGATTTGAGGGCATCAATCATACGCTGCAAGCTAGGAGGTGATATGGAGGTGATTCATGGAAGTTTCGCGAATCTGGTATAATCGTTTCGTTCTTGTTTAGTTTTCACTATGCTTCATATCTCTTTGGGTTTTATTATTATGCTTTCAATTTATTGAATCTAACCTAAATTAAATCCTTAGTTACATTGGTGAACCCGACATGAACTACTAACCCTCTTGATTGGCATGTTTGTTTGGAAGTTTTGGTATTTTTTTGTATTGAAGGGTGTAGGTACTTTTGAAGAATCTTGAAAATCACACTTTTGGGAGTCTTTTGATTTCAAATAAATAGCATGGTTGCATCCGGAAGGGTCCAAAGATAAAAATTTATATATTATACTGCATATTTTCATTAAGGGAAGCATTTTTTACAAGAAAAACATGATTTTTTTGCGGCTGCAGTACAGTGACGCATTTGCCTGATACAGTGACGCATTTGCTTGATCCAGTGATGCATTTGCTTGCCAGTGACGCATTTGCTTGATCTAGTGATGCATTTGCATGATAAAGTGACGCATTTGCATGATCCAGTGACGCATTTGCATGATCCAGTGACGCATTTGCTTGATATAGTGACGCAATTGCTTGATCCAGTGACGCATTTGATTGATCCAGAGACGCATTTGCATTATCAAGTGACGCATTCGTGCCCTAAAACGACGCATCTGACTTTTCAAATGACGCATTTGATATCTGAGACGCATATGCCTGTCAGACCGAAACACTGGACTGAGCCACATTTGCAACACAGAGTGACGCATTCACTCTACCGTGACGCATTTGCCTGGTAAGATTTTTCTGCTTGTTGGAATTCAGTTTTTTTCTGTGTTTCTACTCTTTTTTGTCTGATTTTTCCTCTGCATTCTAGTTATTTCTTGCATTTTGTCTAGTTAGATTTTGTGGTACTAATTGTCATTTGCAGAATGTGGCGTTGGAGTTCTTCATAAGTCAAAGGAAAAAATTGAAACTACTAACTCGTGGTTTGCAGGTTTGAATGTCGAAGAATTGAAACTAAACATTGTGCTTGTCTTTTTTTTTAGATTAGAAAACACTTCATTTTGGTGCTTTTTAAAATGGAAGCGTGCTTGTTTCTATTTGATTGTGCTTGAAGGTGGTAGGTGATTATGCTCTCACCTTGTGAAAACTAGGTGATCAGAAAACCAGACCCATCTTATTTTGTGTCACCCTCATGATTTGGTATATCGGAGTATCCTCTCCCCTTGCGCATTCATGCGATCCCGGGTGTAAGAGAAACGGTTACTGACTCTAGAACTTGGGCCTGTTCTAGTGGGAATAAGTACTCACCCCAGGACAACTTAGATTGGTAGCACCCTGACACCGAGGGACTTCCAGCCGGTATATAAAAGTGGGTTCTTGGGGAAAGCCCAAGAATCACGAGTGTCGTTCCAACGAGATGGATCTGAAAGGGGACTCTCACCGCATGGATCATACCCCATGAACGGAATGCCCGAATTAAAAACCTCTTATCTTAGTGTCCAACCGTTCTTTGGCCGTTGCTTGGTATAGTGCAGGGTACAGTATCATGCCCGAAGACACTCACTACTGATCCCCTTGAGTAGAGATAGCAGTTCTTGGGAAGTCACTACCCAAGAATTCGAATTTGGTGTGATTGAATGACGTTAATGAGCCGTGGAGGGGAGCCAATGCCACCAAAATTCTAAGCTATCCGCTCTTGAGAAGGAAAGGTGTTTATCACCAATTCGGGGTATATCGGTGGGCTATACCAAGTATACAAACCCTTGGCCTCTTGGCCTTTTAGGATTGTACTTGTCTTATGTGTGTTTGTTTACACCCAAAACATTGTGTTTGTCAAGTGCTTGTTGGATTTTTCAAACATTATACACAATATTCACAAATCTAAACATAAACAATCGACCTTGGACAACTCAAACTTTTCAACAAGACATTAGAAAACAATCTCAGTCCCCATTTTGAACTTAGACTTTGCATTGTTCATCTTAGTCATCATTTTAAACCTAGACTTGGCATTTATAACATTAAGTCCTTAGTCAAACATCATCATCTTAGTCCTCATATTGGCCTTGACAACCTTGTCATCTTGCATTAATCATTTTCTTAGGAAAATGTCATCATTATCTTGCATTATCATCCTTTATTCCAAAAATACAAAAAAAATTGTGGCATAACTTGTCATCTTAGTCTTCATTGTCCTTTGGCATTAGTCATTTTCTTTAGACAACATTATCATATTGCATCCCTTATTGTCAAAAATCTAAAAACATAGTCTTGCATTGTCATCCTTTATCCAAAAAATCCAAAAAACATAGGCTAGTGTCATCCTTGCATTTAGTTGTCATTCTCATCATTCTCATTTGAGAAAATTCCTTTTACGGTTGAGACTAGGCTTCAAAGACAACAACGACAAATGGAAAACTTTGGACAAGATTTCAATCCCAACATCGATAATAACACTTATGACACAAACCAACATTGGACTTTTTCCAACCCATTTCACAACATGAACATGCAATCTCCCATGAACATGCCATCTTCATCACAAAACATTTTTTAGCCATTCATAGAAAGAGACCAAAATGGACGAGTATATTTCAAAGACATAGAAGCTGCAACGCAAAATCCTGATATATTCTCCTTTGTAAAAAATTTAGTCTTACATGACCCTCAAAGGTATCTAGCCATGCTTTTGGATGAAGGGGCTAAGTTACCACAAGGCTTTGACATAAATACTTTGCCACCATCTGTCTACCCTCACAATCAACAGTCATTTGACACAAATCCTGCCATTAATTCACAACAAACATCCACTTATCACCCTTATCCTAGCCTTGACAAGGGAAGCTAACTGTCCAATAGTCCATTCCAAACCTCCATGTCATATTCTGACTCTTCACCTATTAATCCTGTCCAAGTTTGCCTCCCTTATCAACCATCTACCAACTCATGTCAAGTCCCCACATCATACCATACCGATCCGGTCCAAGTCTCCATGTCCTATTTCAATCAACCTTACACCAATCCAGTCGAAGTCTCTATGTCATATCCTTGTCCTTCAACAGTTAATCCAGTCCAAGACTCCATGACATATCCTGTCCAAGACTCCATGTCATATCTGGTCCAAGTCTCAATGTCATACCCTAGTCCTTCACATACAGGTCCAATGTAAGTACCCATGTCCTAAACTAGTCCTTCATATACTAGTCCAGTCTAAGTCTCCATGTCCTATCCTAGTCCTTCATCCATTAATCATTTTCAATTCATTCCCTCACAAGCCACATCTAGTCATGAAAATTTTGTCATTGCTCAAAGTCAAATCCCATCATCTACACTTGAGGATACATGTCAAAACGAAAGCCCAAAGCATGACCTTATAATGTCACCCTCATGTCAAGAACAACGTAGTCCATCCCATGACCCTATCTTAAACTCCATTCAAGGATTCCTGCAAGACAATCATGACATCCAAAGTACACCTACCATTGACCAAGAAGTCCAAATCCATGACAACCCCATCTTGGACCAAGACCCTACCATTGACCAAGAAGTCCAAGACGATCCACTCCTTGACCTTTATGCCATTCATGATCAAACACTTATTGACCCTATAAAGGACTTGACTATTGACACTTCCCAAGATGAGACACTTGCCTCCATTACACACATAGACAATATTCCTCAAGCACAAGATATTCCAATATGGACATATTTGAAAATGATCAAACTATAGCTGAATTTACTAGACTCTATGACACTAAACATAATGATGGCTTCGACATTGCCTTCGAAGCACCAACAAAATTATTTGAACCTAACATGTTGCATGATTAGACCAAAGATATCAGTCAAGAATATGTCCAACATGACAATGAAGCTAAGACACTTTATCAACTAGGGTCATCTATCTTTGTCAAAGCAGGATTTCTTGCAAACGAAAATATTACAAGTGATAGTGTCCATAGACATCATGATGGGTTAGCGTCTTGCTTTCAAAACAATAAATACCCCATCATAAACAGAATCTTTCAAAGCATGTAATATCAAGGCAAAGGACTAGGCATACATGAGCAAGGCATTCTAGAACCAATACAGCTTCAGGAAAATTACAGACATCAAGGTCTTGGCTATTCCTCATACAACAAATCAAACGATGTTAGTGGTACCTCCTCGATACTGGGGGCAACTTTGTCAAATACAAACGTCAAAATGGAATCCATGATAAATCCTTGTCATAAGATTGCTACCAACACCCCATCCACCCACACCATAAACCATCATTCCATCATAAATAAACCTTCCCTTTGGAACCAAAAAAAACAAAATTCTTATAAGTCAAAAGATCAAAATCAAATGTTAAAGACCACTGAATCAAACAAAAGGGCAAGTGGACAAATGAAATTAAAATGGATCCCAAAGAAAGATAGATCAAACAAAGACACCAGGTCAAATTCAAAAGTCAATCACAATGTGGAGCCACAATACAAGAGGACTCCCACATACAACAAATGTCCACCTCCTTCAAAATGGTCATCAAACAAGGCATCTAAAACTGTTGGTTCCAAACACCATCCCTCCAAAATCCATCATCCACCATACCAAGTTTGTAGAATGAAAAGTGATTCATCCAAATGTCCAAATAACCTTTCCATGTCCACCATCATTCGTCATAATCCTACATCTCGCCTAAAGTCCAAAAATCCTATGTCACAAATCCTTCACATCATGGCAGCAACTCTTTACCACAAGGACTCTCATGGCACTCTATCGCGATGTGCATATTTTGATAAGACTAACTCTAATATCAGAAAGGATCACAATGACATCGATCAGTTGTATACAAGTGCTATGATCCTGACAAGACAACTCCTTCAGCAAGGTCATTATTAGCATATCATGGCACCAGTCTCTACATTGGCACCGTCAGTGGATTCAGAATAGTTAGTTGTCATCTAAAGCATCCAGACTATCCACAAAATTAGAAATACAAAAAAAATTTGAAAAATGTAAAAAATTGTCACCCTGATGAAAACCTGGCAAACAGGCGTCTTGGTGACACCAAAAAAATCAAAAAGTCAAGAAAATAGTAAAGAGAAAAATTTCATCCAACGGTGAAAACTTGGCAAATAGGCACCTTGGATAAGTACCATGATGAAAACCTGGAAAATAGGCATCATGTGTAAAATAAATCTTCTATGTGGACTCTTACACTTGGGGGCAAGTCGTCTCATCTCCTAGGCCTTCCACTTGGCATTGGATTCCGACCATTTAATCCATAGCATTCCCACCTATCTTGGTCTTGACATAAAATTGGCACACATAAATCATGCTTTGGGAAAACTCTTGACATGTCTATCCTTCGGTCATACATGAAACATCATGTCATTGACTGTCATAGTCTTATTGTCCTTATATAGCATAGTCCTTGAAAACCATATGACATCCCCTTAGTCTCATGTCCCACATCTTTTACCAAGGCCACCCCCTATCCTTTCATGCCTATCACCTATCTTGGCTTTCACTTGTCAAACAGTTTAAGGATAATCATCATCCCATCTAGTCCTCACCAAGTCATTCCAAATGCAACGAGTCTAATCCGTACAAGCAAATTATTTAAAATTTTACTTGACTGCATTCCTGGCCCGACTGTAGACCTCCATACTTTTGTCACATTATCGTCATCATCCTCACGTTGTTTCGGGATGCATCCTTCCCACGTCAAACAACATTGTCATCACCTGTCAATTGGTATTCAGCTTGACTAGGGGCATAATCATGTTTGTCCTTGGATTCTCATGTGTAGGAATCAGTCATATGCATTTGTCACGATCCTCTTAAACGTCAAAAGACAAAAACATCATAAAATGTCCTGAAAAAGACAAAAACATCACAAAAAGTCATGAAAAAAGATAAAAACATCACAAAAAGTCCTGAAAAAAAGACAAAAACATCATAAAATGTCCTGAAAAAAGACAAAAACATCATAAAATGTCCTGAAGAAAGACCTAAAAATCATAAAACGTCCTGAAGAAAACACAAAAACATCCAAATCAATGTCAAAATCCTAAAAATGGACTCAAATTCAGTCATGTCCGTCAGTTTATGTCATTGTCGAACTACGTTGTCTCTGTGCATTTGCTACGTAGGCAAGGCCATCAGTCGATGAGTCCCCAAGACATTAGGTCAGTCCTTTTAGGTTGGTCCAAATAAAATCATGGCATTTGTCACAATCGTCACATCGGTCAAATAAGTCAGACATAGTCAAACTCAGACACAAGATAGTCATTCAAAACATCAATGTCAAAATTGGTCAAAATCAGACAGCATAGTCCAATCAATCATACAGTCAACATCAGTCAACTTGCCAAAACATATTACTCAAAACAATGTCAGTCTCGTCACTCTTTGGTCCTCTTCAAGATGTGTCCTTCTTGGAGTTAGACCTCGTCAAAATGTCCTTTTCCTTTTCAGGATGTGTCCTTCCTAACAATAGGCCCCGTCAAACCGTCAACACCATCAAATTGGCAAAGCTCTTAAACTGTCAAAACTGTCAAACCAACAAGAAATCAATCTTTGGCAAACAAACATTGGCAAACAAAATTAAATGGCTGTTAATTTTTCTCGTTTGTCTTGTCTTATTTCTTGACTATCTTGGCTATTTTTGTCTTATATTTTTACTGTCTTGTCTTTTGACACTCATGTTACTAGTTTCTCAGCGAGATCCTGACAAAAGGATTTAGAAAAGCAGCGACGTATCATGATAATGGATTTATCTTATTTCTTTCTGACAGTCATGTTGCTAGTTCCTCAAGGATGTCCTGGCAACATGATTTAGAGGAGCAACGACATTTCATGACTTTTCCTTTTTGTCTTTTTCTGCTTGTGGTTGATTATGACAAAGACTGGGGCAATAGAGCTCTGGGTATGAGTCATGATCTTCCTTGTCTGTGACTGCTTGTCTTATGTGATGGTATGGCCTTGCACACCTTGATCTATGTCATATCATGGTGTTTCTTGGCCATCACAACAATCTGCCCAATGATGATTAAGAGAAATAAATATTAAAATTCCTATGGTAAGGTTTGAAGGATTTGGTCTAGGAACTAACATGCATCTTCTTTAGTCTTGTCATCTTCTCTCACCCATCTCATATAGTCATTGCATTCATGTCTTTTGCACTAAAATTTCTTCGTCTCTTCATATTCTAGTCTTCTAATCAATTTCAAGAGCACACCCATGTTCTTCAAACCCGTCTATCCTCTCGAGGGGGCATACGACAACCCTCCTCGTCATTCTTCCTCATCCTATTTGGCACTGGGGCATATTTTTGACGTATTTTCTTTGTCACAATGTGACAAGCGACATTATGACAAAGAGGGGCAAAATGTAGACATCTAAAAATGACCTAGGCCTGCAATCTTCATTTTTACCACTTTCGTCCTAGCATAATTATGGCATTTAATTATGCCTTTGGTCCACATTTGACTATTAATTAAATAATTTATAATTGTTTAATTAATTCATGTCTTTGTATTCTTCATGATTATTAAATAAATAAATTCTATTTATTTATTAAATACGTCATTAATTGGCTAAGTCTTCCCTTAATTAAATAAATTTCTTAATTTATTTAATTCCCCTTTGTCATATATTTCTTCCTGATTATTAAATAAATAAGTTTTATTTATTTATTTAATATGTCACTAACTATCTTAATTAAATAAATTGATTAATTTATTTAATTAATTAATCTTATCTTCTAAGTTAAATAATTAAATTTAATTATTTAATTGCCAATTTAATATTCCTCTCATTTTAAATAAATCAATTATTTAAAATGTCATCACAATCTTAACTGTCAGTCTATTTTGGTAAATAATCTGAAAAAGATTATTTATTTGTCTCATAAAATCCATAATTTGAATTAATTTTATTCAAATTAGTAACTAATCTTCCAAAAATCAAGTAATCGGGCAGATTCTTGATTTTCCAAATCTGATCTTTAGTTCAAATCTTATCTTCTTGATTTTTCAAATCTCTCAAATCAGGCAATCTTATCTTCTTGAGTTTTTGAAAATCTTTATTTCTTTAATTAATTTGTCTCATTTATTCTCCATCATCGATCTGATTATCTTAGATATTATCTTGATCGTTCGATTAATGAATTTTCCCTAACCCTAATTAGGGATTCTCGGATTTAATCTAGACCTCTCATTCTAGGTCTTTCTTAGAATTCAATCTCATCCGTCCACTTAAAATTGTGTTTTCTATAAAAGACAATTTTGCTCATAATTTCAGGATCCAACAACTTCATTTTTAATTCAATAGTCATTATAGTCATTTGGCATTAAAAGTCATTTATTATTCATAGTCATTTATCATTTATCTTTGTCATAGGCATAGGCATAATTCCATTCAAATCCTTCAAAACTTGCATAGGACAATGGCATAGTTGTAATGCTCACACACTCGATCTGAGGGCATCAGTCATGCACTGCAAGCTAGGAGGTGATATGGAGGTGATTCATGGAAGCTTCGTGAATCTGGTATAATCATTTCGTTCTTGTTTAGTTTTCATTGTGCTTCATATCTCTTTGGTTTTTATTATTATGCTTTCAATTTATTGAATCTAACCTAAATTAAATCCTTAGTTACACCTTTTTCTTATTTTTTTTGGATTTTCATATTTTTTATTTTTTTCTAAAAGATTTTAAGCTCATGCCGAATCACAAGGTGTTGTTGATGTAGAATCCCCTGTCATAATGTTCCATTGATATCCTACTTGAAGAAGCTTCTTTCCTAAGATACATGCACTTGAATGCAAGTTTTGGGATTCTTGATCTACTTTATCGATATCAGGGTTAACTCTGTCTCTATGCGTACATCACTATAGAGTGCCTTCAAAATCCTTATGATAAAGGGTCGTTGCCAATATATGGTCAATTTGAGAATTGGATATCCTGCATGGAGGCATGAATAGAGTGTGTTTAGGGATAAGACATGGATTGGTTGGCAATTTTGAACCTTTGACTCTCCAAACTTGGGTAGATGAACAATGATGGGTGGATACAGAAGTGTGCATGGAATTAGGACCAACTGCTTGATACACTTTGTACATCTCTTAAAAATCCTGCTTTTTCTTTTGTGGACATCCTTGATGGATACTTTTCCCTCTTTTATTTTTTGCCATAGTTTCTTTGACTAACTGAGTTTGATAGGGATAATCTTTCTTTGTATTCTTTGGTATCCATGTGTATTTGATTTGTCCATTATGCTTCTTAGCTTCTTTTTCTTTGATAATGTTCGTCATGCTTTGATTCAATTATTTCTTTTGATGTTTGTCCCAATTCATGGATGGGGTGATGGGTGGATGAAGATTCATGGTGTGGTTGGTTGTAGTATTGGCATCGATTTCATCACAAGGATTATTCGTGCTCCCTATATTGACACTTGCTTGAGACATAGTTGCCCCAATATGGTGGTAGTAGTACCTTCATGCTTTGATTCTACCTGTTCTGAGAGCTCTTGTTTAGAATGCATTCTTTGATAAATGACCATTGTAGATGATGTTATTGGAATTTGTTGTTCTGCTAACTTTGGAATATCCTGTTCTATCTGACCTGTTTCCTTGAGTGGATACTTCTAGATATCTTTATTCATGATGTCCTCAGTTTGACTTTGGGATATATCTAACACTAATGTTGACAACTTAGTCTGATTGTAGGAATCAATAACCCGCTCTTTTTGTGTAATAATGTCAGGAGTAAAGGAATCCTATTCTGAATGAAGATCATCTATGTGTCCATCCATAGAAAGCATCTCATGGATAGATGGAGGAGTATGCCTATCATGCATAGATAGGAGAGTGTCCATTAGATCATTTTAGTATCTTGGAGATAAAAATTCTTGATCTTGAATGATTTTAGAGTTGCTTTCGACATGCTTTGGATTAATTTCTTGACATGGGTTAGTTTCAAAGGATGGATTTCTTATAAAAGGTTATTCGATGTCGTCATTAGGCATGGGAATTGGCTCAATATCCTCTTCATTTTTTAGTGGACTTGGATCAAATGTTGAGTTCAAGATTCCTTCAATATCTACAACCATGAGGTCAAAGGATGCCAATATGTCTTGGAAAGGACCATTGCTAGACTTTGGTGAAAGACGTTGATCATGCTTTGGCATAAATTCTTGAGATATGTCCTCTAACTTATCAGGTGATGTAGAGACATTTTCAATATGATCATTGGTTTATGCATCGTTAGATGAGGCAAAAACATATTTATTGATGTATAGATCTTGATCATTACTCCAAAGATTTATCATTTTTTGTGTTTGTTCTTGTGCTTGTTGGATGAATTGAGAGGCTTGTTGCACTTGTTGAGCTTGTGTTGCTTGTTGCATGGCTAGATATTGTTGGATGGACTTTTGGTAAGCCTAGTGAGCTTTTAGTGCAATGTTATATTGTCTTGTTGTGTTTGGTTTTTCTGGTAGTGGTGGTGGATTTGGAATTGTGTTAGATGTAGTGATGAGTGGTTGAGATATTCTTGGAGTGATCATGGTAGTGGGGGGTTGAGATGTAATGGTTGTGAGAGTGGTGGTTGGAATGATTGAAGTGATAGTGATGGTTGGAATGACTGAGCTGATGGGTCCTTGGGAGACCGTGTTGTGGTTTCTCGGGAATGACGTTGTTGTGATATCAATGGTATATTTGGAGGATTGGATGCAATGATTTGATTGGTGCTTGATGGATTTCCTTGGATCAATTGATTTTGGACAATGTTCTGATTTGGGATGATGTTTAGATCTGGCATGATAGGTTGAAATTGAACATTATTGATGTTGGGAATCACATTGCCTTGATTTAGGTAACTTTCATTTTGCTTGGTGTTACCTTGACTTGGATTAATACACGAAGTCGTTAACATCTTGTTTGGACTTTGAACAATATTCATATGATTTTCAAATATATCCACCCTAAAGTTTACCAAGTTTGGATTCAAAATGTTCATGTTTTGTAAAGTTGTACTTGGTACATTCACATTTGACATGTTGGGATTTGATGGGATGGCATTGTTCAATTGAAGATTCATGCATTGATTGTTTGGTTGATAGATTTGTAGGTTTGTACTTTGATTTGAATCTATCATAGGGAAAGGTTTTCCAAACTTTGATTTGGGCATACTCACATTTGTACCATTGACATTTGTAGAAGGTAATGAGCCTATGTATGGATTGTATAAGTGTGAGTTTTGATAATCAATCAGCATTGTAAGGCTTTGAAAGTTCAGTTGATTTGGATTACTCATGATGTATGGAGAGAGTTTATATTCCATGTTCTTCTTGTGTTGAGGTCTAGTTGGGACCATAAAATAAGGATCAATTTTCAAGAATGTGGGAGGTGAACCTCTAATTATTTGGATTGATCTAAACTCTAGGTACAAAAAAGAAAGTCTAAGTTTTTAAGGATCAAAAGGATGGCGATGAGATATGAAAGATGGATAATTGGTGAATGATTGGAACTCTTAGGAAATCTTGAAGAGGATACTAAACTTTAGGACTTGGATTGATGTTTTATTTGATTTGGATTTGGATTTAGAAACTCTAAGAGGTTGGATGTTTTCCTAGAGTAAATTTATCCACAAGATGCCAATTTGACTAAATGTGTAAAGAAGGATTCATCTTGACACACCTAACCAAATAAGATGATTTTGATTTGATTTGATTTTGGATTTTGGATAGTGAACTCATAAACCGCAAGATGTTGGATGTTATCAAGGGATAGACTTGTTCACAAAGACCAATAATTTGACTAAATATGTGGAGAAGGATTCATCTACACACATATAATCAAACGAAATTATTTTGATTTGGTTCAAGTGATTTGCTCAAAGTTTAGCATGAGGGATTTTTTCAAGATTTCCAAGAATTGTTTATGAGATTATTTTGATTTGATGTTTGGGGGATGGATGAAAGTTTTTATTCTCATCCTAAGAGACTTAGAGAGAATTTTTTACTAGACCAAGATATTGAAGAGCACGCTTTTCTCTAAGAGTAGTTCAAACCAAAAGACCAATGTTTGCTCGAAAGATGATAAAAAGATAAACAAGTGCATGTGTGGGGTTCAATTTGAGTTAATCTTGGTTAATGACTTGCTTTTACCACAAACACACTTCTTGCTTAGTTTCAAACTGAATGTCTATGTCTCAATTCAATTTTAATTCCACAAGGTCCATTATGTGAAAATCAAGGTTTCAAGAGGATAGTTTCCTATTGTTGACTTTAGAATGAACAAATCGAGATTTAGGTTTTAGTGTTTAGAAGCCTTCTAGGGATAAGAACCCCTAGGGACAAGCAGTAACATGTGGAATTTTCAAAGGTATTTGTTCCTCTCAAAGAGTTTGAAATTTTGATGATTGGTTTTTATGTTTGTCTCAATGTTTTGGATCCAAGCACTGTGTTTTCAAACTGACTCACAAGCAATATAACATCCTAGCTCAATTGGTAGGTTTTTGTTGGTGAGCTTAACTCATGCCCTTCGTAGTAGAAGAGATGATTTTACATGCAACCAAGGAAAAAATATAAAGGTATGTTAAGAATGAAGTCTTAACCTTTATATTTTAATCAAGATCAGACATGGCAAGTATCGTCTTGGAATCTAAGTTCCAATGCACCACTTTGATAAACTCATTGGATGGACCGGTTGGCTACTACAAACAAGGCTCTTAATGACGGGACATTGGGGACATGGCACCTTGTGAGCATCCAACAAGCCACTAAAAGCTTTAATCAATCCTACTAGGGGCGCTTATAGTTTTTATGGTAGTACCCTATTCTAAAAGACACTGTATGACTAAGGCCTACATACCATGAGGACTTGACAGTTTAGTCTCATCCATTTATATACCGGCCCGAATGAAAAACCGGTTGGAGTCACCT
Organism: Sequoia sempervirens; assembly: GCA_007258455.2. Taxonomy (NCBI): domain Eukaryota; kingdom Viridiplantae; phylum Streptophyta; class Pinopsida; order Cupressales; family Cupressaceae; genus Sequoia; species Sequoia sempervirens. Next base: position 35,949,062 of record VDFB02000013.1, on the reverse strand, counting down.
TTGAGTTCTCCTTTCGGATGTGTCTCTTAGGAAGGCCCCTCTAAAGGTAAACAACAATGAGAAAGCACATCTGTAGTTTGATCGACCTTCATTTATAAATAAAGGGAGAACACACGTGATATACCTAACTCGCACTCGCAAGCTTTGTTCAATTTTAGTTCCCAAAATGAAGTGTGGTGGCAATCTTTTATGCAACTTAATGTCATCAAAAAGACTTTATATTCTCAAGATTGCCTTGAAGCGCAAGAGAAGTGCATACGCCTATTTAGATGAGATTATTTTGTAAAAAATATTACAAAGCATAAAAGACACATGTTCATTTTAAATCCCAAAGTAAAAGTGATTTATTTTTAAACATCAAAAGAAGTATGAAATTTGTCTTCTAAATTTTATCCCAAAAAGCAATGTGTAGTCAATTTCTAATGTTCAGTTTTAGCCAACTTCGAAAAAAATTCAAAAGAACGGTTGGTTTTAAACCCAAACTGATCTTGTTGGCCTAAAATAGAGAACAAAAGTAGGAATCAAACACTCTAGACTATTACAATAAGAATTTAAAAATACTTTTTTCAAGTTTCAAGCCCCACTTCTCAAACTCAAACATGTGTGTTAGTTTTTAGATTTCAATGCTACTGATTCTTTATGTACACTTACAAACATCATAAATCTATCACAACTAAAATACTATGTGTTAGGGAACAATAAAGCATCTAGCATTATTACACCAAGAAAATTTATGCTGCCATGTCGAGTATCTGCAAGAGAAAGTAATGATCATAACATTAAAAGTTAGTCAGCACATAATGCTAAATGAAAATTGCAGGCCAAAATTAACTAACACACCAGCCACCCTCTTTTACCAATGCATGATACTAACCAATGTGAGTTTCTCTAAGTCATGGGTTCTTGTGACAAAAGTCCTTAGATAGCAGAGAAAAGAGTTGTACTTTCCTTCGCTAGGTAGTCAAAGTTGTGAGGGTGCAATCTCCTCACCAACTATGCTAAAAAAAATACAAGTGTGGTGCGAGTCAAATATGTGCTAGCCATTGCATCGACGAATGGGTTCTGATGGTGATGGGTTAGTGACCATAGATCGATGCCTTTATGATTTTTTCACCATCTATCTTGAAGGAGAGGGTCCAAATTCTTTCAGTTCAACTAGCTGTAGTGATTGGCATATCACTTTTCATTGGCATACTTGCTCTTCAAACATTAAATTCAGTAAAACACATCCAAAAGTTAGCTTATGTTTATTCAAATTCGGGCTTCCCTCCACACACAAATGCTTCTTGTGACTATGGATAATCACAATGATTAAAATATCCCAATTCGCTTGAATGTATGTAGCTCTCAGAAACTAAGAGCAATCAGATAAGATCATGTGTATGCAACAGTTGAAGCACCCATCTTCAATCGTCCAATCTGCATAACCAAGTGATCTAGTGCAATAGTCTGTGAATGAAGAGGAGAGTAGGTAGCACGAGATAAGGCATGTGGGAATGTAAACACCTCACATGTAATCATTATGAAGAAGACAGGGCTAAGACCATCCAAAATGGTGACCGAATACTGAAAGTGTCATATCAGACCCATTTTTTATGACAAAAGAAAAAAGAAAAAAGATGTGACAATAATACCAATTTGGAAGCTAAACAGGTCGTCCCATATAGTCCTTATAGGGCCCTCTCCCAAACATGGTCTTCGTCAATTGTTACACAGTTATTTCAAATCTTAGAAATATTGGACTTTGAGTGGAGATCATGTGTATGCAATAGGTAGAAGCATAGACAAGTTTCATGAATAGTTTGACATAATTCTTCAAGAGAAAAATGTGATCTTAGGGAGTGTCGAGATTGTAGGGTATGTGCAAAATGGAATTATTGAATAGGCGTAAGAGATTCTCAAGCAAAATAATTGGCTGGTGTAAGACCAAATTCCATGACCATAACTAGTAGGCCTCATGCATGTCAAATGCGAAGCATAGAAAAGACGCATGAAATTTTTGACAGAACACTTACTCTGAAATGTGATCTCATGGAATGCAAGGACTGTTGGGTACACACAAACTGGATTTTTTGGAAGGGCTATAGAAACTTTGAAGAAAATACAAATGGTAGGTGTATAGTCCAAAATCCACAACATTTCCCAGCTGCCACTCTACCTATGGCAAAGCCGGAGCTCTGGCTTGCATTGGACATTCATCAAAACATATTATCCCAAAGAAAATGTACCTATCAATGGCATACCTATTAGTGATTTAAAGTAATGGCAAGCCTCTGACTCTTACCTGGCTTGCATTGGAAAGGAGCAAGACCTTGGATGTTGTGATGTGTGCTCTGACTAGCAAGGATTGAGATAAGGATGGATTTGATAACCAGAGTTGATGCCTTGGGGATTGAACTATGCACCCTACCCTTTAGCTATTTGACCACGTGATGACTACATAGCTAGAAAGTTGCAATGAACATTAAAAAAAAGATCTCATATCATTAGAAATAAATGATAGGCATGACAATATCTCTAACTATTGTCTAGGCATGTATGACCTTTATCTGGGTGGATTTTAAAAAATACAAATTAACATCCTTCTTTATTGCCAATGAGTTGTCCGCCAAGTGGGAGAATTCGTTACAGGATTTGAATGTGGGAAGTTCAGACTAGGAAGATTTCAAATTCAACTTTGATTTCAGTGGTTCTAGTTCGATGGCATATGATTCATGCTCGATCAATGATCTCTTCCATGGTGAAAAGCGTCTTCTTTTGAATGAAAAGCTTTAGGTGTGGAGAAAAGATTCACTGGATTAGCAGTCAAGTTATTGGGCAAGCTCGAGCTTTAACAACTTTTGAGCTTCACACAAAATCCTTAATGTTTCTGCCTAACGCAGAAAGACACGTAGAAAAATAGATCACATGTTTGTTACAAATTACGGTCAAGGCCTTAATATGGAAGTGATCCCTATGCTAAGTCAAGCCCTCCAATTCACCTCAGTCATAGGAAAACTGGTATGAGAGATATTTTATCTGGCAATGAGGGTTGTGAGTTGTAACTAAGTTGAAATCAACAACCCTGTTATTCTGAAATATGTAGTATCGAACAAATGAAATAAGAGAAAATAAAAGAAAGTGATAAAATCATATAATAATTGGTTAGTTTGATTTGAAAACCCATTCCCAAGGGAATAATTTGTTAGCGCCTATCCTCCCAATGCCCCTATTTACTCCTCTTAAACTAGATAAGACAATGTCAGCTGCTCCATTTAATTTTTGCAATCAAAATAACTTTCATTCTTATATTTCAAGCCCTCCTAGCACCATATGTGAGCACCTATAAAATCTGTAAACATTCTAAACTCCATAAACAAGGTTAGTTCATGTAAATTTACTAAATGCTCCTATGAAATAATGCATCATGTCTTCATAAATAAGATAACCACACAAAATAATTGAGATCATAAAAGCAAGATACATATCTATCCCATAGTGGATTGGTGCTTCTTTGACGTGGAAAGAAGCTCTTTCCCAACCCTTGATAATTCCAATGATGAGGATTCAATGGACAAAGATTGAAATATATGAGTTAAATTAGTCAATATTGAACAAATGAGATAATAGCCCTCCCTATGAAATTGTTGAGCTAATGTAAGGAAACAATAACATCATGAAATTAAAAGTAAGATAAGCATGAAATCTATTTCTAAATTACTCAAACATCATCTCATAGGGGGATTGGTGCTACTTTGATGTGGAAAGTAGCTCTTTCCCAACCCCTTTAGATAAGCTAAATGCTGAAATTGCTTTGAATATGATATGGATTCAAATGACAATGATGCATTTGTGCATAAGATTGTGAAGATGATGATCAAGATGAAATTCTAACTTGGATCAGTTGTGGAATGGACAAAATTAGCTCTCCATTGCAAAGAGTAACTTTACATGAGGATTGTGGATAGATTGTTGAAGAATGATGCCTCTATTTAAAGATTCTCAAGTTGAAAGAGTGCTCAAAAGAGAGCAATGTGGGATAAAGATTTGGCTAATGAAATGGAACCACTTGTCACCTTTTGAATGGTTGGAGGATGTGCAAGTTTTGGTCAATGTGCCCATAAATGAGAGTGGTTGGCCTTTTTCAAATTCAAATTTGGCTTGTTGGAGGGAGAAAAACTGACATAAATGCCAAGTGGGGGACATGTAAGAGGGAAGTTATTGCCATGTTGGAAGGGACAAGTCAACTTGCTTTCAAATTCAAACTTGAGGAATATTCTTCCAAAGATGATTTGTTGAGGGAAAATGATGAATTTATAAATGAATTAAAATGCTTTATTGGTGCAAGTGGGAAAAGCTAGAGGATGTGATGGGTGGTTAGATTAGATTAATTATAGTTTGATTAACTTAGATGATGATTAGATGCTTTTGAATTATTTGATTTAAATACTTTGATTTATTTAAATCAAAAGGGATGGAATATGTATTTGGGATTTAATTAAATAAAGTTTTATTTATTTAATTTAAATGGATAACCTTAGGAGAATGAATTTAATGAATTTGATTTACCTAATGAATGGATGAGTGTGAATTTTATTTTTTTGATGATTGAATGAATATAAATTCATTAAGTGCATGATGCTAATTTCACGTGTCTACACTAACAAAAAATGTATCTGCAACCCTATTGATCCTATCATACAACAAGCAACTCATTTTCTTGGTTATTGTCCTTTGATAGAAATTTCCAAGCCTTCAATCAACATCAAGACTCTCACACAACATTCTCCTAAGCCAAATTTAACTGTACAACATCTTGAACTGATCGACACTAGTGGTCTTCAAAGTTCTTTCCAAAACATGAAACAAACAACAGACTCTTCGCTTAATGTCAATGTCATCTCACAAGATACTAATGATTTGAATTCATTATATTTTACACCCTCCTGCAAAGGAGAGAACAAAATCTCACAATCTAAAGAGTCTTGCATAAGTATGACATCTTGTACTAAGCAAGACACATCTTTGTCCAAAACTATAGGACCACCTTCTCCCATTGATCAAGAGGGTATCTTGTCAAGGCTTCTCCAAGATTACTTCATCAACCTTCCTCCAAGAACTCACAAGAAATTCTATTACAAAAATTCATTTTGTGCATATCATAGAGTTCACGGTCATTCTACTAATGAATGTAAGACTTTGAGTAGTAAAATCCAACATTTTAAGGAGTTTGGCATTATTCCTTCCGATGGGGCACCTAATTCCTCTAATTGATACTATTTTTCATTCTAGCATGCATGCCATTACTCATTTTGGCTCACCCTTGTCCTGCACTAAGTGGGGGCAAGGGGTTAGGCAACCTTGTACTCATATGTCACTTGTCATTGCTTCTTTTAGCTAGTTGTTAACCTTTCTTGAACATATCAAAGAAAGCTTGGGATGCGGATGACATGCCTTAGGTTGGCTCGCATGTGTTATGCTACCTTTTTCATGATGTAGCTTATTGTAAACATATGACTTGGCATAGGGCTTTCCGAGTAATCTCTCATGTCTTCTTCTTCCTCTTCTACTTTAAAGCAATTACTCAAAGTAATGATGTTCACAACTACTTTAAAGTGGGGTCATACATTACCACTCACATTTCATTAGTGTGATTTCTTTCTTCTTATGATGTGTCCTTTTCTTGGTGGAGTCATTACGGCTTGATTCCCTCAAAGAGTGAGATACTCCTTTGGCACATCCTCTCTCGGAGACCTTAAGCACAATGTTCCCTAAGATGAGACCTTGCACAAACTAAGAAAAATCCCTTTGAACATTCCTTACACCATTTACAATGTCTATGAGTGTCAAGCATACAAAGTTTTTCTTACCTCATAGAGCTCAAAAAACATTTTCCCTTGCGGAGCCTTATTAAAGTTATTAGAAGGTATAACTTTGGTATGGTTGAGGAGGAATCTCATTCTAAGGCACAACTTTCCCCATAGCCATCTGCGTGTGTGTGAGCATTGTGATACCTTGGAATTTCCTACCGCTCTAAGAGTGCAAATCTAACTAAGAAACATGAATAACAAAATGCCAAGGACACCTCAAGATTAGCCAAAAGAGAGTTACAACGAAAAGGAATGCAAATAAAATGAACACAAACACTTTTACCTCCCTTGTTATTGAAACTTCTTTGATTGGCCCTTGCTTAGATTGGTTGTGTGCTCCTTAAATGATAGATTGAGTGACTATAATGCAAGCTTCAATATGCAAAATGATGGACAAAGATGGTTGAATGATTGAAAAAGGCTTGGACAACATGTAGTTATGAGAGTGCAAAGTGTTGAGAATGCAAAATGACAGCATAAGGGTGCAAGATAGCTAAGTGTTGTGTAGGCAAATGGGCAGCATGTAGTTGCTTCAATCTAAAGTGTTGGAAATGCCCTTGAGGAGGGGGTATTTATAGAGAGAATTTGAATTCTCTAGAGAATTCAAGGGTCAAGATTGATCCAACAAGGTCAAGATGAAGGGCTATGGTGGGTTGAGAACCCACAAGCCCTCACATCTTGACATGTGGAGGGTGAAATGGACAAGAGGATATGAGGTGGAGATGAGTTGTCAAGAGGGTACATGAGGTGGAGGAAGTACAAGTACCTTGCAAGTACATTGGGAGATGGGAAGAATCTTGGGTGAATAAAAGTGAATTTTAAATTCACAATGATTGGAAGAATCTAGAGGGTAAAAGGTGGGCTCCAAAAGGTGGGACTTGGTCACATGTGTAGATTGTGACAAGTCCAAGGTTGGTCACATGTGGAGATTGTGACAAGTCCAAGGTTCTAGAAGCCTTGGAAGAATGGAATGTGAATTAAAAATTCACATATAAAGGAGGGGAATCTAGGACAAATAAAAAGGAATTAAAAATTCCTTGGAGAATGATTAGGCTTAATTAATCATAATTAGAAGATAAATGAGGATTAGAAGCCAACTTGCAAAAGTTGGAGGATGTGACACATCCTAATCAAGGATTAGGCATGTGCACATCCTTAATGAAGGAATTAGGAAATGGATTAGGATTAGATGAAAATGACATGTGAGGAATTAAATAAATGTAATATTTATTTAATTTATTTGATGAAAAGAGGATTAAGGAGGGTAAGGTATTTAATTATTAATTAAATACCTTAGGGAAGCAGAATTAAATATATTAATTAAATAATAGTAATATTATTTAATTAACGGATAAGAGGATGTTTAGACGAAAAGTGATAAATTTGGATAAATTAAGTGTCCAAATTTGGATGTCTACATTTTTCCCCTCTTTGAGATGGTGCTATGAAGTAGCATCATTTCAAAGAATATTAAAATATAGAACCTAGAAGAAGATGGTTAGATTGGAAAAGATGCCCCAGTCATCTAAAGGAGTGACGAGGAAGGGAAAAAGAAAATGATGAAAATTAGGGATAAAGGATGCCCCCTCGAGAGGACATGCGGGTTGAAGAGAACACGTGTGTGCTCTCGAAATAGATGATGTCGACCTTGGAATTTCCTACCGCTCTAAGCATGCAAAATAACTAAGAAACGTAAAAGACAAAACACCAAGGACACCTCAAGATTAGCCAAAAGAGAGTTACAACGAAAAGGAATGCAAATAAAATGAAACACAAATATTTTTACCTCCCTTGTTGATACCTTTTTGATTGGCCCTTGTTTAGATTGGTTGTGTGCTCCTTAGATGATAGATTGAGTGACTATAATGCAAGCTTCAATATGCAAAATGATGAACAAAGATGGTTGAATGATTGAAAAAGGCTTGGACAGCATGTAGTTATGAGAGTGCAAAGTGTTGAGAATGCAAAATGACAGCATAAGGGTGCAAGATAGCTAAGTGTTGTGAAGGAAAAATGGCAGCATAAAGTTATGAAAATCAAAAAGTGTTGTAAATGCCCTTGAGGAGGGGGTATTTATAGGAGAATTTGAATTCTCTAGAGAATTCAATCCAAGTGCTTAATCAGGCCAAGATGAAGGGCTATGGTGGGTTGAGAACCAAGCCCTCATCTTGACATGTGGAGGTGAAGTGGACAAGAGGATATGAGGTGGAGATGAGTTGTCAAAAAGGTACATGAGGTGGAAAAGGACATGCACCTTGGGGGATGAGAGGATTTCCACAAAAAGGGATTTCTTGTCCCCAAGTGGGAGTGAAAGGGACTTTTGAGGAATTTTAGAATTCCTCAAAAATCTACATGGGAAAGGAAAGGTGGTTGGGATATAAATGTGAATTAAAAATTCACATTCATAGGATGATCTAGAGGATAAAAGGTGGGCTCCAAAAAGGTGGGACTTAGTCACATGTGGATATTGTGACAAGTCCAAGGTTGGTCACATGTGAAGATTGTGACAAGTCCAAGGTTCTAGAAGCCTTGGAAGGATGGAATGTGAATTAAAAATTCACATATAAAAGAGGGGAATCTAGGAAGAATAAAAAGGAATTAAAAATTCCTTGGAGAATGATTAGGCTTAATTAATCAATAATTAGAAGAATAAATAAGGATTAGAAGCCAACTTGCAAAAGTTGGAGGATGTGACACATCCTAATCAATGATTAGGCATGTGCACATCCCTAACGAAGAAATTAGGAAATGGATTAGGATTAGATGAAAATGACATGTGAGGAATTAAATAAATGTAATATTTATTTAATTTATTTGATGAAAAGAGGATTAGGAGGGTAAGGTATTTAATTATTAATTAAATACCTTAGGGATTTAGCAGTAATTAATTAAATGATAGTAATATTACTAATTAACTCCTGATAAGAGATCTTTAGAGAAAAGTGATAAATTTGGATAAATTAAATGTCCAAATTTGGATGTCTACATTTCTGCCCCTCTTTGAGATGGTGTTACTGGCAGCATCATTTCAAAGAATATTAAAATATAGAAGAAGATGGTTAGATTGAAAGATGCCCCAACATCCAAAGGAGTGACGAGGAAGGGAAAAAGAAAATGATGAAAATTAGGGATGAAGGATGCCCCCTCGAGAGGACATGCGGGTTGAAGAGAACACGTGTGTGCTCTCGAAATAGATGATGTGATGTAAGGGGAGATGAGGAAGGTGATGCAAGGTGATGGGTAAGAGAGAAGGAGGAGCGATAGGAGATGGATGAAGCACAGATGGATTTGAGGACAAAAGGTGATGTTGCCCCAGTCAAGAGACAAGCCAAAATGGGTTGATGATGGATAGAGTGTTGTCCATGAGGGAATGAAGGATCCCAAAACAACACGAGGATAGGGAAGGATACATCCCACTGAGTAGTATTGATGAGGGAAGGATACATCCCAAAATACCACTAAAGGGTAGGGAAGAATACCTCTCGATGAGGATGATGAAAGTGTTGTTGATGAGGGAAGGATACATCCCAAAACAACACAAGGATAGAGAAGGATACATCCCACCGAGTGGTATTGATGAGGGAAGGATACATCCCAAAACAACACCAAAGGGATAGGAAAGGATACTAATGGATGATGATGATGATGACGGGTCAAGGCTGGTAACAAGACTGAGACAAGACCATGGATTTGATTAGGTGATTTGGGCTAAATGGAATGGATGGAGATTGGATAGAGATAAGGATGAAGGATGAATGATGAATGGATGGGGGGATACATGCAAGACGATAGAATGGAGAATGAGATGCAATTCTAAATGCAATTTATCATCTTTGGAGCACTGGTTTTTGCTATAGCATCAAACACAAGACACCAGGGTATGAAGAACCAAGGTGAATTAGTGTCTAATGCATAAAACAAACACAACAGACAACAAGGCTATCCCAACACCCCAAAGTCACAAAGACCTTGGTCGGACCCGGTATGGAGATAACCACAAACACAAAAGGATGCCCCAGCATAACACAAGACCTCGGGGATCTTGGTGGGTACTACGGGACAACCAAGAAGACAAAAATAGACATAAAAGATCAAGATATGCCCCTATGTTGACCAATCAAAACACACCATAATATGATGGATTATGGCGGTCTTGACAAGTGATGATAGGGAGCTCAAATGATAAACAAAATCCAAAAGCATCAAAAGATTGCAAGCAATTTCAAATGTCCTTTGCCATAGGATCAAGGGGATAGATGGGATTGATGAGGTCTGTTAGGAAGGATACATCCTGTTGAGACCAAAGATGATGGATATTAAAAGATCGTTATGACGCGGGATGTTCAAAATTGATTGGATTTCATGATACAAGTGGATATCATTTGTAAAGAACTGGCTAGATAAGGGCATAGCTTGATGACACGACACAAGGGAGACAAGACACAACCTAAAGACCTAGGGGCTCGGGGGCCGATCAAAGATTGGCCTTGCCTACGAGAAAGCGCAGAGCCCTCGTAGTTCGATGAAATGTGGATGACTAACCAAGATGGAGACATTGATGGATGGTAAAGACGGGACAGACAATAGGAACAAGAGTTGAAGACTGATGATGGAACCCCGGGGGCGGATCAAATGATCGACCTTGCCTACGTGAAAGCGCAGGGGCAACGTAGTTCGACTAAAGACCGACAACAAATGATGGATGAAAGAGGATGAGATGACTCTAGATAAGGGGATAAAATGATTGGACCGACACGATGGGACAAGAGAGATGAATGATGAAGTGATAAGATAGATGATGTTGGACGATAGTGACTATATAAAGCTCAGGGATGGGATAGTTATCCAAATCATCAAAGATGAAGTGGGCAAATGACATGCCATATAGATGAATGGTGAAATGATGAATGATGAGATAGAAAAGATGTGCAAAAGAAGCAGAAGTGATGACGATAAGATGGATGACATTGGATTGCATGGGGTAAAGCCTATAGCTAGATACCAATGACAAGGGATTAGGAGATGGGATGAGGGGAGAGGATGGGGGGAGGAAAAAGGATTGTTTGGGTGGATTGGATAGAGGGATAAGGATTTGGATGAGGGAAAGGTGACCAAATGGATAGATGACTGATGCTTGGAACAAGTGGAAGATTACTCAGAATGAGTAAATGATTGATCAAGATTATGGAATGAGAGTGTGAAATGATAGGAGGTTTGATGAATGTTTGAGATGATAGGAGGTTCGATGAAGTGTTGAGATAATAGATGAAAGTTAAAAGTAGATGAATGGTTACATGGAATGAGTGAATAGATGGATGAATGGGACAAAATTGAAGAAGATGGAGGGAAGGATCTTAAGACTTTGTTGCAGATGGATGAAAGCCCAGATTAGGGGTTTGGCTAAGCTCAGATTGGGATAAGATTAAAGCTCAGATGAGGATTGGATCGAAGACTAGAATGATTGAAGGATATGATTGAATCAATTCTATACCGAGTTCTGGGGCTTTAAGGGATGTAAGGTGTTGACAAGTAGATTTTTCTCGATTTGGCAATTTTCAAAAATTGTCAAATTTTGCCATTTTAGGAAACCTCATGGTCATATGTTTGAGAGTCCGAATTTTTTCCTAGAAATACCCATTGGTGAGATAGGATGAATTGCCAACTAACATCCCAAATTCGAGATATGCATGTTGAGTTATGAGCAAAAATAATATTTTAAAAAAAACACTAAATTGGGATTTTGGGGGTCAAGATGAAACTTTGAGGCCCCAAAAATGGGTCAAAACGGAGTACAAAACTGGTTGGGAATCCACTCGTTAGCTCATAACGCAACCACCTGTCAAATTTCAGCTCAAACGGACACCCGAGTCAAAAGTTATGGCCTCCGGAAGTGTCGGGGTAGAAATCAAAAATCGATTTTGAAAAATCGAAGACATGGGTTTTGTTCGCGGAGGAAAATGAGGAACTGGGTCGAAATTAGTTTGTTAAAAAAATGTCAAAAAATAGTGGAAAAGTGGGGGGGAAAAACC
>VDFB02000013.1:35787378-35937084 GCA_007258455.2 Sequoia sempervirens | reverse complement strand
TGACTTTTTGGATGTTATGCAGAAGGCGATGGGTAAGGACATGTGATAAGGATCAAGGTGTTAAGAGCCCATGTTCAAACCGACTATTGGATGTTGGTACAACCTTATGCAAGAGGATGAATTAGAGGGATTTGATGGGGTTGATACATGGGATAATGTATGGGATGCTGGAAAGGGTATGGATAGAATGATGGGGTGGATATGTGATGGGGAGATGTGTTCGAGACCAACATTGGCACATGTGATGGTGGATGTGAAAAGATAATAGGATTGATGGATGGAGAATGTGGGGATAATGGAGGAGATGGAATGGTGAATTTCGGGACATGAGGACCCAAAACAGACTTAGGAGATGAAAGGTGAGTATGGATAGCTTTTGGATTAGCAACTTTGGATGTTCTTACAGATTTTTCATTTGATGGCATTGCATCTTTTTTCTTTGGGATCCACATGGTTTTGATCTTTGCTTTCGTGGGCCTTTGTGGCCTATGGATTTGATGTAGATTTTTCTTTTCTTCACCATGTCTTTTGGAGGGGACATGAGGAGCCTTAGATTCATGTGGATATTTGGATTTATGCATTTCTTCTTTAACAACCAAAGTGATTTTAGTAGCAATGGGATGGGTGTGAATGGATGGATGATGTGGAGTGATGGGGGTAGGAGTATGGGGATTATGTGTAGATGGAGGATGTATAGGTACGTGCCTTTGTTGATCTTGATTAGGGAGCATGAGAATGGGATAGTTATGATGGGCGAGATGGATAGGTGATGAATGGATGAAGGGATGGATAGGATGAGATGGAGGAGGTGATTTTGGGATATAGGGGCCCAAAATAGACGTAGGACCTGGGGGAAACATGGGCATGGTAGATGGAGGATTGGATATGATAGATGGAGGGATGTAAGGACCCAAAATGGATGGAGCAGATGAAGGAGGAAGATGGACGGTTGTTTTGAGATGATACGATAGAGGGGGAGGGATGGCCACATATGATCTGGTGGGATGATGGGAAGAGCCGATATTTCTTTTGGAAAAGGCTCGTTGAGGACGTCTAGAGGTTGTACCAACATGTTTGGATTGTGAGTCGTGAGTAGTACATCCAAGACCTTGCGGATACAAGTGTTCTTTAGCTTGGATGGGCTCTATAATACCTTGCTCATGAAGGCCTAAACCTTTTCCTTGATAGTTCATTCTCTTGAGCATTCGATCTAGGATAGGATTTTTGTTATTCTGAAAACATGATGCGAGTCCATTATTAGGTGGAAGAGGAGAGTTGGTGAATACACTATGCTTTTCTTCTGCAAGGAGGCCACCATGGAAGAATGTGAGAGGACCAAGGGGATATGCAAGCGGTGTAGGTATAGTAGTTTTAGGCGATGATGGGGGATCATGAGAGGGAAATGGTGGGATAGCAGCATGTGGACAGGTGATATCAGGAGAGGGATTAGGGGATATGATAGGATCTGGATTTGTGGTAGCAGGCTCATGTGATGGAGATGGAGATGGAGTAGTGGAAGCTTGAATGTCAAGGGGATCATGAGATGGAATGGATGGGGGACTGTGGTCTTGAGGTGGACTAGATGGGATGGTAGGATCTTGATCTAGAGAAGGGGATATGTTGGCATGCTTTGGATTAGACTCTTGGCATAACTCATCATGTGTGGATGGCAGGATGATAGAGTGTTCTTCACGTTGGGGAGATGGAAGGATGGAGGATTCAATGACTCTTTGAGTAGGAGGTGGATGTTCAATGGATTTAGTAGATGTGAAGGTAAGGGATGGGGACTTAGTGGATTCAGAAGATGTGATGGTAGGAGATGGGGGTTCAACGGATTCAAAGGATGTGATAGTAGGAGATGGGGGTTCAATGGATTCAGAGGATGTGATGGTAGGAGATGGGGGCTCAGTGGATTCAGAGGATGTGACGGTGGAGGATGTGATGGGTTCGATGGTTTGAGTGGTGCTAGGGGTGGTACCATCAATGATAGGTGTTGGGTGTAGAAGGGTCTCATCACTAGCGTCCATGGATGATGGCTCTAAATGGCATGATTCCATGACTTCAAGATGTGGAGTTGGGGATGGCTTCTTTGTAATTAGTCCTTGGAGAACTTCTGAAACGAGAGACTTGCATATGGTTGGCTTGGCTAGGGTGGTAGAAATGGATGAGGGATTATGGATTGGTGGACTGGGGTTAGATGGAGGAATGGGATTGAATGTAGGACTATGAGTAAATGGAGGATTAGGATTGGATGGGTGAATGGGATTGGATGGAGGACTAGGAGTAGATGGAGGACTAGGATGGGATGGATGAATGGGATTGGATGGAGGACTAGGAGTAGATGGAGGACAAGGATTAGATGGAGGGTTGAGGTAAGGATATTGGAGTGGTGAATTAAGATAGGGGGACATGGATTGTGGATTAAGACAAGAGGATATAGGTGGTGTAGTGGGACAAGAGGATGTGGGGGATGGATTATAATAAGGGTATTGGGATGGTGGATTAGGATGAGGATATGTGGATGTAGGATCAAGGTAACAGGGTGTGGGTGTAAGATTAGTATGGACAGACTGGGAAAGAGGATGAGGATAGGGGGACATGGATGGGGAATTGTAATAGGAGTATTGAGATGATGGACTAGGATAAGAGGATGCGGGTGTTGGATAAGAGGATGATGTAGATGAAGGGTATGATGGATATGATGGATATCCCTTGTCAAAGGTAGTAGAAGCAACGTGATTAAGCATGGATGAAGACATAACGGGATAACTCGAGGGGGTGATTGGATTTTGGAAAGTGGGTGGAGAAAGCTTGCTAGAAATGATAGTGTCAAGGGGGTCTATGTCATATTCCTCTTGATCAACAAGACTTTCGTTATCGTTGTCCATGTAATTAAGGTTTCCCTTAACTACTATTGATGGAGGATGAAGATTCATGATGGTGAAAGGATAAAGAGGATGGATAAAAGATTTTGGATGGGAACGGATTAAAGCTCAAATTGGGATTTTGGTCCAACTCAGATCAAGATTGGACTAAAGCTCAGATTAGGATGATTAGATGGGATTGCTTTTGATTTTGACAGGATTCGGTAGACAGATGATTGGATCGGGTAGATGACTTGATGAATTTGATTAAAGTACTAGATCAGTTTGATTGGATAGGATTGGATTTGATTAGGTTTGGATTTGATTGGGTAAGGATTGGATTTGAATTGGATTGGAATTGGATTGGATTGGAATTGGATTTGATTGGATTTGATTGGATTAGATTGGATTAGATTTGATTTGGATTGGATTGGATTGGATTTGATTGGAAGGCATGAGAGAGAGACCTCAAACTTGATCACGTGAGATTACCTTTAGTAACCCTAGAGCTTTGATTGATTGATAGGATGATTACGGCATCGAATCCACCTTAAGCTAGGAATGGATTGATTGGGCCGAGGATGATAACTTGCAACACCGAATTCACCTCAAGATGGAGGAAAATTGATTGGGGTTGAAGTTAAAGACCAATAATCAAGTTCAAGCGCTATAGTCAATTTAGATAATCACTTTGTAATGCAAGGTTAGGGCGGTTTGGCTATGGGTGGTGTTTAAGAGGTGGGAATGGTAAAGTTGTGATGTTTGTTAGGTGAGGGTATTGACTTGTGAATGGAAAATTAAAATGAAAAGGTAGATTAGAGGTGATTCGTAAAAAATTGGGGTGGTAGAATGGGGGTTTAAATGGATGAAATGGAGGTTTTGGGAGGCTTAAAATGGTAAAATGGAGACTTAAGATAATGGGATGATAGCTGGGAATGATTAAGTGGTGATTTAGAGGCTAAATGAATCCAAATGGGGTACTTTCAGGGGGTTGACAGCAAAAATCAGGGGCGTAGGCAGCGTTCTGCAGCGAATCAGGGGCGCTACCGTGTTTCTGCAGCAAAACAGGGGCGCTACCACGCTTCTGCAGCAAAACAGGGGCGCTACCACGTTTCTGCAGCAAAACAGGGGCGCTACCATGTTTCTGCAATAAAACAGGGGCGCTACCACGTTTCTGCGGGAACAAGGCTTGGTTTTTGATGGCAAAGGCTATGGCAAGGATGCAAAATGATGAAACAAGTCAAAAGTATCAAAAATTTGACAAAATTTTCACAAGGAAAAACCTCAAGCAAGCACAATCCTATGATTAATATTATAGGTATGGCAAGGCAAAGTCTTAATCTAGGATGCACAAGGCTTCTAGGGATTCTTCGATATACTCTCGGTACGTGAGGCACAACCGTGAACACCAGTCCGTCACAAGCATGAGTCGGGAACCCCAGCGAGATACTGAAAGGCTCGGACCAACTCTTCACGTCTATCTAGGTATCACCCTAGCTTCGGCGTTCGCCAATTACGACGCAACTGGATTGGGGTACAACTTCGCTCTCCCCTTTATATACCCCGCCGGTACACGTGGTTGGAATCGTCCCTTGGGGTGATGAAATCCCCAAGCAGGTCCCACTAAAAAGAAGACACCAACTGTTTCCAACTACTCCCTAGGCTCACACAAAGTGCAAGGGGAAAGTGAAAACAAATCAATGCCCCCTTGGGTAACACAAAAATAAGCAACCACAACAAACAATGAGATTTAATCCCCCTAATTAGACTATGTTTGAGAGCAGCAAAGATAATTTTTGAAAGTCTGATTATGTAGATGCTCCTGCAAACAAATGTTAGTTGTCCTTCTTTCTTTTTCGCCTTTTTTTTTGGTCAAATCTTGCCACAATATGCTGCAAAAACGTTAGCAAAAAATAGCAATATTCTCGCCAAAACAACGTTAGAGAGTTATCACGCAAATATAGCAAAAAACTAGAGCAAAAACGAAGCCAAAACGCCCATTTTACCCTCAAAACTGTGCTGTTAAGGGCGCTGCCGCAACTCTGTAAAGGGCGCTGCCGCAACTCTGTAAAGGGCGCTACCGCAACTCTGTGGGGGCGCTACCACAACTCTGTGGGGGCGCTACCGCAACTCTACGAGGGCGCTACTGCAACTCTGTAAAGGGCGCTACCGCAACTCTGTGGGGCCGCTACCGCAACTCTGTAAAGGGTGCTACCGCAACTCTGTGGGGGCGCTACCGCAACTCTGCGAGGGCGCTACCTCAACTTTGTGGGGGCGCTACCACAACTCTGCGAGGGCGCTACCGCAACTCTGTGGGGGCGCTACCGCAACTCTGCGAGGGCGCTACCGCAACTCTGTGAGCTTTTTCCTGCAAAATCTTAACTCAAAGAAATATTAAATGCAAGACCCGTATGTGGGTCCCACCGGGTGTGCCAGAAATGTATACCTTGGAATTCCCTACTGCTCTAAGAGTGCAAATCTAACTAAGAAACATGAATAACAAAATGCCAAGGACACCTCAAGATTAGCCAAAAGAGAGTTACAACGAAAAGGAATGCAAATAAAATGAACACAAACACTTTTACCTCCCTTGTTATTGAAACTTCTTTGATTGGCCCTTGCTTAGATTGGTTGTGTGCTCCTTAAATGATAGATTGAGTGACTATAATGCAAGCTTCAATATGCAAAATGATGGACAAAGATGGTTGAATGATTGAAAAAGGCTTGGACAACATGTAGTTATGAGAGTGCAAAGTGTTGAGAATGCACAATGACAGCATAAGGGTGCAAGATAGCTAAGTGTTGTGTAGGCAAATGGGCAGCATGTAGTTGCTTCAATCTAAAGTGTTGGAAATGCCCTTGAGGAGGGGGGTATTTATAGAGGAATTTGAATTCTCTAGAGAATTCAAGGGTCAAGATTGATCCAACAAGGTCAAGATGAAGGGCTATGGTGGGTTGAGAACCCACAAGCCCTCACATCTTGACATGTGGAGGGTGAAATGGACAAGAGGATATGAGGTGGAGATGAGTTGTCAAGAGGGTACATGAGGTGGAGGAAGTACAAGTACCTTGCAAGTACATTGGGAGATGGGAAGAATCTTGGGTGAATAAAAGTGAATTTTAAATTCACAATGATTGGAAGAATCTAGAGGGTAAAAGGTGGGCTCCAAAAAGGTGGGACTTGGTCACATGTGGTGATTGTGACAAGTCCAAGGTTGGTCACATGTGGAGATTGTGACAAGTCCAAGGTTCTAGAAGCCTTGGAAGAATGGAATGTGAATTAAAAATTCACATATAAAGGAGGGGAATCTAGGATAAATAAAAAAGAATTAAAAATTCTTTGGAGAATGATTAGGCTTAATTAATCAATAATTAGAAGATAAATGAGGATTAGAAGCCAACTTGCAAAAGTTGGAAGATGTGACACATCCTAATCAAGGATTAGGCATGTGCACATCCTTAATGAAGGAATTAGGAAATGGATTAGGATTAGATGAAAATGACATGTGAGGAATTAAATAAATGTAATATTTATTTAATTTATTTGATGAAAAGAGGATTAAGGAGGGTAAGGTATTTAATTATTAATTAAATACCTTAGGGATTTGACAGAATTAAATATATTAATTAAATAATAGTAATATTATTTAATTAACTCGGATAAGAGGATGTTTAGACGAAAAGTGATAAATTTGGATAAATTAAGTGTCCAAATTTGGATGTCTACAAGCACATATCGGGCATATGTGTCTCACCTCTTAGGACTTCTCACCCAATGGACAACCAAGAGTTTCATTGCCTCAAAGTGAGTATGCATTTTTAGACAAACAACCTAGATCTGATCCACAACGTGTTCGACAAACGGTTGAAGCTTGTTCCACCTTTTCATTTTTTATGTTCTCTTTCTTTCTTGCCATTGCATGATCATTTATCTTGTCTTGCTACAAGTCATTCACCTTGTACATGTCCTTATGCACTCATGTTGGGTTGACTTAGGAGCTTAGATCTTGGGGGCTTGACCACCTTCTCGATCTTCATTATCCTAGACCATCTGCATTGGCACAATTGGACCTCTCTTGAATGTCTACTTTAGTGTGAGTTTCAAGAAAGTTCATCCTCTCACCAAACTAGGGACTAAATGTAACATAGAAAAAATTATGCCTTTTTCCTTGCTTGATTTGAGAATAATTGATAAAAAATTAGACTTAATGACACCTTGTGTATCAATGGGAATTTTCAGGTTAGTAGATTAATCAATAAAATAAAAGGATATGTACAAGATCATCAAGGAAAAAATAGGCCCTTAAGTGGAAAAAAATTCAAAAAAATCAAAGTTAGGTAACTTGACATAAAAGTTTGAATAAGTTATCTATATGATTTCAAAAATATATAAGAATAGAATCTGTAGAAAATTGAATGTTGTTTCTAAACTACAAGGTTTATTTAAAAAATAAAAAATCTATTTAGTGAAAATTTGAAATTTCAATGTAGTAATACTTAAATTTTAGGGAAAAAATAAGAAGTAGGTGTCTGTCTAACCACCCTAACCATAATAAAATGATAAAAAAATTTATAAGTTTTTAGAATTAAGTAGAGGATTCATCTCCAGATGTGATGCATATTTTTTTGTGATTTTTTTCCATGTAAATAATTAATTATGAATTTTTTATTACAACTTTTAAAAAATATAGAAACTCGTGTGTCTAACAACCTTAACTTGGTTAAAACTTCATTAAATTTAATTTTTCTTTCTTAATCCTATAGTATGTGAAGCATAGAATGTGATGCATGTTTTAGATTCAAAAAATGTGATACCATTTGAAAGCCATAGATGTTTTTCAATCAACCTATCAATCAGGACTTTAGTCATAATTCAAGTAGAAAATGAATAATAATTATTTATTAAATTCAAAGTAAAGCATAATTTATATTGGTGGAAAGCTGAGAATATACTTTAAAAACCCTTTTCATTTCATCAATTGTGGGTAAAAAAAAAGTTGTCAGCCACAAACCCTACACATACCCATCATATTGCCACTTTTTGGCCCATCATGATCTTGCACATACCCAAAACCCAAAGAACTATCAAGTACAATGAAAACTAAAAACAAGAATGATTATACCAATTACTTATTGAAGCCTCCATGATTCATCTCCATAGCACCTCCTAGCTTGTAGCGAATGTATGATTGTTGCCCTCATATTCATGTGTGTGAACAAATGCCTATGACTATGCCCTATGCAAGGTTTGAAGGATTTGAATGACAAATGATGTAAATGCATGTGCCTATGACAAAATGACTATAATGCCTATGAGCAAGTAATCAAATGAAATATGCCAAGTGCAAAGTATGTGAGTCTAAAATCTAAGCATAAACATGTTGTTAGTCTAAAAATGTGAGAAAAATTGACATTTTATAGAAAATGCAATTTTGGACGGATGAACGATCTATTGAAAGTTGATGGAAGCCTAAAATCAGAGGTCAAGATTGCACGTGACAACCCCTAATTAGGGTTAGGGAAAAATTATTAAATAAGTGGTCAAGATGCCATTTGAGAAAATCAAATCAGCGGTTGAGAATAAATGTGATAATTAGCCAAAAGGATAAAAAAATTCAAAAAATTAAGAAGATAAAGATTGCTTGATTTGTAATATTCAAAAAATCAAGAGGATAAAGGTTGAAATGAAAAGTAAATTGGGAAAATCAAGAATTTTCTCAATTACTAGATTTTTGGAAGAAGATTATCTTTTTGAATTAAATTAATTCAAAAATATGGATTTTGTGTGATAGTAAATAATCTTTTTCAGATTATTTACTAAAAAAAGTGAGTTAATAATGTGAAGCCATCTTAAATAATTAATTTTATTTAAAATGAGGGAAATGTTAATTTAAGAACATAATTATTTAATTTAGAGGATATGACCAATAATTAAATAAATTAGTAAATTCATTTAATTATGAGAATTAGTGACATATTAAATAAATAAATAAAATTCATTTATTTAATAATCAAAAAGACATAATGAATAAAGGAAACTAAATAAATTAAGAAATTTATTTAATTGTAAGAAGATAATAGACCCTTAGTGATGTATTGAATAAATAATATAATTTATTTCTTTAATAATTATGAAAAATATAAGAGACATGAATTAATTAAATAATAATGAATTATTTAATTAATAGTAGGAAGTGGACCAAGGACATAATTAAAATGTCATAATTATGCTAGGATGAAAGTGGTAAAAAATAGAGCTTGCAGATCTAGGTCATTTTTATGTGTCTATATTTTTCCCCTCTTTTCATAATGTAGCATGTTGTGTTGTGACAAAGAAACTAAGTCAGAAACATGCTCCAATGAAGGTATAGAGTATCGATGCCCCCTCAGGAAAAATTTTGAATTTTGGCCAAGTGACAGAAAAATGTGGAAAGTGTTTCGATAAGTCAATTTTGTGACAGGAAAGACAATGGCGTAGATGGTTTTGGATTTTGACATATTTAAAGCTAGCAAAAGGGTGGTCAAAACTGGTCAAAAGGGCCTCCAGTAATAAAAGAGTTGAAAAATATCATTTTGACTTTATAAATAGGTTGACAATGGGGTAAAAGTCAATTCATTTTCACTATTCACCTTAGCAATTTTGAGAGCGCCGAGCAAAAAGGACTATAGCAGACATGGTGATTCTAGTGACCAAACATCATAGAGAGATCGTGTGGACCTCCAAATTGCTAGAGGCCTTAGAGCCAGCGATATGTACCCCTAACCCAGTTTGTCATCTTGTCATTTTTTTGTGTAAAAAATAGGGTTTTAGGGTCAACAACAAATGCACTGCGATGCATATGCGTGCACGTAAGCCGCATTTTTCTTCGCATTTGACACATTTGATGCATCGCAATGCAAATGAAAGGGGTCACTAGGCTAGGACAAAGGATTAAGATGAATTTGCAAAATCACACCATGAATGAGGTCCATCATGTTGCATTCGACATGTTCCAAAGCATTCACGAGGTTAAATGACGCATTTGTTTGGAATGATGCATATGCCAGAAATCATGATGCAAATGCTTTGTTGCAACACAAAAGTGGGATAGAACACCACAATCGATGATTCGAGAGGCAATTGAGGTACAGAGTGATGCAAACTCTTCTTCGTGATGCATTTGAAGTCAACGTGATGCATTTGACTTTGACTTTGACTAAGGCTAACTTTGATGGGTTACAAATTTTAAATTCTTTTGAGTTCTGATAATGATAATGATGATTTTACATAAGGTGATAATGCATTGTTTGACCATGTGCAGAGATAGCTAGCGTCCATTTACAAGTGGGAGAGTAGGCCATCGACCTACAAATTATGAGATAAGCTGAGCAAGAGGGAGTGACAATGGTTGATGCGAATAGGGCTATATTATGTCACCTATATGCCCATTATTCAGGAAAATAGGGGATTGTTGACTGCCTTATGTGAGAGATGGCACTCAGAGACATGTTCATTCCATTTGACGATGGGAGAGGCCACCGTTATGCTCGAGGATGTCTACCATATTGTGCATCTGCCAATCTGAGGAGAGTGGAACATATACGACCCACAACATGGCCACTGGACATTTACAGACTATTATCAAGACCAGGGTGCAAGACTTGGCATTAAGGGATACGAGATCCACTGGGAATTTATGGCAGAGCACTATGGTTAGTTTGATGCACTATTGGAGATATTGATCAATGGAGTACTGATTCTCGACTGTCGTGGACACGAGTTTCCCATTGGTTGGGGAGATTTTCTGGTGGGCATGAGGTGAGATAGCACTGTTTATGCCTTGTGGCCTTATTTTTTGGGTATGCTTTATCATTAGCTCCACGAGGTGGCCTACAAGAGGGCACAAAGCATTGGATGTGGTATGAAACTTCGAATGATATGGGCGTAGGAGCATGTGGCTATCTTTTGACCATTGATTCAAAGACCACAGCTAGCAGATGGAATGCCATATGTGTATTATTATGTCAGTGCTCTATAGCAAACAAGGGTGGGAGAGACAGGTTGGTGGCAGCACCGTATTGACATGATGATGTCCTTTATCTGGAGGCCATATAGGGATTGTGGATAGTGGGATGATGAGGATGACCATCTTAGCTTCTGCAGGTAGTACTGATATTTGATTGGAAGAACAGTGCAGAGTCAGCTCATTATAGAGATGTATCTGCCATAGTGTGTACTACAACAGTTTGGAGAGCAACAGGGTGTACTGGTAGGCACAACCAAGTATGCCAGATCTTCCAAGGAGGCAGCCTAGGGGCCACCTATTTCTATACCTTTTTCCATGCAACAAATTGATCAGATTGTGGTGCAATAGTGGGGATGGAGGGGTGGGATTGTAGATCTTGGGAGGAGAACAGATTATGATTTATGGTGGAAGGAACATCGTCCAGTGCCACTGAGAAATCTATATGGGCCTGCATCGATTGATAAGAGATCAGTTATACCACATGTGCTGCAAGGTAGCCAAGGAGGTAGAGGTGGAGATAGGGGTAGAGGCAGAGGTTGGGGGAGTGGTAGAGGAAGAGATGGAGGCTAGGGTGGAGGGAGAGATGGAGATGACAATGATGATGGAGGGGATGGAAAGAGATGAAGGAGAGGAGGGGATGGTGGTAGGAGGAGGGTGAGATAGCATGTGGTAAGAGGGGCACTAGATGTCATCCCCGATGCAGCTAAGGAGGAGGAGCCTAGGTAGGAGTATGAGGGTGTCGGTCATGAGGAGCATGTGGCCAAGGAGGAGGCCAGACATGAGCAGGAGGTCAAGATGGAGGTTGATATGCCATGGGAGGAGGGATTCAGAGGAGAGGAGGATATAGGGGAGGAGGATGAGGATGAGGCCATTGATGACACTGAGAGACTGTTGAGAAGGAGCATGGTGGAGGGAGAGGAGGAGGTACCATCCAACTCGACATTTCCCCATGATGCTAGATAGACCAGAGGGTGGTATATTTGTAGAGGAGATTGGATGAGAGTGTCGCATAGGTCAGAGCACTGCAGGGAGAGTTAGATGTGATGAGGGTAGAGTGAGATTGGGTAGTGATCTGCCAGCAGGAGGCAGCACAGTGGTGTACAGAGTTTGCAAGACTATGTACATGGCCATCTACAAATTTATCTTGGGAGTTTGGCAGGGTTAGTGTACGACTCGAACGATACAAGCAGTTATATGAGTAGGTCATGCTAGCTGAGAGGAGAGATCCCACTCTGATGAGGACATAGATGATGACAGGTAGTGGTAGAAGTTCAAGCAGTGGTAGTGGTAGTCAGAGCAGTGTATGGGGTTTGACATCATCAACGAAATCATCAAGACACCAATCTAGCCACTCCCACGGGTCTTGGCATAGGCACAGTTCAGGGCATATCCACAAGTCTTCTCACAATCAGCCTCCTTTAGTAGACACATCAGCCATAGCATCAATGCAGCCTTTAGTTACTCTTCCATCAGTGTCACAAATATAGACCATGGTGGCAGACCCTTCTACATCACAAACATAGGTCACTGTTATCATGATAGTCTCTGGTTCTTTGACAGAGCACCAATCTCTCAGGTCTTCTCCTTGATGGAATGAGGAGAGTGCATCATATCTCTCTTATTTGTTTATCTTCAGGACATTTCATACACATATATTATGATATTTATATTTTGACCATTGATCCCGTATGCTCATATTTTTGGGATATCTCATGACTCTATCCTATGACATTTTTTTATTTTGAGATGATGCTATATATATGATGTATTTTTGATGCAGCCTACATGTGATGTGATTTGATTTATGCATTTATAATGTATGTTTATGGGATGATGATACATCTTTCTATGCCATATCTTGTATGCATTTTTTATGGTTATTGATGATGTGATGCAATGATGATATTGAGATGTCTACTGTATTTACTTGAATGGATGGCAGGTTTATGATTATGTCAATGCATGACTATGTATAATGCAATCTGTATTGTAATGTATATGATCTCATGATATGGATGATGTATGTATGGACCTAATGCAATGTCTATATGATTATGTATGCACTTATTTTTTTATATGCCACAGGATATCATCGAGAGATGGATGAGAGAACATGACAAAACAAAAGGAGATGCATCTTAGTTCCTAGACCAAATCCTTCAAAACCTTAACATGGGACTTTAATATTTATTGCTCTTAATAATCATTGGACAGATTATTGTAATGGCCAAAAAACACCATGATATGACATAGATCAAGGTGTGCAAGGTCGTACCTAGTCTCATCCACAAAAGGATATAAAAGTCACGGAAAATCCTAACCTAGGAATTGGACATTCCAGCAAGTGACTAACATCTTCTTATGGTCATTCATTTACATTGTCAAACTAGGGAATGCATAATTGAGCTAGAGTGGCACTGTATGTGCACTAAGAACTAGTTTCAGTCATGATTTACTCGAAATAAATGTGTGAAAGGAATTCTACTTATGCTACAGGAATGTAATGGGAAGCCTTCTAAAATTAATCAAAGCAAAAATCATAACAACTATGACTAAGAAAAAAACTATGAATTGGCCTTATGTTGTAGGAACAAACACATGGATGGATTCTCGAAGCTGCAGGAACAATATAAGACTAAGTTTGCACTGAAACTTTCAAGAATGAAATCTAACTTATGATCAACAAAAAATAAATGACTAACTAACCAACTACAGATACTTACTAAGTGGGCCCCCCTAGCAAGCATCAACTAGTTTATGCAAGTATTGAACTTAGAACTTCATCAGCTTTTATTCATAAACTTAGAATAATATACATTGTTCTACTCATATGAAAACTAACAAAAAACACTATCTCTTATTATAATACGAACTCATACATATTTTACTTGCTCACTCACATAGGAGGAACACTTATTTAAACTAAAAAAGAAACTAACTACCTAACTCTAACAGAGAAAGACATGGACATAAATGTATCCTGAAACCGAGGAACAGACTTCTCATAAACGAAAGCATATTCCTTCAATACAATCCAAAGAGAATTTAGCATTCCACTCTTCCCAGATTAATGATCATTTAGGTTTCTTCCCAACGACCCGGTCAGAGAGTCTTCGCTAGAACAATTTCCTTGACACCATGCTGCAAATGGACTTTACTGCAAGGCCGAAGTCTGTTGCGCTTGACTCCTTCATGCTCCCTTCAACAACCTACAATGCACACGGCAATAGAAGCGAAAGAAAAAATGTGCGGTGAACAACACGATACATTCATTAATCACATATTAAATCTATCTAATTATTCAAAAACCATGTGCATTACATCAATCATTCAGAAGGTCAAGTAGGGTAATTAATAAGACACATAGGGATATTAAGATGTAGGAATATAGGAATGTATTACTACAGGATACTACCCAAAAGTCTTTAATAAAAGAGTTAAAACATCCATTAGCAATAAGAGTAGATATATTAACAATACATCATATTACTCAAATTATGAGCATATCCTGAGCTCATTAGTACCATGAAATAAGACAAGTAGTCACAAACAAGGATAATCATGACTCATACGAAGAGTACAATTTCCCTAGTCTTTTTGTCATAACCAACCATTAGCAATAAAAGACAAGAAGGACAAGTCATGAAACATCATTGCTCTTCTAAACCCTATTTCTAGGACATCCTCGAGGAACTAGCAACATGATTTCCAAAAGGACAAAATAAAACCATGATCATGATATGTCATTGTTTTTCTAAATTCCATAGTTAGGACATCACTGAGAAACTAGTAACATTAGTATCAAAATACAAGGCAAAGCATCATGATACGTCATTGATTCTCTAAATCATGTTGTTGGGATATTGCTGAAAAACTAGTAACATGATGAAAAACCAAAAAACAAGTGCCAAGTGTTTTCCAAGTGTGTCTCGATTCCAAATGTTTTAATGTAAAGATGTCAGGTTTGGGGTATGGGCAGGATCATGATGGGCCAAAAAGTGGCGATATGATGGGTATGTGGCTGACAAAATTTTTTTTACCCAAAATTGATGAAACGAAAAAGGGTTTTTAAAGGAGAATCTCAGATTTTCATCAATATAAATTATGTTTTACTTTGAATTTAATAAATATTTTTTATTCATTTCTATTTGAATTACGACTAAAGTCTTGATTGATAGGTTGATTGAAAAACATCTCTAGCTTTCAAACAGTATCATATTTTTTGAATCCAAAACATGTGTCACATTCTATGCTTCGAATAATATAGTATTAAAAAAATAAAAAATTCATGAAGTTTTGACCAAGTTAAGGTGGTCAGACATACGAGTTTTTATATTTTTTAAAATTTGTAAAAAAAATTCATAATTAATTATTTACTTAGAGAAAAATTATTAAAAAATATACATCACATCCGAATATGAGTCCTTTACTTATATCTAAAATATTATCATTTTATTGTGGTTAGGGTGGTCAGACAGACACCTACTTCTTATTTTTTCCCTAAAATTTAAGTACTACTACATTGAAATTTCAATTTTTTACCAAATAGATGTTTTTTTTTCTAAATAAACCTAGTAGTTTAGAAACTACATTCAATTTGCTATAGATTTTGTTCTTACATATTTTTGAAATAATATAGATAACTTATTCAAGTTTTTACGTCAAGTTTCCTAACTTTGATTTTTTTTATTTTTTTGCCAATTAAGGGCCTATTTTTTCCATGATGATCCTGCACATACCCTTTCATGATGTCAAGATGCCAAGGTGTCATGTTTTGATGATGTCAAGATGACGAATTCCAAAGATTACCAAATTCAAGAAAGACATAACCTGAATTATGTTAATGTCGAGAGGATCGATCCTTAAATATCAAAAGGATCCCTAAGAATGCCAGGTAACAGTGACAATGCCTAGGAAGGACACATCCTAAAGCATAAATGATAGAGGATGGTCTTTAGAAGGACACATATAAAGAGCACTGATGTCAAGAGGAATGATCCTTAAATGTTAAGAGGATATCTCAAAATGTTAGATAATAGTGATGATTCCTAGGTAGGACACATCCTAAGGCATAAATGATAGAGGTTGGTGTTCAGAAGGTCACATCTAAAGAATAACCAAGAGTTGACAGTTTTCCCGGTTGCCACAATTTGATTTGTTTTAACTAAATTTGACTCGAGTTGACTAAAGATGATTGAATTGACTTGTGTTGACTACATGTCGATGTTGACATGCTGGTGTGATTGTCATGTTGAATAAATGATTGCCATAATTTTTTTTAGGAGTTTTCCTGTTTGGAAAATAATTTTTCTTGACTTGAAGACTTTTGATGTGTTTGCCAGTGTAGTGCCATGAACCCTAATGTACACATTTAGATTGTACCCTACCTTGTAATTGTTCTCAACAAGGTTTTGGGGAGTACTACTTGGTCTATATGAAACATCCACAGTTGTAATCTTAGGTTTTCCCTTAAGATTCACATTTGTATATCAATCGGGGGTAGCTTTGTTTTAGCTCCATGGCCAGTTTGAGTCGCCTTTTGGTGAGTACTTTTTCCCACCAAGGCAGGCCCAATTTCTAGAGTCAATAACAATTTCTCTTACACTAAGGATTGCATGACTGCGCAAGGGGGCAAGATACTTTGATTATTGCATCAAGGTTACATAAAAAGAAAGTGGGTCTAACTTTCTGATCACCTAGTTTGCACAAGGTGAGAGCATAGTCACCTACCACTTTCAAACACAGTAAGACAAAATTGAAAACATGTTTATTTTATGTGCACCAAAAGAAATGTTTTCTATTCTAAAAAATACCAAACACAATGTTTTGGAAATTAATCTTGGACACTCGAACCTACAAAATCACAAGTTAGGATTTTTATCAAATAGTCTTGGGCCCCTCAAAATGTAACCACCACACACTGCAAACAAAGATTAGAAACACGAAAACACCTACACTAGGTAGACTGTAGAAAGAAAACCAAAATGCAAAAAAGAAAAATAGATTACAAAAGGAAAAATAGAAAACCTGAATGCAAAAAAAAAAAAGAAAAAAAGTTACCAACAAATGCGTCACAACAGAGCGAATGCATCACTCTGTGCAGCAAATGTGACTTGGTCCTATGATCCAAAATTTTATAGGCAGATGTGTCTTGGGATGTGAAGTGCCTCATTTGAAGAGTTGGATGTGGCTTGATCTATCAAATGCGGCTTTACGTACTGCAAATGTGGCATAGTAGATTTTTTGCATCGTTTCCATGTACGAATGTGTTACAACGCAATAGATGTGGCTTGAGAAAATGAAAATGCATTGTTTTGTACTTGTACCTACAAAAAACAAAAAAAAATGTATGGAAACTACAGAAAAAAGTGTTGGGTTCACCAATGTAATTAAGGGTAAATTTCAGGTTAGCAGATTAATCAATAAAATAAAACCCAAAGAACTATCAAGTACAATGAAAACTAAAAAAAGAATGATTCTATCAATTACTCATTGAAGCCTTCATGGTTCATCTCCATAGCACCTCCTAGCTTGTAGCGAATGTATGATTGTTTCCCTCATATTTGTGTGTGTGAGAAAATGCCTATGACTATACCCTATGCAAGGTTTGAAGGATTTGAATGACAAATGATGTAAATGCCTATGCCTATCACAAAATGACTATAATTCCTATGAGTAAGTAATCAAATGAAATATGCCAAGTGCAAAGTATGTGTGTGCAAAATATAAGCATAAACATGTTGTTAGTCCAAAAATATGAGAAAAATTTGACATTTTATAGAAAATACAATTTTAGACAGATGAAGGAGATTGAAAGCTGACAGAAGCCTAAAATCAGAGGTCAAGATTGCACATAACAACCCCTAATTAGGGTTAGGAAAAATTATTAAATGAGTAGTCAAGATGCCATTTGAGAAAATCAAATTGGCGGCTGAGAACAAATGTGATAATTAGCCAAAAGGATAAAGATTTTTGAAAAATCAAGAAGATAAAGACTACTTGATTTGTAAGATTCAAAAAATCTAGAGGAAAAAGGTTGAACTAAAAAGAAAATTGGGAAAATAAAGAATTTTCTCAATTACTTGATTTTTGGAAGAAGATTATCTTTTTGAATTAAATTAATTCAAAAATATGGATTTTGTGTGACAGTAAATAATCTTTTTTAGATTATTTGCTAAAAGAAGTGATAGTTAATAATGTGAAGCCATTTTAAATAATTAATTTTATTTAAAATGAGGGAAATGGTAATCTAAGCAATTAAATAATTAAACATAATTATTTAATAAATAGAGGATATGACCAATAATTAAATAAATTAATAAATTCATTTAATTATGAGAATTAGTGACATATTAAATAAATAAATAAAATTCATTTACTTAATAATCAAGACATAATGAATAAAGGAAACTAAATAAATTAAGAAATTTATTTAATTGTAAGAAGGTAATAGACCCTTAGTGATGTATTGAATAAATAAATAAAATTTATTTATTTAATAATCATGAAGAATACAAGAGATATGAATTAATTTTATAATAATGAATTATTTAATTAATAGTAGGAAGTGGACCAAGGACATAATTAAAATGTCATAATTATGCTAGGACGAAAGTGGTAAAAATAGAGCTTGTAGGTCTAGGTCATTTTTATGTGATACACCTTGATCTAGTGTTGTGAGGTGTTTTTCACATCCATATTAGGTCTTGGAACCTTACAAACTAAATAAAATGCATTTAGTGATGTCTTGCAAAGGTGTTGTAAAGTGTTGTAAAATACTTTCATGCTTTTATAAACTTAATGAACCCATTTTCCCTTAATTCAACATTGTAAAACATATTTAATTGCATTATCACATCAATCTAGAAGGCTTCTGAATTAAACATAATTCTAATATAGTGTTATAATGTGTCTTACATATTCACATTGGATGTTGTGCCTTTCTAGCCTAAGTGGACCTCATTTTAGTGAGGTAAATTATATTTAATCACACTTTCACATTGAATTTTGTGTCCCAATCCCTAAGTCACCTTTTCATCACCATTAATAGGCCCCTATGATCCCATATTGTGCATCCCGAGGAATAATTTGATTAAATACCCGATGAAATCAAGATAAGAACTAGAATTCCTCATTCCCCAACAACCTAGCTGGCAAATGGGCCCCTCTGTGACTAATTCACCATTTGTGGTGAATGAGTCCCTACCAACTGGGACTAATTCAACCAGGGTGGTGAATCAGTCCCATTTGGGTCATTTTTGAGTTTTGAGCAAGAAAAACTAAAATTTAAGTTTATTATTCTTTCATGTTGGCCTTAGGGTTCCAATTAACAGGAAAATAAGGTGGATTTCCTATAAATATAAGTCTCTAAACACTAATTTACATCTTTTAACTCATTTCATAACTCATTCATCATTTGTCTTCCATCTCAAGCCAAGCAAGCTAGGGTTTTTGTTTCTAAGCTTATTTTTTAGACATTCAAGGGAAGATTCTTCATGTTTTGCTACAAAAATTCAAAATAAAACATGTAAAGGTATTAACTCAATTTTTTCATGCTTCAATATATTCTTTCTTCATTTTGGTTTAATTTCCTACAAAGGGGTTTGACCAAGGCAAACCCCCATGCCCTAATATTCAACATATTTCTCTCTTTTCTTGTGTGTTTCCAGATTTAGGTATCTTGAAGGCTTGGGAATCATTAAAGATAAGGTTACAAAGTTTTTGAAGAAATGTTCTTGTTTACTGAGTCAAAATATCCACCAAAAGTCACTTTTAGACCTGAAAATAAGAGTTTCGGAGGCAGACACCTGCGAGGAACCAAAGAGTTGACCGAGGGCTTCAATTTCATCTTTTAGATTTTCAAAAATTAAAAAGTGGACTCATTCACCATTTGTGGTGAATGAGTCCCACTGCTAGGCCTGAAAAATGTTTTTTGCATTTTTGGACACCCATTTGTTCGAAATGGGCTCTAGAACAATTTCCTAGATCTAGGACTAATTCACCCAGAATGGTCAATGAGTCCTAGTAGGCCAAAATTTTAGCATCAATAGCATTTCAAATGTCATTTCCAATTGCTAGAAAGATATTAGGTGCACCTATTCAGTTTCATCCATTTTTGTTATAGTTTGCTTTCATTTCTACGTGTGTTTGCATATCACAATGTGTTTTTAAACAACTTGCATTTCTTTAGTTTTCTACATTTAGATCATCTCATCTAGGCACATTTCATTCATATTTCCATTATACTTGCATTAGTTTGATTGAACCACCTAGGTTTTTGGCCTATCTCTCTCTTATTAGGTGAAAAACCCTAAGAGTGCAAGAGAAGTTCATAGACCCGAAAATCGATGGTTCACTTGGTGATATAAAAATAATTTTATATATTTAGACATACAAAATATGCATACATTTCAATACACTAGTTTAATTAAATAACCTTGATTTAATCAAATCTAACATTTCATCCTTCAATTAAATAAATTCACTTCATCATTACCTCATTTAAATAAATCAATCAAATCCTAACATTTCATCTTTTAATCATTTCCTAGATTCATATTCCTCAAATTAATCCACCTTTATCTTGCATCATTCCTTTAATTAAATAAACTAAACTTTATTTAATTAAATCTCACAATTCATATTTCTCCCTCTTGATTTAAATAAATCAAAATATTCAAGTCAAATGGGTCAAAGCATCTTAAACATCATCTAAGCTAATCTAATCCTGATTAACCTAATTTAACCACCCATCACATCCTCTAGATTTTCCCACTTGCACCAATAAAGCATTTTAATTCATTTATAAATTTAGCATTTTCTCTCAACAAAGCATCTTTTTGAGAATATTCCTCAAGTTTGAATATGAAGACAAGTTGACTTGTCCCTTCCAACATGGCAATAACTTCTCTCTTACATGTCCCCCACTCAGCATTTAACTCTTAATTTCAAATTTGAATCTCCCCCTCTTTGGCACATTGGCCAAAACTTGCACATTCCTCAACCTATCATAATGTGACAAGTGGCTTCATCTCATTGGTCAAATCATTATCCCACATTGGTCTATTTTGAGCTCTCTTCCAATTTGAAAATCTATAAATGAAAGCTTCATCCTTCATCAAAACATCTACACTCTCATGCAAAGTTACTCTCTTAAACTAAGAACTATTTTTTCCCATCACCATTACATTGCATCATTTTATTTTTAACATGGATTAGGAAAGGGTCATTGGGACAATTGACACCAATCCAATATGGAATAAGTACATGTTATGCTTTTAGATGTCTTTTAATCCTTGTTATTGGTTAAATTTTCTTAAGCATTTACATGTTATTTCATAGAAGCATTTGATAAGTTTGCATATAAATAACCCATGTTTGAGGTTTAAGTCATTTGCAGGTTTTAGGTGCTTCATCATGGTGCTAGAAGGAGGGCCGAGAATCATTTTTTGTTTGATTTATTCATTATAAGATTTCCATGCTCTGTATTATTTCCTTTCTTGATTTATGTTGGCACTCAGCCCCTGTTGAGCTCATTTTCACACAGTCTTTTGCAAATTCAAGGAACAATCAATTTTTGCTTGTGCTAAATGTTTGTTGAAATTATTAGTCACCAATTACTTTTGTTTCTTTGTTGATTCATTTTTTGTTATACGGCATTAAACTATACCCTGTGAGGTCTTTTTAACCAAGGAAAAAACTTTGATCAGATCATGTGAATCATAGATACTCCCACCATTTCTAGTTTTCTTTTTCTTTATGCTTTCATGGATATCCATACCACATTCCAAATTAATCCCAATGCAATTTCCTTTCGTTGTCATAAGCCTCAGGTGAGGGAGCCCTGATAAGTTAGATCTCACTGATTTATTAGCAAAGATTGTGGAATATGGTTTTACACCTGCCAAGTGAGCTTCTGGAGGTTTGAGAATTTGGATTTTTTCCTTTTAATAGCTTTTGATTGAAATTTTATGTTTTTTTTTTCAAACTTACACCTGCCAATTGCATTTAAAATTCTTTTTGAATAACATTCTAGGCATGGGTTTAAACCTGCCAAATGCATTATTTTTTCAAGGGCATTAATTTGAATTTTCTAAAGAATATAAAATCATTTATTCACTGACATTGTCATTGGTTGTGTGATACAAATTGCTTAAAATCTACCTCCATTGATGGATAGGTCGCCATAATTATTTCTTGGCCTGCGCGTTCTACAATATAAAATGCATTTTTCTTAGAAGTCATTAGTTGCCCAGTTGGAATCTATCTATGAAGAATTCATACTAGTAATTTATGCCCTGCTGATATGTTTTACTTTGCACCTAGATAAAATATATCAAAGCTTTTTATTGATGGAGCATATGTGTGATTTTCTAAAAAGCGAATATCTACAATGCATTAGAAATGGCTAGCAATGGAGAGAAGATTTAATGAGCACATAGTGGTAGGCTGCCTTCATATTGTGGTTGTCAATGTGGTAAGTCGAACATAAAATCAACATTATGAGCTTGGAAATTAGTGCTCTAGTTTTGAGGTCATCTCATTACATCTCTGAGATGTTACACTTTAAAACATGTTTGCAATGAATGGAGTATTAGTTTAGTCTACCCAAAGGAATTTACTGCAATGCTTTTCAAATAGTGCCCACCTACTAATCAAGAAGTATATAATCGAACCTTTTGAGCTCTATTTGTACGACATCCACTATTTTCATCAGATTTTGATCCTGAGTCACACACACTTATGAATGACCCTTCCTTTTTGACAGATTTACACCTTTGAGCTCAACTTACGTTCTACGCAGCCCATCCACATGCCTCACCGTCCTGTTTGACATTTGTATTTTTCCAATCATGACTGAATTTAATGTTTCTTTCATAGAGATTAACTATCCTAGTGGGTTACCACTCCTCTGTGGGATTCAAGGAATTAGGTAAATATTTTGTCTACGTTTCTAAGGAATTGCATGTCTATCTTCTAAACACTATAGCAGGTTGGGGAAAGACCTTCCTTTTTGTTGACTAAATAGCCTTTAAATGCACCAGATTGAGTGATTTACCAGATTATTCACATTAATGATGTGTCAAGTCCA
This sequence comes from Sequoia sempervirens, assembly GCA_007258455.2. NCBI lineage: Eukaryota > Viridiplantae > Streptophyta > Pinopsida > Cupressales > Cupressaceae > Sequoia > Sequoia sempervirens. Next base: position 35,914,123 of record VDFB02000013.1, on the reverse strand, counting down.
TAGAAGAGTACAAGAGTGTATCATGATTCTCTAATATCTATTCTTGACTGACATTATTTCAGGAGTTGGTACAAGCAGTGATAAGTTACAATACAAGTATAGTTATCATGAATGGAAAGCATGTGGTGACCTCTTATGAACCCATTGATTTCAAAAAAAAATTTGGCTCAATATTGTTGTTCCATTTCTTCTAAGTAAGGAATAATTGCAGATTTGGCATTGTTGTAGGGAGTAAATGCACATAAGCAAGTACGCATAGCTTGAAAAGAGTACTTTGATATGCCTTATTGATCTTTTGACTTCTTTTTTTCCAATGCTTAACTATGAAAGCAAGTTGTATGTCGAACCTCCATTTATGCAGGGTCATGGGGAAGCTTTGCATTTATTATTGCCAATATCTTATGCAGGAATGAATCTAAAGGTGTCAGTTTTTTATTAGTTGGGAGACACTTTCTTATAGAATAAATGCATGCCTACAACAAATGACTAAACCAATAAAAAGCAATTTTCTTAGATAAAATGACCAAATTTTGTTGTAGCTATCTTTATAGCAATGGTCAACCGTAATAGTGGTTTTGTATTTAGTTATAGCTTATTTACCAAGGCTTTTTTATTTTTTTATTTTTTTATTTTTATTTTTATTTTTTTATTTTTTTGGATGATATGATATGGAAGAACTCTATATGTGAATGCACTCATTATGTTTAGTTGTCATATCGCACTTCTTATTTCTAATAACTTTTCAATGTTTGTAGGTTGACGCCAAAAAAAAAATTTGAGATCAAGCAAAAACGAAAGCTAGATTGGAGTAGAGCGAAATTGAACATTGAAATTTGGAGTTGATAAAGCAATTTTTAATGCTTGGAGATTCTGTCTTATGCCTTAATTTTTTTTTTTAGGCTAACTTATCTTTGGTTTTGGGCTTTAAAACAAACATTACCTAGGCTTTCAATTTTCATTGCGAAAGGGTTAAAACGAACTTTAGGCAACATTGACTAGATTTTGTTTAGTTAACAAGCTAAAAAGGGAACTCTCATATCTCATTTTGGTGCTTTAAAAAATGAATCAAAATCATTGCTTTGTGGATTTAAATGAACATGTGCTATTTTTTTTTGTGAGGGCTTACTTAAACTAACCTCATTGGAAAAGGATGTATGTGCTTCTCTCGCCTTTATAGCGATCTTGAGAATTAAAAGGCCTTTTTCATGATTTTAGGGTAAGATAAAGCAATCACCTCCACACTTCGTTTTGGGTTTAAAATTGAACAAAATCTTGTGCGAGTGTGAGTGAGCTTATTGCATGTGTTCTCCCTTTGTTTCTAAATGAGGTTCAATCGAACTATGAATAATTTTATTCACTTTTGTCTATCTTAGAGGGCCTGCATTGGGGAAAAAGTACTCACCCAAGGAGTGACTCAAATCGGTGACACTCTGAACCCGAGTATTTCCATTCGGGATATAAATGTGGGTATTGGAAGAAATACCAATATCATGTGGTTGATTCTAATGATGGATTCGAAAGGGGACTCTCACCATATGATCAATCTCCATGAATGGAAAGTCCTTATTAAAATCCATGTTCTAGAATTTCCAAAATCCTTGATCTATTTGTTGGTGCAAGAACGGTTGTTCTGAAGCCGCCCCACACTTTTACAGTCTTTAGTAGAAATGGAAAGCATGCCATGGGAGTTTCATGGGTGTTGATGCTTGGCTTGCCTCATATAAGTGAGTGTCGTGGAGGGGAGCCATGGGGTCAACCATCTAACCATTCACTAAAGATAAACATAGCTGGACTTGTCCAAGTGGGGACTCAACAAATATTGTCTTCCATATCCATAGGATTGTACTTGTTCTTGGTTACAAAATTATTTTCTTATTCGAAAACATTTGAAAACATTTAACATCATCATCAAAATTTCAAACCCTTTAGGAGGCAAATACCATTGACCAAATTCTTGTTATTGCTTGCCCTTGGGATTACATCCTTAGAGGTTTCTAAGAACTTGAATTTACATCTCAATTTTCCCACTAAAGTTAAACAATAGGTAACCCTTGCCTTAATTTCATCAAAGTTTCGATAATATAGCTTGTGAAATGAGAAGAAATTGAGACATTGGGCATCTAGTTTGAAAACCTAATCAAGAAGTGTTTGTGGTAAAAACAAAGTCATTAAGTAAAGATTAAAAACAATTGGACCCCACACATGTGTCTCCAATGATTTCACGCAAGATCAAGATCAAGAAACCAAAGGAAAAATCCCTTAGTCTGAAAGCCCATCAAAAGTGTCTCTCAATGCTATACGAATTCAGACAAAGATTACCTTTTTAACTTTTATAAAAAGGCTTCAAGAAACAATCCTGGTTTGTACGCATTCTATTACTACCAAAACCCAAATCTTTTTAGAGAGTTTGAACATCTTGTTTAGAGAAAAGCTTGTTCTTCAATACCGAGGTCTAAGTAAACAAGTGTCTTTTTAGGTACATCCTAGGATCAAAATCAAAACTTCATCCATCCTTGAAACATCAAAACCAAAATATCTCATCAACAACTCTTCAAAAATCTTGGAAAAATCCTTTATGTTAAACTTTGGGAAAATCATTTGAAATCAATCCAAAATCACCTTGTTTGATTGAATGTGTGTTGATGCATCCTTCTACACATATTTGATCAAATTATCAAAACTTGTGAACAAATTCATCCCTTGACAACATCCAACATCTTGGGATTTAGGAGTTCATTATCAAAATCATCTTGTTTGGATAGGAGTGTTTAGATGAATCCTTCTTCTCACACCTAGAAAAATTATCATCTTGTGAACAATTTAACTCTAGGACAACATCCAACCTCTTAGAGTTTATGAGTCCACCAAAATTTGAATCCAAAAAAAATCAACCCTATATGAAGTCCTAAAGTTTAACATTTCCCTTCAAGATTCTTGCAAGAGTTCCACTCATCCATCAAACATCCATCTTACATCCATACCATTATCACCCTTTGATCCTTAAATTACCTTAAACTTTCTCTTTTATACATAAAGTTAGATCAATCCAAAAGAATTAAAGAATTCACCTTCTGTATTCTTGAAGATTGATCCCTATTTTATGGTGCAAACTAGATCGCAACACAAGAGGAACATAGAAGCCAACAAAGAAACATCTACTACAAGTGACTTAAGTCAAACCACTACTAAAATGAATCCCATTTGGTCTGGAAATCTCACAGTTAACCTTCTGACATCTTTGCAAGACAACCAAGAGGAAGATCTTATCAATAACCCCTTTGGAATGGCACATGAGGAAATCACTGAAATGCTTCAAAATTTGGAAAACCATAAAATTGTCAATATCATGATGAGACTCAACCCTTCACTATACATGCTTAAACTAGCAAAGCAAGGGGCCAAATTACCTTCCGATTTCGACACGAGCTCTATAGTGGAACCATCTTTGGAGGGCATGCCTCTAATTTCATCCACACCCCCATCCCAAAGCATCACTCAAAACATTTCACAAATCATGTCATCTTTTTCTCCAACCCAACCCAATGTTAACAAGGGAAATGCATTTTCTAATGCTATTAAAATACACCCCCTTGTCAACAATCAAGACTTGGATGCAAACACCATCTTGGAAAAAAACATACCCAAAAACCCATTACATAAGAATGTTACTCTCACCTTCCATCATGATACATCATCATCATTCTTCCACGCAACACCTCACCTCAAAATTCTCTTCTCACAAATTTGCAAGAGGAAGGAGACATGTTCGGACCAGGGGGCATTTTTGACACCACAACATTTTTGCAAGGACTCGTACCCCTTACATTTCAACCACTTTCATTTTTCCCATCATCATCCACACCACTCCTTGGCTTAGGGCTTCCCCCTTTACCAAGTATTGATCAAACCAACATCCCAAATATCAATCAAAGCATTATGCCAAATGCTCAAAATTTGTCATCAATATCACAACAACAGATGACAACTACACAAGCAATCACAACATCATCAAACACCCCCTTAACATTGAAAATCATGGTCTCTCAAGGACCAATCACATCAATGGCACCACTTATCACTCAAACCACTACATCAACAACACCATCCACCAATCAAATCATCAACATGACATCACTGCTCACCACTACCACCCCTGCCACCACCAACTTCCAGCATATCAAACCAATACAACATCACATTACAAGTTGCTTTTCAAAGGGGATTCCAATAAGTGCAAAAACAAAAAGTTGTGCAACTAGTCACTCAGCAAGCCGCTCAAGTAGCCCAAGCCACATTGCAAGCATAATAGGCTACTCAAGCCCAAATTATATTGCAACAACAAGCCACACAAGCACAAGCCCAAGTACAAGCAGCGCAAGCACAAGCCCAAGTTTAGGAAAATGCCCAATATGAAGCACAACAAGCATAAGCACAAGCACAACTTCTTGCACAAAAACAAGCTATGCAATTGCAAGCATATCAACTAGAAATAAAACAATATCAAGAGTAGCAAGGAGCAACCCAATTAGCAGCCCAACAACAAGCATTTTTGGAACAACAACAAGCATAATAGCAAGCAATCCTAGCAGCCCAACAACAAGCATTGTTGGAACAACAAGTGCAGCAGCAAGCACAATGACAAGCAATCTTAGAGCAACAACAACAAGAACAACAAGAAGCGTTGTTTATACAGCAACAGGTGTAGGCATACCTAGCTTGGCGCGACATGCAAATCCCATCAAACAACACACCGACTAACCCACCCATCCAACCCACAATCGAAACACCCCAGAACACCTTCATCCCACCCCCTAATCCACAAAATGATGTAACGACACAAATCAGGTTGCTCTCGCAACAAGTGCTCGATCCTCAATCAGGGCGAACTACAAAGACACCAAGAAACTTGTGCCTCTATCCATTTGATAGGAGCCTTGTGATGAAACCATTCCCCAAGGGATTTTAGATCCCCAAGTTTGACAAATATCGAGGGACAGGAAACCTTGAAGATCACATCAGGGAATTCTAGGTTCATTGCATGGAGGTCGCATATGATGATACTTATCTAATACGGCTATTTCCTAGGGTTTTGGCCAGACACGCTATGGAATGGTTCTCTCATCTACCTTTAGGTATTAGAACATTCCAAGAAATTATAGACGCATTCATTAAAAATTATGCATGCAACATTGCAATGGATGTTAGTCTAGAAGAACTCTCAGCTCTGAAACAAGGAAAGGGTGAATCTTTCACTTCATTCCTACAATGATGGTGATCCAAGGCCAATCGAAGCAAGTGGACCATGCCTAAGGAACAACAATTTTGCACCATCATAGCCAACCTTGACGGCCTCTTGGCATTTCATCTCAAGGTTCAAGGAATCACCACATATGACCAATTCATCCCCAAGGTGCTTAGCATCCAACAAGCCCTCATGACTCAACCAGTGGGAACAACCTCATACCCCGACCAACAAAACAACCGACCATATTCCAACTAAAATGATAAACTACGTACGTGGGCAAGGAACAAAAGCATTACTATTGACGATGTCATTGATGCCAAGGTGGTCATTAGTGCCCCTCGCTAAAATACACCCGCACCACAAATCCAAATCCAACACCAAAAGAATTATCAAGCAATACAACAACCAAACAACAATCTGACAATTAACAATCTCAATGATCAAAGGGGACCACCCGAACGGAACAAGAATTACCCCAAGTGAAAGTACATTACTCTGGGGTAACCACTTGAAGTCATAATGAAGAAGCTGATAAACAAAAAACTCATCAAGGCTCCTACCTTCGAGAATTACCAAGAACTAGATGTGAAACCTCCTTGGTATAATGAAAATCAACTTTGTGAATTCCATAAAATCAAAGGCCAGACCACAAACAACTACATGAGATTAAAAAACATAGTTCAAGATCTCATTGATCAAAGGATTATAGATGTGGAATAGCCAACAGGAAACCAAGATATTAAGATATACATAAATCTAATGGCCAACCATGGCAATAAAGGGAATAATAACAACACTAATAAAGGGAAATGCACCCACACAAATGTGAACCACATGTATGAAATTGTCGTTGCTTCCCTAGATGAATACTACATAGTCATCACCATCAAAGGTTCCCATGTCGATTGTGGAGTCACCACAAGAGGTGGCAAAGTTACCATCATAGGATCATCCCAACCAAATAAAGTCCCTGCATCTAGATTTGTCCCCAATGGATACAATATCCTAGATCAACTCAAGAGAACACCAGCACAAATCTCCATCATGCAGTTGCTAAAAATATCATCGGCTCATAAGAAAATCCTAGAAGAAGCATTGGCTTCATCCATTGTCCCTACAGATCTTGATGCAGAACAATTCCTATCTATGGTTAGAAATATCATTTCGCCAATTGTCCTCACTTTCTCCAACTAGGATTTCCCCACTTAACCATCTCACAACCATGCACTTCACTTAGAAGTCATTGTACATAAGAGCAAAGTCAAATGGGTCTTGGTGGATGAATGTGCAGATTTGAATATATGTTCTCTCAACCTCATCAAACAATTGAAAATCCCAGAGGATTCTATTGAAAAAGGAAAGGGTATCACAATAAGAGCATATGACGATCAAGAATGAGTGTCCCAAGGCACGATCAAACTCCCTATTCAAGTAGGGCCAACTCTCATGGAAACTACTTGTCAGGTCCTAGACCTTGAGTTACCATATAACATCCTTCTAGGACATCCATGGATTCATACAATGAAGGCAGTAGCATCAACTTTCCATCAATGTGTGAAATTCACACATGAGGGACAAGAAGTTACCATCCACGGAGATCCCGAACCCTTCTCATATTGAAATAGCCTTGAAGCAAAGTACTTTAAAATCCCTCAAGTACCAAAAACTGATGATGGCCCATCTACACCATACATTGATCCCTCCACTCTTGCATCCACTTCTACGATAGAGACACCTACCTCCACTTCTGCGACAGAGACACCCACTCCCACCATTCCCACCATCTCTGACATTAAGATCATCATCGAAGATAATGGTTCTGGAAACTACACGATTCGTAAAAATGCTTTTATGGTAGGAGAGTTACCACAATCTCCTAGATCACAGGGACGTTCACAAATAAATGAAGCCTCCATATCCCAAACGTCTCCTAAGGACTATCCCACCTTCACAAGATGAGAGGATCTAGGCCGAGAAGTTATTGAATCATATCCATCTCATATGCTAAACCAAGATGAAAGACAAGTAGCTGATTTACCAATGGATGACAGAAGCAAGGGTCTATAAATGATGCTCACAATGGGCTATGACAGAAATAAAAGACTTGGGAGAAACAATAATGGGATTATAATACCTATCATGCCGGAGATGCGACCAATAAAAAATGTTGGCCTTGGATGTACCCCTCTGAGTATAACCATACATGGCCAAATTCCTCCAGTTAGAAGGGTTAATAATCCTCCTCAACCAACTGCAATAGAACTATGCCTACTAGTATCTGCAGGTCGTGCCATAGATAACTTTACATTTGATATAACCGATGTCTATAGTAGTAGTGATGATGAGGATCACCTGACCAACTTACCTAGGCTATTTGAGGATACCACTCTTTGCATGATTAGCACCCTATCTTTTGAATCATACCACCAAAATCATGACATCCACCTAGTATATCCCCAACTCATCGACTATGACCAACAAGGACCACCAGTTCCTGATACATTTGAAAATGATGAAGGGCTCTCAGAATTCATGGGACTATGGGAAATCATTCCATGTGGCGATCACAAAGCAGGGTTCCTAATCAAGCTAGATACACATGCCTATTATGGGGAAATGATTGAATCCCTTAGTCACAAAAGTTAAAAATTAAGAATCATATCTAAGTCCTTGAGTGAAAACCACATTGTGGCACTCTCTAACCAGAAAAAATGTAAAAAGAAAGGACGCATCCAACGGTGAAAACCTCTTCAAGGCACTAGAGGATGGGGGATTCAATCTTCCTTTCCAAGCTATTCATTAAGAAAAGTCAACAGTCTTGGCAGAAAATTGCAATCTGGTCAATCTAGGAATAGAGGAAGCCCCGCATATCACATTCTATGTGGAATCATTACTATCAGATGAAAAAGAGCTCCTAGCAATATTCCTATGAGAAAGATAGATAAACTTTTCATGGAGCTATGCTGACATGCCAGGACTTTATCCAGAGACCGTGGTTCACCATTTAGCAGTATATCCAAAAGCAAAGTTTGTTAGACAAAAGATTTAAAAAATGCACCCTCAAATCACCCTGCTAGTCAAAATGGAGCTAAAAAAGTTATTAGATGTAGGATTCTTCCAACCGATAGATTATCCAGAATGGGTATCAAACTTGGTACCTATTTTAAAACCTGATGGGAACATCAGAATCTACACAAACTTCAGAGACTTGAATAAGGCATGTCCAAAGGATGACTTCCTGCTTCCAAACATTGATATGATTGTGGATATGACAACTGGACATGAAATTTTGTCACTAATGGACAGATTCTTAGGGTACAGTTAGATCATGATAGCTAAAGAGGACCAACATAAAACAAATTTCACTTATCCATGGGGGACCTATTGTTGGAATATGATGCCATTCAGCTTAAAGAACGCAGGAGCAACAAACCAAAGGGCCATGACATTGATATTCCAAGACATGATCCATAAGATGGTTAAAGACTATGTTGACGACATTCTAGCCAAGTCCAAAAAGAGAAAAAATCACATACCAACCCTTAGTGCCATATTTGATAGGCTGGTGGAGTACAAGGTCAAATTAAACCCTAAGAAGTGTGTATTTGGCATACAATCAGGAAAATTGCTAGGTTATATTGTATCAATGAGGGGTATCGAGATCTCCAGCAAAGGTAAAAGCAATCCTCAAGTTGGAGGCACCAAAAACATTAAAGAAATTGAGAGGTCTCCAAGGAAGGCTCCAATCCATTCAAAGATTCATAGCACAATTGGCAGACAAACATAACCCATACTCTCACCTACTCCACAAGGGAGTAGCATACAAATGGGATAGCAAGTGTGAAGAGGCATTCAAAAAAGTCAAAGAATATCTACTCACACCACCAGTCTTAATGCCACCAATTCCAAGAAAACCATTGATTCTATACATATCAACAACAACATCCCTTGGAGCTCTCCTAGCTTAGCATGATGAAAATGGAATAGAAAAGGCTATCTATTACATCAGTAGAAAAATGGTTGGCCATGATCTAAACTATTCATTCATTGAGAAAGCATTCCTGGTAGTAGTGTTTGCATCTCAGAAATTTAGACATTACATGTTGGCACACAAAATAAAGCTCATCACCAAAATCAACCCTCTCAAATACTTATTGTCAAAGGAAATGCTCACAGGAAGAATGACCAAATGAGTGATGATACCGTCAGAATACGATATTGAATATGTCGAGAAGAAAGCAATCAAAGGCCAAGTCATTGCAGATTAGCTTGTAGAGAGACCAGTTTATTCAGAGAATCCTCTGGTCTTAGAGTTTCCAAATGAATCTAAATTTAATCTAAATGTAGCTGACCATTGGAAATTGTACTTTGATGGCTCATACACATAGCATGGATCAGGAGTTGGCATCTTCTTCATCACCCCACAAGGGGATTGCATACCAAGGTCCTACAAACTGGCATTTCCCTGCACCAATAACATTGTAGAATATGAGGCTTTAACCATAGGTCTCAGAATAGCAGTGCAGTGGAACATTATAACTCTCAGAGTATACGAAGATTCCCAATTGATAATAAATCAAATGAACGATGAATACCAGACCATGGGCAACAAGCTCACTCCATACAAGAAATTGGTGGAGACTGTCAAAGAATCCTTTATTGAAATTACATTTGAGCAAATATCTAAATCCAACAACAAAGTAGCAGATGCCATGGCAACAATTGGGTCCCTACTGGACATCCCCAATAATGTTCCAAAAAATGAATTATTGATAAAGCAGCTTCTCGTGCCCTCATTCGAGGTACCAGAATCAGAATTCGTGTGTGAAATCATTGGTCCTAGTGATCCTTGGTACCATGACATTTATACATACCTTTGAATAGGAGTCATACCCACCAACTTACCATTGAATCTAAAATGAACTTTTGCAAAAAAGGCATCTAGATTCATCATCCTAGGAGATAATCTATATCATAGGAGCATAGAAGGAACCCTACTACGCTGCTTAAATGCTGAGGAGGCATTGACTGCTCTAACTAAAGTACATAACGGTATATATGGCTCACACTCAAGTGGAATAACCATAGCCAAGAAACTATTGAGGATGGGGTATTATTGGCCCACAATGGAAAGAGAAGCACATGATTATGTCAGAAGGTGCCTACAATGCCAGTTACATGGGGACCTCATCCATGTTCTAGCTCAAGAGCTTCATCCTATCGTAACACCATGGCCCTTTTCACAGTGGGGACTTGATCTCATTGGAAAAATCATGTCCACTTCATCAAACGGCCACAAATTCATCATAACCACAATGAAGTACTTTACTAAGTGGGTGGAGGTGATACCCATGACGTACATAAATGGGAAGCAAATTTCAAAGTTCATCCTAAACTACCTCATTTTTCGCTATGGTGTCCCACAAGCCATTATCTCAAATAATGGGACACCATTCATTAATCAGGATGTCCGCAGCTTATGCAAAAAATTAAAAATCCAACATCGCTTCTCCACCCCATACTATCCCTAAGGAAATGGCCAAGGAAAAGCTACAAACAAAACCATTCTGAAAATCCTCAAGAAAACAGTCAATGACGCAGGTCGTGACTGGCATTTATAGCTTAATCCTTCCCTCTGGGCCTATTGAACTAGCATCCACAAACCCATGAGAGCCACCCCCTTCTCCCTAGTCTACAGATCAAAAGTAGTACTCCCCATTGAGATTGAGATCCCATCACTTAGGATATCACTGTAAAAACCTCATCACAAATGAAGAGTACCGAGTATCAAGATTGAATGAGCTGGAGCTATTGGATGAGTGATGTATAAATGCTTTAAATCACTTGCAATTATATCATAATAGACTCAAAAGGAGCTATAATAAGAAAATCAGATGCAGGACTTTCCAAGTCAAAGAACTGGTATTAAAGGAGAATCAGAAGAATGTCCCAAACCCAAGCAGCAAAGGATAATTTGAACCCAATCGATTGGGACCATTTGTTATCACAATAAGTTATAAGTCAGGGGCATATCAGTTATCAACACTCGAAGGGGAACCTCTGCAAGAGCCCATGAATAGCTCTCATCTCAAAAAGTTTTATGCCTAAATCTTTCAAGCTATAGAACCAAAAAATCCAAAAAAATCAGAAAATTTCCTGAAAGAAAGGTTACTTCAATGAATACTTCACAAACAGGCGTCTTGGTGACAACAACAAAAAAAACCAAATAAAAAGAAGCAAAAAATCCAAAAAAAATAGAAAAAGGATCAAAAAATAGTAAAGAGAAAAAAAATCGTCCTCTAGTGAAAACCACTTTGGTTGCACTTTGGACAAGTACCTTGGTGAAAACCTGGAAAATAGGCGCCTTCTATAAATAAGCACTTTCCATCCACAAGATCTTTATGGCTTGTTCTGCATCATCCATTGCATCCAGATCTGCATCCATCACTCATCCACTCGCATCTGCACCATAGCTTGGTCTTGTTTTCGTATCATGATCCATCCTAGTACTACTCAGCCCATCCTCAAGGTCAGTTTTTCCTACCTTTATTGGAATATTCTATTGCATCACACTGGGTGCATGTTCTCATTGGATTGGATTCGTGTATATTCTTAAAGTCCTAAAATCAAAAAATCAAAAAACATCAAAAAACATCAAAAAATCAGAAAATCCAAAAACATCAAAACATCAAAATATCCAAAACATTCAAAACATGTCAAAAAATCCAAAAAAATAAAAAAATCAGATAATCCAAAAACATCAAAAAATCCAAAAAATTCAAAACATGTCAAAAATCCAAAAACATGTCAAAAAATCAGAAAATCCAAAAACATCAAAACATCAAAAAATCCAAAAACATTGAAAACATGTCATAAAATCCAAAAAAAGGTCAAATGGTCATTCAAAAAGTCAAAAACAAAGTCATCTTGTCGAACTATGAATCTCTGAGCCTTGAACATAGGCAAGGTTGATCTTTGATCATCCCCCGAGATACTTAGGTCAGTCCTTTAGCAGTCTGTCATAATAAATTGACATCTCATCATGTATATCTTCATCTATAAATCAGTCAAGTCATCAGCCAAACTACGTGGTCTCTGTGTGTATAACGTAGGAAAGGATAATCTATTGATTAGCCATTGAGGCCCCTAGGGTAGGTCTCTAGGTTAGTCTCTTGGTCAAAATCTCAGAAAAGCCCAAAACATTGGAAAATCAAAAATCAAAACATTTTAAAATCTCAAAAAATACCAAAACAGCCTCAAAACATTGTAAAACTCCAAAAACATCCAAATATTAGAAAAAATCTATCTATCTCATTTCATTTTCACCAGTAATAAACACCACTCATAATAAACGATCGTCATTCTCAACCTTTGGTGAAATAGTTAGAAACAACTCTAGCAGGTTAAAAGTGAAAACTCAAAATGTCAAGTCTCAGGTTTAAGTCAGTATGTAAACAAGTTGGTCAATTCTTTGTGTCAATAGTCCATCATCCAATCAGTCCCATATCAAACATCTGATAACATCATGTCCTAGGATGAATCCTTCCTACACTGGGCATTATTTATTAGAAAGAAGACTTTGGATAAATGAAATGGCTTGCCACCATCCACTAACATGTCCTAGGATGTATCCTTCCTACAATGGGCATTATCTTTTGGAAATAGTTTCGGTTCTTATCCTTAAAAACACATTTTCTTTTGGTTAGTAGTATTGAAGAACATCAGCTTGTTTGTTTACTGCATCTTTTTCTTTTTGACTTATCTCTTTGCGCTCATTCCAATAGCCTCTCGATGATGTCCAAACAAAAGGATTTAGAGAGATAGGAATGGGGCAAACACTCATTATCTTTTGTCTGATGTGCTTGTTGGATGTTTTTGGAAAATAACTTGGTGAATACTTGCTCTATTAGATATGTATAAAAGATTTTTTGGACAACTTGTTGACTATTGCATTGATTGGTTATACCTTTCCGTGTTTTGGTCTGAGATGTTTGAAATTTCTAAAATGCATCCTAGCAAGGTTTTCGTATGTCAGGTATGAACAAGAATAATCCTATCTATTTTTCGAGTCAAATTCCATCACACTAAGTACAACACCATCCTAGTCCTTTATACCTTGATGCATCATACCTACGTGTGTTATCAAAAATAAGGTAAGTGACCCTGTTAAAATCCCAATCCTTGATAAGCAAACCATCCATTTCTCATCATCATTTCTCATAAACTTTTCCTATTGGATCCTCTTGTCATCATCTAATTTCTTGTTTTCTGCACTAACATCATCATGAGTAGTTCATCATGACCACTAGTGCATCCATCTCGCATCTACAAATCATCTTCATTCTACATATCATCTCACATGCATGTTCATCATCATAATATAGATCTGTTAGTCAAAGCATATCATAAAATCATACATTTGCATAAAACACTCATTAGGCATTATCACATGATCCATCATCACATCATATCATCATTTAAGTTGTTTAGGATAATATAGATTGGTTATTCTAAGCATCTTAAAAACTATCTCATTTGCATCATCATCCACAACCATCCATTTTGAACCTCTTTATCACGAGATCAACCTTCAAATAGAATCTTTCCACTCGATCTATTGAGGGGGCAATGTAGTAGTGTACTTCTTTCCACTAGGGCATCCAAAAAAATCATAAAATATTTGAATTTTGTTCACGACAAGTTTATTCTTTGAACCAATGTAGCAAGTACATTTCTTCAAAGAGGGGAAAAATGTAGACTCGCAAAATATGCAGACATTTCAATCCACTAGTTTAATTAAACAACCTTCATTTAATCAAATCTAACATTTCATCCTTCAATTAAATAAACTCACTTCATCATTACCTCATTTAAATAAATCAATCAAATCCTAACATTTCATCTTTTAATCATTTCCTAGATTCATATTCTTCAAATTAATCCACCTTTATCTTCCATCATTCCTTTAATTAAATAAACCAAACTTTATTTAATTAAATATCAAAATTCATATTTTTCCCTCTTGATTTAATAAATTAAAATATTCAAGTCAAATGGGTCAAAGCATCTTAAGCATCATCTAAGCTAATCTAATCCTGATTAACCTAATTTAACCACCCATCACATCGTCTAGCTTTTCCCACTTGCACCAATAAAGCATTTTAATTCATTTATAAATTTAGCATTTTCTCTCAACAAAGCATCTTTTTGAGAATATTCCTCAAGTTTGAATATGAAGACAAGTTGACTTGTCCCTTCCAACATGGCAATAACTTCTCTCTTACATGTCCCCCACTCAACATTTAACTCTCAATTTCAAATTTGAATCTCCCCCTCTTTGGCACATTGGCCAAAACTTGCACATTCCTCAACCTATCATAATGTGACAAGTGGCTTCATCTCATTGGTCAAATCACTATCCCACATTGCTCTATTTTGAGCTCTCTTCTAATTTTAAAATCTATAAATGAAAGCTTCATCCTTCATCAAAACATCTACACTCTCATGCAAAGTTACTCTCTTAAACTGAGAACTAATTTTTCCCATCACCATTACATTGCATCATTTGAGTTTTAACAAGGATTCGGAAAGGGTCATTGGCACAATTGACACCAATCCAATATGGAATAGGTGCATGTTATGCTTTTAGATGTATTTTAATCCTTGTTATTGGTTACATTTTCTTAAGCATTTACATGTTATTTCATAGAAGCATTTGATAAGTTTTCAAATAACCAACCCATGTTTGAGGTTTAAGTCATTTGCAGATTTTAGGTGCTTCAATATAATATCCTCTTTATTTTTATATAATGTGGGTTCAACAACTTCGACAAAATTTATAGGTACTAAAGGATTCAACCATCAATCTAGGACTGAAAATCCCTCATGAAAATGGGATGGAGAATCATATGTCCAAGGGCGTGTTGTGATTGAACCTTATTTTCTATGCCATGCTCTTATTTTTATTTTGACTGTGTGGGCTTAGGATGTGAGGCCTTTAGGTATTAATAGAGTGGATTTTCACCACTATTCATTTCTAATAAAATAATACTAAGGTCAATGAGAGATAATAAAAAATAATAATTAAAAAATAATGGGTGACACATTTCACACAATAATTAATCTATGAGTTCATTTTCCATATGCCCATGAGGATATGGTATATGATCCCAAAGGACATGGGACTAATCCTAGAGATGAATTTCAGTGTCATTAAGGAACATTGTTGTATGGGAATACTCCTTAGCGTTTCCATAATTCTTGATGATTCCACATGATGAAACTCCATTAGTGTGACTGTGATACTCCCTTCCTTGTTTGTGCGTCAAATTATAAATCTAATGACTTCTTGTTAATATATTTGTATATATTTGATTAGTGTGTTTATTGTAAATATTATTTTTGGTTACTCCTTGCATGTGTTTTGGATGTTTTCCTTTTTGTTTGGGATATTCATGTATGATACTCATGGTTCTAGTGCGCGTATTTTGAATGACTACCTAGTCAATTATCTTCTAATTTAAATGGGTCGGCCTAAATTTTCCACATGATTAGATGGTGTTGAATAAAAATTAAGGTCTAGGATTCCTCAGAGTATCTCAAAGAGTGTGTAGGGATATCATGACATTGTAGATGTGGTAAATTACAATTTTTTACTTTTACTAAAATGTATAATTTAAAATATGTGAATCCTTATATGTAAAATTTTAGTTATAATTAATGATATTTATGTAATATATTTTAACCCACCCACATTTGTGGTGTGATCCCTAACAATGATTTTAGCATTTCTCAACCTTAGATTCAAATGTGCAAGGAAGGTTTAATGAAATTATCACATTTGGTTAGATTACAAAAACATGCTTTGAAAGCATGACTTATATATCTTGTAGAATTAAACATATAATTATTTTTGTTATGATTCACTTCCTAATTCCATTCATATATGTTTCTATTGAAGATTGAGGTATTCACCATTCTATGTAGATGTTTCCATTAGAGTTTCTTGTCACTTTCATAGCATGTGTAGATTCATTTGGTTTTGGAAAATTCAACATTACATTTACGTAGTGGTTGGGGCCTTTGGGATTTATTTTTTTGAAAATTAGGTGTATGCTTGAGTGCTTGGCCTCATTTAAATGCATAGCAAAAAAATTGAGAAAACCTCACCTTGCTTGTAATCCAAGCTAGGCTATTAGGGATTAGAGTTGGAGTTACATTTCATAGGTTGTAAAGATATATTGAAACCTTAAAGTATGCATTATAAGTACATAAGAGTTTGGGATTGGAGTTATATTTTTTAGTTTTTAAAGAGAAAATTTCTACTCTAAATTCTAAATTAAATTCCCATTAGATATTGAAGTTAGGATTATATGTTTTAGGCTACAAAGATATAGTTAGAATCTAAAGTTTGAAGTGTAGGCCTACAAAATTTAGAATTGGGATTTCATTTTATACATGTTGTAAAGATGTAATTAGACTTTGAATTTTGAATTGTAGATCCATTGGAGTTTATAATAGAAATTACATTTTACATCTTACAAAGATGCAATAGAACTTTGAAGTGGGTATGTGTAGGATCATCATGGAAAAAACAAGCCCTTAAGTGGCAAAAAAATCAAAAAAATTAGAATTAGGCAACTTGACGTAAAAATTTCAATAAGTTATTTATATTATTTCAAAAATACGTAAGAATAGAATATGTAGAAAATTGAATGTAGTTTCTAAACTACTAGGTTTTTTTTTTTTTTAAATCTATTTGGTGAAAATTTGAAATTTCAATGCAGTAATTACTTAAATTTTAGGGAAAAAATAAGAAGTGGGTGTCTATCTGACCACCCTAACCACAATAAAATGATAATATTTTTTTATAATATTTTAGACATAAGTAGAGGACTCATGTTCGGATGTGATGCATATTTTTTGTAATTTTTTTCCAAGTAAATAATTAATTATTAATTTTTTATTACAACTTATAAAAAATATAAAAAATGGGTATGTCTGACCACCTTAACTTGGTCAAAACTTCATGAAATTCAATTTTTCTTTTTTTAATCCTATAGTATGTGAAGCATAGAATGTGATGCATGTTTTGGATTCCAAAAATGTGATACTGTTTGAAATCTATAGATATTTTTCAATCAGCCTATCAATCAATACTTTAGTCGTAATTCAAATAGAAAATGAATAATAATTAGTAATTAAATTCAAAGTAAATCATAATTTATATTGATGGAAAGTTGAGAATCTCCTTTAAAAACCTGTTTCATTTCATCAATTTTGGGTAAAAAAGAGTCGTTAGCCACATACCCTACAAATACCCATCATATTGCCACTTTCTAGCCCATCATGATCCTGCACATACCCAAGTCTAAAGTGTAAGTTCATGGTGTATAGTATGATATTTTGTATAATTAAAGTTTTCCTATGAACCATTAATTTTTTATTGTATTGCTATGGAGTTTGAGGTTTATTTGGTATCTTTTATATGACAAAGTTGCATCTAGACCAAAAAATTCAAAGGTATGTGTTGTGTGATCCATAGGTTAGTATAAAAATAGAAAGGGATATAAGATACCTCAAAGCATGTCATTGAACCTCATTAATTAAATTCACTAGGTTACTTGACCTATACTCCATTAAGTATTCCACTTAGATTCATAAACTTAGTGTAATTGTATACATGCTAGGTGTTTCTTGATAACTTTTACATGTAGGATGTTTGATGTCAAATTTGTATTACATTTTTTATAATTTATTGATTTCATGGTTAAAAGCTTGGGGTATATTACAAAAATAAAGAATCATGTATCCAACTATATTAAAACCACACCTTTAGAGATTGGATCCATGTTGCATAGGATAATTCCTAAGTCTCCATAGTGTTTCAAGGATAGTTATCACTCCAAGGTCATTAATTTTATTTGTAGAAACACATGGGTGTGTTCATGCATTACGTAGAACTAAATTTTAAAAATATAAAAAAATTAATTGTAATTTTCCACCCTTTTCCATTCACCATTATTAGATTGACGTGTGACAATTTATTATTTCTTGGTATTTAATGATATTTATTTGATAATTTAAACACAACCTAGAATTATCAAGAAATATTACAAAGAGAATTTGAGAGAAACATAATAATTTAATTATTGTATTAGTGGCAGTTTGAGGGGTATCTTTTAAATAGAGAATACACTATAATTACAAATATCCAAGATACTTACACTTGGAAAGCTAGTAGAATATATAGATACTTAGTAAAGGAAATTTATACCATCTTATGCATGTGACATAATTAATCTATTCTAACTAAATATTGATATGAATTACAAAGTAAATGAATCCATTTTTATTTAGTACTACCTATATGTTTCTTACAAAGCACATGAACTCAACTAATTATATAGGATAATACATAGTAGAATGTGGTGCATAACATTGTGTATACATTTAAAAATACTTATTCATGAAATTTGAGATGAGGAAACTTAGAGAGGATATTCATGGATTCAAATATATCATCTTTTTGTTACAACCCCTTCCATTAGATTAAAATATCATCAATTGAATGACTACAGAGGTACTTGGTGCACTTATCTATTATAAACTATAGTTAAAAAATATGGATCCATATATGATGAAGTAAACATGAAACAAGAAAAGAAAAAAAAATCAAACCTTTATTCCATGCTCAATTGTAACCTTTGATTTATATTAATAGAATAAGAAAAAAAAATTAAAAATTAAAATAAGTATCTCACCAAAGTGTCTTGTTATAGAC
The DNA here is from genome assembly GCA_007258455.2 of Sequoia sempervirens. Lineage (NCBI taxonomy): Eukaryota > Viridiplantae > Streptophyta > Pinopsida > Cupressales > Cupressaceae > Sequoia > Sequoia sempervirens. The sequence continues at coordinate 35,895,095 of VDFB02000013.1, read as the reverse complement.
ACAAAGTGTGGTTGTGCTCAATATTTGTGATGAGAGATATGGGATGGTGAGGCTCAAACTAGTAGCATGACCTTAAATTTATAAAGTATATCAAAATACCCCACATGGTATTCTATTTATAGTGTTTTACAGTGAAGTTTCAAGGGATAAGAAAGACTAGAGAGATCAATGGATGGGATATCTTTGAGATGTTTGGAGCCATGAGAGACCTCCAATTAGCACCTTACAATTGGTGCACAAAAGGAGCTCCATAATTTAAGGATATTGTATGGTGAAAATATTCTTGGAAAAGGATGCATGGTAAGGACCAAAAACATTTAAAAAAAAAAACTAATATGTACTCTTTTATATTTATTTGAAGGGTTAGGATTTTCTTGATTGAATGAATGTATAATATTGAATAAGAGGGATTTATGAAGAATTTTGAATTATGGGTCATTTATATGCATGAAATGTGCATGTTTAAATTGAATTAATGAGGTTTATATATGCTCAAGTGGATTTATTTGTTAACTATTTTGTTTAGCCAACTAATGGTTTAAGGAAGAAGAGGGGGAATTAAATAAATCATTTATATTTGTTTAATTTTTAGAAGATTGGGGTATTAAGGGTGAACTTAATTAAATAAATTTTGAATATATTTGGTTAAGGTTGGACTATAAGGAAAGGGGTAAAATGATTAATTAAATAAATAAATGATTAAAATCAATTTAGTTAATGCTATAAATATTATTGGTAATATTAATTAAATAATTATTTTAGTTAGTTATTTATATTAATTTATTTCATGTTTTATGGCTTTGTTGCTCAATCTAGGCGAGCAAAAGGAAATGGTGAAGGAACTAGCCACTAAATTATTTAAAAAGAACAACCTTGAAGGACTAGTTAAAAACTAGGCTTTAGTAAGGCTTGGAGTTGGTTTCCTAAGTCCATGGGCTATCTAGCATGGGCATGTGGTGGCCAAAAAAGTTGAATTATTTCCTTTCCTAGGCAATTTTTAAATGGTCACATTGGCACAACACAAAGGAGCAGCGTGCATGGGGTTTGGTTTCCTAAAGAAAGTTAACAGCCTACATCCTATGATCGATCTCTAGTCGATAATGGACTTTGAAACCTCCCTTGATGTTATGTGAGGTTTTTATTCAATCTCCTATTTAAAATATGGTATCACTATGTTTCTTTCTTTTCTCTATGTTTTGAGGTTTATGGTCTTTTTGGCCTCTCTACATCTTTCATTGGTCACATGGGACATTTTATCTATGTTTTCATCCCTCGGCTAAACTTATGGTGTAAGATTCTATGATACTCTTATGTATTTTCACTTTCTATTGGTATTAAAATTTCATGCTTTTTTCCTTTTATCTAAAAAAAATTGGAATGTGATAAAAGTGGGATGCATCAAGTGATGTTACAATATGGAAAAAAATTAGGTGGCTATACCTTCCTCATCCAACATTGGTAGTCACATAGTACTTCAATCACTTTCTTGAGGAAAGAGACATTAAAATATAGTTGGGACATGGAAGAGGGTGGGAGTGTTAGCTTCTATACCATTTCTTTAATGTATTTGAGCACTTGGCATGGGCCATAAAATTTAGCACCCACTTTATGACCTCACTTTTCCTATAATGAATGTTACTTGTAGGGATAGAGGTCTACATAAAAAATAGAATCGCCAATGTCAAAGGTATCATCTATATGATGCTTATATTCTTATTAATTCATATTAATTTTGTGCTAGGACTAGATTGGCATTAAGAAAGTAGGAAATTTCCTCATGCTTAGCTAGAGTACTATGAATTGAAAATTTTGATGACCCTAGAATATAAGTTCCTAAGGATGGTAGGGGAGTAACATAGAGAGCCTCATAATGGGTCATCTTGGAAGTTTTATGATAAGTGGTATTCTACCACCACCTAGCTAGAGATAACAATTAGGCCCATTGTCCCTATTGTTCAAGCATAAAATGATGCATGTAAGACTTAATAAATTTGTTAAAATATTTGTTTAAACATTATTTTGAGGATGATAAGTTGAATTTATGTTCATGTTAGCATCTTATAACTTAAAAATATTTACCAAACATAGCTAGTAAAATTAGGATATTTGTAATGGAGTGGGTCAACCCATATTGATGACATAATAAAAAATGTAATAAAAAACCAATTGTAGTGTCATAAAATCGCACCTCGTGGAAATTTCACATTTGTGCATCTATCCCACCATATTTTTGATAGAAACCTATGGGAGTAAATGGTGACTCCCCAACACCCCCAAGAATAGTTTCTAGACCAAAATATCTTCCACAAGAGAGAGAATGGCAAGAAAGCTTGCTTCAACAATGCAAGATTGAATAATGGTTGAATATGCTTGAATTACATGAGATGCCTTACTTATAAAGACAAGGTCGAGAGATAGGATTAAACAAGATCATGACAAGTGTCTTAATCCTATGACATGAGACAACTAATAAACTAACTACTTAGGAATCAAGCATTATTAGCTAGATAAGATAAGTTCTAGAAAGGCCAACTAAGACTTCTAGAAGTAATATTTTATCTTAAGTAAACTTAATCATGTGAATATGTCCCCTAATTACCTAGTGAATGAATTAGCTAGGTACAAGACATTTATTCACAGCAACATAACCTATAAGTTGGAATTTCATTATTCTAACTCCATACGCGACAATAATGAAACACTAATAACCTGAATGCCTCATTCTTGTAAAGTTTTGAGTAGGAAACTTATGTGATGTGTGGATTTCTCTATGATGCACTATCTTCCTCGAACCTTCCAAGATTCAAGTGAGACTATTTTGTGTCCTTTGCCTATGGAACATGTCATCATGGTAGAAATGTATATGTAATGGATCCTCTCACCCATGCAACCACACATAACTCCATTTTTCACTCTTGTTATTAATTCTACCTCATTCTCTTTGCTTCTTCTTGCTCTCTCACTATTCATAGTAAAGCTCTACTAAATTTCTTCCTCAACAAACAATCAAGGCTCTCTTGCACGCAAGCTCATCATGTCTATCAAGACAAGAGGGAAGCCAAGGGCTGTTGGTAATACAATCTTGTATTTTTTTTTGTCTATTTGATATTATCTATTTGATCTCATATACTTTATTTTAAATAGTGGTTCTCGTCCTTGTGAGGTTTGTTTCTATTACACATCTTTATAATCATGATAGGGTTTCTCCTCCTTTGCGAGATTTATTTCTAATGTTTCACATATCTTTTACTTTATTTATTTTTTTCTATCTATATCTATCTAGCTATCCATGGAGGTAGAAGCACCACAACAAGGGTTTGACTAAGGAAAACCTTGAAACAACCCCCAAAATTTTTCCCTCTCTATTTATGTGTGTAACAATGAAAATTGTACGCCCTTGGAGATAGTACAATTTCATTTAATTTTGGAATAATTAATGATAAATTAGAGTTAATATCACCTTGAACTTGTGTTGTGATGTGTTTTACACATCCACATTAGGTTTTGGGCTCTTTTGAGCTAAATAGACCCAATATTTTCATAATTTAATGTTGTAAAATGTACTTATGTTAGCATGAATATTTTCACTTTCTTCCATTTACTTAGGATTAATATTGCATTTGTTTAGTTAGGTAGTTTTTTCCTATGCTGGGTAGTTTACACACCCATTACATTTTTCATGCATATATACTTCACACCTTGTACGTTATGTATCAATAAAGTCTCAATGCATTTGATTTCATTATGGTGAAATAGCTTTTTATGCTTCTATCTTTGTTTGTGAAGGTTGTTTTTGGTTTGCAGTTCCTCTTGGGCACTCCAACATCATATCAAGGTAGTTCTACTATAACCACCTTCCCCAAGATTTTTCACCAAGCGAGAATGGAGGCTTTGGTGCTCTTTGGAGATTCGATTGCTATAGAAGGCACGATTCTGCCAAAAGTGGCATTCTACCTCTTGGAGACTGCAAATTTTGTCTTGCATTTGAGGGGCATTGAATTACTTGTTTGACCTGCCTCTAGAGTGCATTTTTTTGCTTGGGCATCAATTCTTTATTTTTTCTATTGTGTGGGTTTCTACATTGCAAGCATATGTTTCAGCCATAAGCGGTAGAAATATCTCTTGTTAAGCCCGATTCTTATCTAGAAGGGCATTTTTTTAGGCATGTTTTTTTATCTATTCTGGGAATTTTTGTGATCCAATCACACTTTTGAGACAACATTCAAATGGTGGAGGAAAAATTTGGAGGGGCAGATACTCTTTTTTTAAGAGTGTGGCTGGTGATTTTTCAATCAAGAGGCAGATTTTTGGTATTCTCCCTTGGCTGCAATGATTGGAGGCATTGTTTTTTGCTGATTGGTAGGGACTTTCATGTTGATCTTCTTTGTTGTTGGGCGTTTTTTCTAAAGTTTCCCTGAATTATTAATTTACGGTACTTTTTTCTTTGGAGGTGGGCTGGTGCATTTCAGTGCTACCTTAAATCTAGAATTTTTATCCCACATTGGTTAGAATTTCATCAAAACTAGTCTTCTTATACGTTGACGCTTGCATTTTTATGAGGAAAGGCTCATGTGGGTTGGATCATGCGTGTATTTCCTTCACACGGATCAATTTTTCTACTTGTGTGGCTTGAAGATGTGGAATTTGTGTGTTGGTGGCTTGTAGAGATTATTTCATCCAACATGGAGGTTGGTGGCTATCATTGATTTTGGGAGCATTTTCTTTCAAAAGCAAAAAAACCCCACATTCTTAGGTACGAGATTACTCTGCAATTCATATACAACTATTCTCTTGATGGTCTTGATGAAGAGGAAAATGGATACCTTTTTAGGATATCACAGTTTTATCATTCAACCATTCACTAGTGTCTTAAGATTCCTAATCGGATTGACTAACAACCTCTCAAGGTGAGCCAATTCTTAATTAGGAGGGTCCTAGAAAGGGTTTCTTAAGTTCTAAGGGGTTCACCACCAAGCAAATGCTTGGAAAAGAAAATGTTTGAAAACACGTTGTGATATGTAAAATGACCTAAAACTAACAATGCAACCTAAATGATGAAATTATGGAACAAGGAGAAGGTATGTGTGCACCTAGGAAATCTAGAGATGTCATGAGGATTCTAGAAATGCAAAGAGGCTACCAAAATATGTTGTGGAGGACTAAGACACCCAAGATGGTGTATTAATCTCACTGCTATTTTTTGGGGCAAATGTAGAGTCTTCAGATCTCCAAACTAGATCTCTTAAAATTGAGCCTAGGAGGACTAAGATGCCCAAGATGTTGTATTAGTCCCATTTTTATTTTCTTGAATTTCTAAAAAGGATCTTGAGCTTTGAGGTATGCACTTCATTCTTCACCAACTCTTCAGATCTGGACCTACAAGGAGGCCTAAAAAACAAAGGAATTTGGATTGATTTTTTATGGAAATTTACCTTGGTCAAACCCTTTGTTTGGTAATTAAACCTTGATGAAAAAGCATAAATCTAGAAATAGAAATGTGTGTGTTCCCTAATCTTAAATGTGTCTAATATTATTCAAGCTAGAACATGGAGAAACCCTATTCAAATGTGTTAGAATAAAATCCCTAGAATGCAAATGTAAATTTCCTACAAAGGAGATCTCTAATCAGCTTAACAAGTCACCAATATGAAATTTACCTTCCTTAGGTGCAAAAAATAAAACAATAATCGAAGATGGAATCAATCAAGAAACAAGTCCTTAGGCTCGGATAAATGGCTAGTTGCATCTCCAACCTAGAATTTCTCATGATCTACAATAGACATCCATTACTAATCTTTAGAAATGCTATATCTTGTCTTAAAAGTAAATATAAAAAACCTACAAAAACACAGTAGAAGGTGTAACAAAGATTTTAGCACCCTAATTCTTTTTACCACTTCTAGGGTTTTTCACCTAAAAGGAGAAAGAAGGGCCAAAATGGGCATTGTTACACCCAGAGTCAATGCAAGATAGATGGAAAACGGGTGAAATGTGTCAAGATGAGATAAACTACATGCAAATAATTGAAAGGAACTACTGATTATTAAATGAAAACTATTGAAATGCAAGTTATTTGAAAACACATTGTGTAATGCCAAACACCTAGAAATGAATGCAAATTGTAACAAAACTTGACGAAACTAAAAGAGTGCACCTGGAATATGGATGAAGACTGGAAATAGCTTTTGGAATGTTGTTGATGCTGATTTTCAAGCCTGGTGGAACTCATTCACCATTTTGGGCGAATTAGTCCTAGTTTTGCAAAACTGTTCTTAAACTTGTTTCAGACAAAAGGGTATCCAAAAATGCAGAAAAATAAAAACTGACCTTGGAGTGGGACTCATTCCCCACCCATGGTGAATGATTCCACTTTTTAATTTTTGAATATTCAAAGGTGGAATCTAGAGCTCTCGGTCTACACTTTGGTTCCCTACAAGTGTTTGCTTCTAAAACTCTGATTTCTATACATGAAAGTGAGTTTTTGTTGATATTTTGATTTGGAAAATGAAGAGAAGACCTAAAAAACTTTGAAACTTGATTCTTAATGATTTCCAATCCAATATGTCTAAATCTATAAACACACACGACAAGAAAGAGAAATGTTGAATTTTAGGGCATGGGGGTTTGCCTTGGTCAAACCCCTTTTAGGTAATCAAACCAAAATGATGAAAGAATATAATGAAAAATGCAATAATGGAGTTTATTACCTTTCCATGGTGTTTGATCTTGAAATTCTACAACAAAACATAAAGAATTTTCCTTTGAATGTCTAAAAATTGATCTTAATGGCTTGTAATGTTAAAACCCTAAGTTGCTTGACTTAAAATGGAAGAATGATTGATGGATAATGAAGAATGAATGTTTTTTATGGTTTAGAGAGTTGTTTTGTATAGGTAATTCACCTTATTAGCCCAAAAATTAGATCCCTAAGGCCAACATGTGAAAATAATAAACTTAAATTTCATTTTTCCCAAATGGGACTCATTCACTGCCCATGGTGAATGAGTTGCACCTGGATGGGACTAATTCACTATGGATGGTGAATGGGTCCCACAGGGGCCATTTTGATACCTAGGATGCTAGGAGATAAGGAAATAAGGTTTAAATTGCTACTTTGTCAAGTATTTTATCAAATATTTCCTTTAGATGCATAATATGGGTTAATAGGGGCCTATTAGTGATAATGTAAAGGTCAATTAGGGATTGGGACACATAATTCAATTTGAAAGTGTGATTAGATACACTTAACAACACTAAAATGAGGTCCACATAGCCTAGGAAGGCACACAAACCAATGTGAATGTGCAAGACACATTACAACACTAGTTTAACATTAAATTTAGTTCAAAGACCTTCTAGATTGATATAATAATGTTATTAAGCATATTTTATAATGTTGAATTAGGGAGAAATAGGCTGATTAAGTCTAGAAAAGCGTGAAAGTGCATTACAAGACTTTACAACACCTTTACAAGTGTGATGTAGAAAATTGAACCCTTTTCTTGACATGGGATTAAACGGACTTAATGAGGCCCTAAATCTAGTGTTGTGAGGTATTTTATGCATCCACACTAGGTCTTGGACCCTTGTAAATCAAATAAAATGCTTTTAATGACGTCTTGTAAAATTTTTGTGAAGTCTTATACATGACTTTCACACTTTTCTACACTTCATTAATCTATTTCTTCCTAATTCAACATTACAAAATGTGTTTAATAATATTATTACATCAATATGGAAGGTTCTTAATGATAAATTGGTGTTGTAATGTGTCTTGCACATTCACATTGATTTATGTGTCCCAAGCCCTATTCAACATTTACATCATCACTAATAGGTCTTAATTGACCCATATTGTGTATCTCGAGGCTTTAATTGATCAAATACCTGACAAGATAGCAATTTAAACATTATTTCTTGATTCCTTTACTTCTTAAGAGTTGGAATGGCCCCTGTGGGACCCATTCACCATGGATGGTGAATCAGTCCCCTCCAGGTGGGACCCATTAGCCATGTGTGGTGAATGAGTCCTACCTAGGCCCCATTTTGACCCTTGAGTGGGAAAAAGTGAAATGTAAAGTTTATTTTCACTTCATGTCAACCTATGATGAGGTATCATCAAGTACTAAGGCACAATTATCTATTTAAATAAGTATTTTTATTCTCATTTTACATACACTACAATGATCCAACATTTAACAACAAATTCTTACATCTCTCATTGTGAATTCATCATCTATCTTCCATTTCAAGTTAAGCAACTTAGGGTTTCTCCATTAGAAGTCTTCAAGTTAGCATTATAAGGCATTCAAAGGCATATTTTACATGTATTTTTGTAAAAATCCAAGATCCATCATCATTTCAAGGTAATCAATTCCATTTTTCATGTTTCATTCCATTATTTCATCACTTTGTTTTAATTACATAAACGGGGTTTCACCAAGGCAAACCCCCATGCCTTAACAATCAACAATTTATCCTCTTGTGTTGTTTGAATGCATATTTATGTCCTTTGGAATATTAAGAATCATTGAATATTTCATTTCAAATTCATTCAAGTCTTCTCTTCATCCAAGCCAAAATATCAACAAAAAGTTATTTTCAGACCCGATTTCAACTGAATCTAATGCAGACACCTGTAGAAGGTGGATTTGTAGATCTAAAGCTATTTTTCATATCCTTGAAGGAGGACTGATTCTACAAGCATGGATAATTAGTCCCAACTATTGGCCTAAAAAAAAATTTCATCAGATTTCATCTCTTGGCAGTCTGAAACCTATTTTTTGAAGTTTTCACCAGAACAGGGACTGATTCGCCCTATGTGGAAAATGAGTCATGTATGGCTTAAGAAACATCATCAAAAACATATTAAAATCCATTTCTAGTCATCTTCAACCTTCTAGGTGCCCTCTACTGAGCCTCATTCATTTCTATTTCTATCTTCTTAAGTTTCCATTTCATACTTGCATTACACACTGTGTTTTCCAACACTTTTGCATTAGTTTAGTTTTCATTCTTTAATCTACATTTTCATTCGGTTTCTATTTTTAAAACACATTCACACACTTCACACTTACATTGCATTCCATTCTTTAGTCTCGAGTGCTAACGAAGTGAACATTTTGGCCACACATTCTCTCACCTTCTAGGTGAAATACCCTAGAAGGTTCACGAAGGATTTGAGTGCCAAAATCCTTCGTCACATTTTGGTAAAACTGCCTTTTAGAATACTTATCTCTTCTTATTTGGTTTCTTTTATTATAGATCTAGCCTTTCACTCATTTTGCATTACGATTTGCATTAGTTTGGATGCTAGACTTTAAAAAATTTCATTCATAAAAGGTGCATTTAGATTACATTTCTTGCATCTAAATTCATTTAGATTTTTTGTAATTCTTCATTTTTCATTTAGTTTTGTATCTTGGCTCTCATAATTCATAAAAATTAGTCACAGATTTCTAAATTTTTTGACAAAGGTCCATATTGGGACTCATTCACCACCTTGGGCGAATCAGTCCCTTCTGGCACCTGAAACAACATTTTTCAGATCTCAGAAATTGGTTTTTAGGCTTTTGATTGGTTCCTTAACCTACATATATCAATTAATTACATTTTTGTAGCATGCATTTCATCAAAACTAGCATAAATTAGAGCATTTCATGCATATTTTAAATTGCACATTTGCATTCTCATATTATTACATAGCATAATCATTAAGTTTTTCTTTGAAAATTTCATTTCATTTCATCATTTTACGTTTTATATTAAGTTAGCATCGATTGTTATTTCAACATGCTAATTAATAAGCATGATTTTCATTTCTTCACTGCATGTCAATATTATGAGAGTCTCTTAGTGCAAGAGAATGAAAGTGTTAATGCTTGTCTTACACCCCCTTCTATCTCCTATTTTTCTGGAATATGTGATATAAGATGATACAAAGATAGATAACCATGATGATCATATTTTTTCTTCTTCCAATACCTCTCCTTTTAGTGACGAAGGTATCTTAGAGAAAGAAGATACAATCATTGAGAATCATTTGGATCTTCTTTGTTGTTCTCCTCATCCCCTTTGGGATGATATTATAACACCCGACAATGAGATTATAAATGATGACGATGATAGATTGGTCTTAAATAATCAACTCTTTAAAGTCTACAATAACCCTCTTTATGATCCTTCCCCTACATTTCCTATTTTGGAAGATATTAGGGAACAAAGAAATGAAATCATAAATGATCACAATGCTCACATGTGTTCATCTCCTAGTATCTCTCCTAGTTGTGACGAAGATACTTTGTCGAGCAAATCAATTCAATTCTTGATTCTCCTCATACTTGTGATGAAGATATTATGCCAGTTTCATACTTCGATGAACATATTACAAGCTCTCCTAGTATGATAGACAACAAACAATAAAATACAACCAATAATAAAATACAATCTTCCCCTAATCTTCCCACTATCAATAATCAAACACTTTCAACCATTAATCCTCCGCTTAGTTGTGATGAAGTTATATTGGATGAACCAAACCTTACTTATCATGAACATGTGGTTTGTTGTTTTCATACCCACTCTCCTTCTAAGGCAGACATTATAACCCAAGAAAAAGATAATATCCCTTGCAATGACAATGACAAATCTCACTTTCTAAGGGATGTTAACAATATTCAACCTCAACGTACCCTTTATCATAAAGCTTCAATCAAACCCAAACTTACCCTTTACCCACCTTTGCATCTGCTTCATCCTTCAAATAAACCTAAAATTACCCTTTACCATCCTTCACATCCCTTTCATCCCTCTAAAGTATCGCAGCAATCTAGTACTAATATGGTTGCTCATACATATAACAAAAATAATATTCTGCAACTGCCACAACCAATTCCACCATCATTACCTTTACCTAATCCACCTACTACTCCTCGCTAAACCTTCTAAACAAAGGAGTATGATCTTATTGAGCAATTAAGGAATACTCCTTCAAAAATTTCCCTTTGGGATTTACTTCAGACCTCACCAACTCACAACAATATTCTTCAAATGGCCTTACAAAAATTTGTAGCTCCTCATGGATCAACTTCGAATGATGTGCCAACTTTAATTCATAAACCGAATCACACTACTCTTGACATTAATTTTCATCAACATGAGATCCCTTCTTTGGAGTTGCGAAAACAAAGTGATTCCTTTATGATAATCACTCAATTCCATTGTGTAGGTATCAAACGCACTCTCATACATAATGGTTCCACCCTTAATTTGTGTGGTGTAAGTCTCCTTGATCGATTAGAAGTTGATAGGTCACAAATAATACCTGATTATGTCTCTATTTGATAATTTGATAATACAACAAAGCAACCACTCAGTATAATTACTTTACCTATCACGGTTGGGTGGTTACTTTGCAAACTCCTATTCATTTCATGCCTTATGACCTTTCATATAATCTCCTTCTAGGTAGACCATGGATTCATGAGATGAGTGCAGTGCATTCAACCCTTCATTGTGTAATGAAATATGTCTATAACAATAAAAAAATTCACATTGAAGTAGATCCCAAGCCTAAAAGTTGCTTGAACCTTGAAAAAGGGGTTACAAGTCCTCTCACAACCTTGATTCCAACATCCAACATAGATCCTCTTGAAATTGAACACAATGATGAGAGATCTCCATCTAAATTCTTTGGTGACAATTGGGGCTCCTTATATTTCACACACTTGTTTATGGGTGAATACATACTCACACAAAAGAACAACCAACCATCCTGTCAATGCAAAATTTAGATAACCTTTCAAAAGCATCCATCTCAACCACTTTAGACAATGCCACCAACTCTCCAACAATCCTTGAAAAACACAACAACGACCAACCACCCAATTCCACAACACTGAAAAAGCGTTATGGAAAAGGATATGACTTCATGAAACAACTTGGGTATAATGGAAAAGGTTGTGGTGCTCGAGAGAAAGGTATCTGCAACCTTATTGAACTTAACACACAACACACAATTCATGGTCCTGGTTATTGTTGTTTCACCAAGATCAACAAGCCTTCACTCAACATCAATACTATCACACAAGACTCTTCTTTATTCACATAAATAACATTAGTTGCTGCTCCTTGCCATGTAATAGTTGTAGGATAATCACATTCTCACTATTGCATGTCTTGCATCGATTGCAAGGGGCAGCATATTGTCGTCCACTTTAGACTCTCCTTTGTCCTGCACTAAGTGGGGGGCAAAGGGTTTGACAACCTTATCCCTTGTATGTCACTTGTCGTTGTCTCTTTTGACTACTCGTTAACCTTTCATCAAAATATTAAGAGAAAGCTTCAGATGTGAACGACATGTCTTAAGATTGACTCACATGCGACATGCAACCTTTCCTTGTATTTCATTTTCCTTGACACGATGCAGCCTAGCTTTGAAACATATGACTTGGCATAGAGCTTTCCAAGTTATCTCTCATGTCTTGTTTTTATTTTTCGCTTTTTCTTTTCTTCTCTACTTTCAAGTAATTTCTCACAGAACGTGTCACAATTCCTTTAAAGTGGGGGGCATACATTACCATTATTTCATTGTACATTCATGCTTCTTAGTGTATGTCATCATAAGTGTGATCTATCTTAGCATATTACATTCCTCTTTGTGGTTTGATACAACGCGCTGCATCTCCTAAGTTGTGAATATACTATTCTTTGATTGGTCCTCTCTTGGAGACATTAGACACAATGTTCCCTAAGTGATTGACCTTGCATAAACCGAACAAGACTCCTTTAAACAATATTTCACATTATTGCATCCTCATTAAGTCGCCTTGCATAATACAACTTACATGCTTGTGGAGCCATCTTATTTGTTTGGCCACCTTGCATAACACAACTTGCATTCCTGTGGTTCCATCCTATTTTATTCATGAGTTATAAGCTTATGGATTTTTTCTTTTCTCATGAAGCTTAAACCGACATTTACATTTCATTTGGCTTTGTGGAACCTTGTTAAAGTTATCAAGCAATATAGCTTTAACATGGTTAAGCAGGAAGCCCAGCTAGCGGCATGACTTTTCCCCCTAGCCACTTTTGTGTTTTGTGAGTGAATACCAACTAGCATATGTTTATCACCTTTTTCCTTCTATTTGGGCCTTCTCACCCTAAAAAAAACTAGTTTTGTGGCCCTAGAGTGAGTACATCTTTTCCATCTCATTTCTCTTTCTTCCTTTCCTTTGTATGATTTTGCATACATGTGGATCTCTCTTGAATGGATACTTTAGTGAGAGGAAGCAAGTTCATCCTCTCACTAAAGTGGGGGTTAAATGTGTCATAGAAAATTGGACCCTTTTCTTGACATGGCATTAAACGGACTTAATGAGGCCCTAAATCTAGTGTTACAGTGGGATATTTTATGCATCCACACTAGGTCTTGGATCCTTGTAAATCAAATAACATCATCAATATCATATCATAAGCCATCTATAGTCATCTTCAACCTTCCAGGTGCACTTTGTTTAGCCTCATTCATTTATGTTTCTATCTTCTTAAGTTTCCATTTCATACTTGCATTACACACTGTGCTTTCCAACACTTTTGCATCAGTTTAGTTTACATTCTTTAATCTAAATTTTCATTAATTTTCTAGTTTTAAAATGCTTCACACACTTCACACTTACTCTCCATTCCATTCTTTACTCTTGAGTGCTAATGAAGTCAACATTTTGGCCACAAATTCTCTCACCTTCTAGGTGAAATACCCTAGAAGGTGCACGAAGGATTTGAGTGCCAAAATCCTTCATCACAACAAGACATTGTTAAAAGCATGCTATTCAATTTTTAAGGGTCCAAGACTTATTTTGGATGCGAAAAAAACCTCATAGCACTAGATTAAGACCTCATTAAGTCCATTTTATCATCAATTATTCCCATGTCAAGCAAGAGATCCATTTTCTATACCACATTTAGCCCCCACTTTAGTGAGAGGATGAAATTGCTTCAAACTCACAGTAAAGTAGGCATTCAAGACAGATATAGGTGTACAAATGTAGATAGAAAAGAATGACAAAGATCAAGAAGGAAAACAAGCCCCCAAGATCAAAGATCCTAAGTCAAACCAACAAGATACATAATCATGCAATGGCAAGAACTGAGAAAGATGAAAATAAGGTGGATCACACTTCGATCGTTTGTCCAACCAGTTGTGGATCAGATCTAGGTTGTTTTTTTGGAAAAAGAAATGTGTACTCACTTTGGGGCGACAAAACTCATGGTTGTCTGCCGGTTGAGAAATCCCAAAAGGTGAGAAACATACACTAGTTGGTATGCACTCACAAACAGATAGGTGGCTATGGAGAAAGTCGTGCCTCAAAATGGGCTTCCCACTCAACCATACCAAAGTTATACCTCCTGATAACTTTAATAAGGCGCCACAAAAGAAAATGATTTTTGAGCTCTATGAAGTAAGCACAACTTTGCATGCTTGACACTCATAGACATTGTAAGTGTTGTAAGGAATGTTCAAAGGGATTTTTCTTAGTTCGTGCAAGGTCTCATCTTAGGGAACATTGTGCTTAACATTTCTAAGAGATTATAAGTGCAAAAGAAGTATCATGCTCTTGGAGGGAATCAAGCCCAATGAGTCCACTAAGAAAAGGATGCATCGCAAGAAGAAATAAATCGCACAATGAAATGTGAGTGATGATGTATGCCCCCACTTTAAAGTGGTTACGAGCACTAGTATTGTGAGGAATCTGTTTAAAGTAGAAGAAGACATGAGAACTTACTTAGAAATCCCTATGCCAAGTCATATGTTTTCAATAAGCTACGTCATGAATAAGGGTAGTATGTCACATGCAAGCCAACTTAAGGCACATCGTCCGCATCCCAAGCTTTCTCTTATATGTTCATGAAAGGTTAACAATTAGTTAAAAGAGGCAATGAAAAGTTACATACGAGGACAAGGCTACAAAACCCCTTTCCCCCACTAAGTGTGGGACAAGGGTGAGCCGAAATGATTGATGAAGTGTAGGCTAGAGTGAAAATCAATATCAATTAGAGGAATTAGGTACCCCATAGAGGGAAGCATATCAAACTCCTAAAAATGTTGGATTTTATGACTCAAAGCTTTACATTCATTAGTGGAATGACCATGAACATGATGATAGGCACAAAATGAAGTCTTACAAGGAAATTTCTTTCGATTTCAAGGAGGGAGGGTGATCAAGTGATCTTGGAGGAGTCTCGACAAGATGCCTTCTTGATCAATGGTAGAAGGTGGTCTTGTGGTTTGTGACAAAGATACCCCTTGCTTAGTAGGAGATGTCATACTTACACAAGTTTCTCTAGATTGTGAGATTTTGTTCCCACTCTTATAGGAGGATGGACAATCTAGCAGATACAAATCATTGGTATCTTGTGAAATGACATTGACATTAGGTGAAAATTTCATTGTTTGTGTCATATGGTATAAAGGATGATGTTCAAGACCACTAGTGTCGAGGAGTTCAAGATGGATGACTATTAAATATGATCTAGGAGTGTGTTGTGTGAGATTGTTGATGTTGAGTGAAGGTTTTTTGATCTTCATCAAAGGACAACAACCAAGAACATGAGTTCTTTGTTTTTTGTTAGGCTCTATAGGGTTGCAAATACCTTGTTCTTGAGCACCACATCCTTTTCCACTATATCCAAGTTGTTTCATGAGTTCATAACCTTTTCCATAAATCTTTTTCATTTCTTTGGAATTGGATGGTTTTTCATTATTGCACCATTAAAGGTTTTTGTGTATGCTATATTTTCTTCCAAAGTAGATGAGATATATGGTTGAGAAGATTGTGCAGAATTTTGAGTTGTCATGATGGTTGGTTGTTCTTGTTTCTCATCTTTATTTTTTGTGACTATGTATTCACCCATAAATGATGGTGTGAATTCTAAGGATCCCCAATTGTCACCAAATAATTTAGACACCAATTCCTCATTGTTTTGTTCAATTTCAAGAGGGTCTATATTGGATGTTGGAATCAATGTTTTCAAAGGACTTGTAGCTCCTTTTTCAAGGTGCAAGCAACTTTCAAGCTTGGGGTCTATTTCAACTTGATAAATGTTATTGTTATAGACATATTTCATTATACAATGAAGGGTTGAAGGCACTGCATTCATCTCATGAATCCATGGTTTGCCTAAAAGAAGATTATATGAAAGATCATAAGGCATGACATTAATAGGAGTTTGCAAAGTAGCCACCCCAACTGTAATAGGAAAAGTAATTACACCGAGTGGTTTCTTTGTTGTATTATCAAATCCTCAAATAGATATGAAATCAAGTATTATTTGTGACTTGTCAACACACAATCTATCAAGGAGATTCACACTACACACATTAAGGGCAGAACCATTATCAATAAGGGTTTGCTTTATCCCTATCCAATTGTATTAAGCAATGATCATGAAATCTTCATTTTGTTTTTGCTCTTCCCAAGGGGGGAGTTCACTTTGGTGGAAAAAAATGTCAACATTTAGTCCTTGGATCATGGTTACGATGTTAGTAGGGTGTGTATTAGAAGGGACAGGAACTTGTAGCAAGGCTGATTGGATCATGTTGTGATAGTGAGGGGAGGCTTGAATAAGGTCCCATAATGAAATTTGAGTAGGAGTATTCTTTATTTTTTCAACAAGATTGTACTCCTTTCCACTAGGAAGACCTAGTAAGATAGGTTTAGGGGGAATAGGATTAGGAAAAGGTAAGGGTGTTGGGGTTGGTTGTGGTGGTTGTGGATTATTTTGAGTGTTATATGTATGAGCAATGGTATTATAACTCAGCTAATGTGATACATTATTCTTAGGTGGGTAGAGGGTGAATTTGGGTTTGGTTTGAGTTGGAGGTTTATGTGAAAGGGGGTAAAGGATAAGTTGAGGTTGAATAATGTTAACATCCCTTAGAAAGTGAGAATCTATATCATTATTGATATTATTTTCTTGCATCATGATATCCTTCCTAGGAGGAGGGTTTTGAGAAGAACTACAAACCAAATTTTCTTGACATTCTAAGGTTGGTTCTTCTAAAAGGACTTCATCACAAGTAAGAGAGTGAGAAATGGTTGAATTTTCTTGTTCAAGAAGGGTTTTGTTAGGTGAAAGGGGACAACCAAGATTTTAATGGCCACCATGGAATAGGTTTTCTATCATCAAAGTATCATTTTCAGAACAATGGGAAATTCTAGGAGAACAAAAAATTGTAGTGTCATGATCATCTAAGGTTTTGTTTTGTTGGTTGTGAATGTTTTGTCCATTAAGAGATGTAAAAGTAGAGAAACAACTAGGATTCTCGAAACTCTCATTAATGATTCTTTTACTAAAATATCTTCATCACCAAGAGGAGAGATATTGTGAGAAGAACAAGTATGATCGTTAGGAATGCTGAAGTTGTAGTCTCTTTCACTAAAACACTCTCATAGGGTAGGGGATAGGGAATGTTTCTTAGAATTTTTAAAGATGTAAGGTACTAGCACTATTTGCATAAGAATGAAAAGCATATGTAACCATTTCATGCAATGTTTTAACAATATGAACAATGTATATGCAAAGATACAAAACATTCTTATCCAATATATACAAGATTTGAAGAATGCAAATAATGTACATGCAAGAATGAAAAGCATTTTTATCAAAATTATGCAAAGTTTTATGAATGGAAATATCGTATATGCAAAAGTGAAGAGTACTTTAATCATTGTTATGTAAAATTGCAGAAATGGAAGTATTCTTAGATGTAAGGATGTTTGCAATTGAAGTGATTTAGAGAATGAGTAATCTAAAATGATGTTTTTGAGCTAGATGCATAAAAACATTATTCTAGAAACTTTCCAAACTTATACTATATGATACTAGGATATTTAGGAAGCATAAAAATGAGGTTTCTAATGTTGTAACAGTTAGTAAAAAATCTAGATAGGGACTGATTCGCCCAGCATGGCGAATGAGTCCCAATAAGGGTTTTGTGCAAAAAATTTAGAAATTTTGAATTATTTTTGATGTGTTTAATGTTGTATGATGTAGACATAAGATGTGGATGAAGAATTTCCAAAAAATTTAAGGAAATTATATACAAAAATGCAAGCTAAATGACCTTTTCACTAATGCAAGATTTTGAAACCCTAGAGTGTAAAAAAATGCAAAATCTAATGCATGCAAGCTATTCCTAGGATGATAATGGACTCCAAATCAAACAAGAAAGTATTATAAAATTAGGTTCACCAAAATGTAAAAAATATTTTAGCACCCTAATTTTTTCTACCACTTCTAGGGTTTTTCACCTAAAAGGAGAAAGAAGGGCCAAAATGGGCAATGTTACACTCTGAGTCAATGCAATATAGATGGAATATGGGTGAAATTTGTCTAGATGAGATAAAATAAATGTAAACAACTTAATGGAACTATTGATTGTTAAATGAAAACTATTGAAATACAAGTTGTTTGAAAACACATTGTGTAATGCAAAACACCTAGAAATGAATGCAAATTGTAATAGACCATGACAAAACTAAAAGTGTGCACCTAGAATATGGATGAAGACTAAAAATAGCTTTAGGAATGCTGATAATGCTGATTTTTAGGCTTGGTGGGACTCAATCACCATTCTGGGCGAATTAGCCATGGTTCTACAAAACTGTTCTGGAACCTGTTTCAGACAAAAGGGTATCCAAAAATGTAGAAAACCAAAAAATGACCTTAGAGTGGGACTCATTCACCACCCATGGAGAATGAGTCCACTTTTGAATTTTTGAATATTCAAAGGTGGAATCTGGAGTTCTCGGTCTACACTTTGGTTCTCTATAGGTGTCTGCTTCTAAAACTCTAATTTTTAAACCTAAAAGTGATTTTTTGTTGATATTTTTAGTTGGAAGATGAAGATAAGACCTAAAAAACTTTTCAACTTGACTCTTAATGATTTACAAGCTTTTGAGATGTATAAATCTATAAACACACAAGACAAGAAAGTGAAATGTTGAATGTTAGGGCATGGGGGTTTGCCTTGGTCAAACCCCTTTTAGGTAATCAAACCAAAATGATGAAAGAATATAATGAAATATGCAATAATGGAGTTTATTACCTTTCCATGATGTTTGATCTTGAAAGTATGCAACAAAACATGAAGAATTTTCCCTTGAATGTTTAAAAATTGGTCTTAATGGCTTGTAATGTTAAAACCCTAAGTTGCTTGACTTAAAATGGAAGAATGAATGTAATTTAGGGTTTAGAGAGTTCATTTTATATGCAATTCTCTTTATTAGCCCAAAAATTAGATCCCTAACGCGTCATGTGAAAATAATAAACTTAAATTTTAGTTTTTCTTGCTCAAAGGTCAAAATTTGGCCAAATGGAACTCATTCGCCACCCATGGAGAATGGTTCCCACATGGGCCATTTTGATAGCTAGGATTCCATGAGATAAGGAAAAAAGGTTTAAATTGAAACTTTTTATGGTATTTTATCAAATATTTCCTCAAGATGCACAATATGGGTTAATAGGGGCCTATTAGTGATGATGTAAAGTTCAATAAGGGCTTGGGACACAAAATTCAATGTAAAAGTGTGATTAGATACACTTTACAACACTAAAATGAGGTCCACATAGCCCAGGAAGGCACAAGAACCAATGTGAATGTGCAAGACACATTACAACTCTATTTTAACATTAAATTTAGTTCAAAAACTTTCTAGCTTAATATAATAATGTTATTAAACAAATTTTATAATGTTGAATTAGGGAGAAATAGGTTCATTAAGTCTAGAAAAGCGTGAAAGTCCATTAGAAGACCTTACAACACCTTTACAAGACATCATTAAAAGCATGTTATTAAATTTGTAAGGGTCCAAGACCTAGTGTGGATGTCAAAAAACCTCACAACACTAGATTAAGACCTCATTAAGTCCATTTTATCATGAATTATTCCCATTTCAAGCAAGAGGTCCATTTTTCTATGCCATAGAAGGATACTCCAAGACTTGAAATACTCCTTCAACTTACTCAACTTATGTCTCTTGCTCAAAGATTATTTGAACTCTTGTCATCTTATGTGAAAAATGGGGGTAAATTTTACTTTTATAAGCATTTGATGCAGAGCAAGGTGGGTGAAAACAAACTAACTCAATCAATCCTTTGACAAAGTCTTAACTCCCCAAACACAATGATTTCCTTCACAAATTTCCATTATTCCTTGTAGGGTAGAAAACAATGTTTTTCTAGCATATCTTGCAGGAAATAACTCCAACCCACAATCCAAAAGTTGTTTAGGTGAACCATAAATTTTGTGGTGTTCTATGTACTCGTGCACTCTTAAGGTTTTTCACCTAAAAGGAGAGAGATAGAAAATTAAAATTGAGGTGGTTCACTCAAGCTAAGGAATGTATGATGGAATGATGACTAAATGCAATGATCTAAATGCAGCTAATTGATAAAATTGATTGATTATGAATGCAAAACTAATGAAATGTGCAATGTTTGAAAACATTGTGTGATATGCCAAAAACACCTAGAAATGAATGCAGATGAAATTGAAAGTGTGCACTTAAGATCTTGATGGAGACTAGAAATGACATTTGGAATGCTACCAATCCTAATTTTTAGGCTTGGTGGGACTCATTCGCCATTCTGGCCGAATCGGTCCCAGTTCTAGAAAACTTAACCAAAGCCCATTTTAGACAAATGGGTATCCAAAAATGTAGAAAACCAAAATCAATCCTGGCACTGGGACTCATTCACCACCCATGGTTAATGAGTCTACTTTTGAATTTCTAAAAATCCAAAAGTGGAAAATAAAGTCTCTAATCTACTCTTCGGCTCTTGACAGGTGTCCTCTAGTTAGTGTAAACACCATAAATCTGCAACTGTTTAAACCTCATCACACATTAGCATAATGTTAGTCTAAAAAAAGAAAATAAAGTAGTGTTCCTATGAAATACTCAATCATATTAAAATATGCACATAAGATGAAAAGATTCAAAATAACTAAATAAAGCATATAAAACACATGATCAAACTTTATCTCATAGTGGATTGGTGCTTCTATGGAAACAAGCCCTTTCCCAATCCTTTTCTAAGCTCCATGATATTGATGATATGAAATGCTATGAAGATATGATATGGATTCAAATGACAATGATATGGAGAAAGATCTAAATATTGTGGAGGATTGAATCAATGGAGATGATCTCTATTTATAAAATAGAATGATAGAAGAATGCCAAACATGGAGGATGTGGGACTAAAAACCAACCAATGAGAAGAGGCCACTTGTCAACTTGTGATAGGTTTGAGGAATGAGCACATTTTGGTCAATGTGCCAAAGAGGGGGAGATTCAAATTTGAATTTGAGAATTAAATGTTGAGTTTGACCTTTGCAAAGGGACATGTAAGAGACATGTAAGACCTCTTAAATGCTTTGTTGGATGTACATGTCAATTTTTTTTTGAATTCAAACTTGAGGGAATATTCCCAAAAGATGCCTTGTTGAGGGAAAAAGGTTGATTTTATAAATGAATTAAAATGCTTTATTGGTGCAAGTGGGAAAAGCTAGAGGATGTGATGGGTGGTTAGATTAGATTAATTTACATGATGTTAGATGCTTTTGACCCATTTGACTTAGATTTAGGGATTTAAATTAAATCAAAGGGAGATGAAAGGTGATTTCAAATTTAATTAAATAAAGGTTTGATTTATTTAATTAAAAGGATGATGATAGGCTTAAATTAAATAAAGTTAATTTATTCAATTTAAATGCCTTGGTTTATTTAATTGACGAATGAATATAATTAGTTAAATATGCATGATGTCAATT
The DNA here is from genome assembly GCA_007258455.2 of Sequoia sempervirens. Lineage (NCBI taxonomy): Eukaryota > Viridiplantae > Streptophyta > Pinopsida > Cupressales > Cupressaceae > Sequoia > Sequoia sempervirens. Next base: position 35,873,260 of record VDFB02000013.1, on the reverse strand, counting down.
TCACATGTCTACATTTTTCCCCTCTTTGAAGCAATGTACTTGCTGCATTGGTTCAAAGAATAAACTTGCCACAATCAATATTTAAAAATTTTCTAATTTTTTCAGATGCCCCAGCGGAAAGAAGTACATTAGTACATTACCCCGTCGAGAGATCAAGCAAAAAGATTTGATTTGAGGGTCGATCTCATGATAAAGAGGTCCAAAATGGATGCTTATGATGGTGATGCAAATGAGATGATTTTAAATGCTTAGAATAACCAATCTATATTATCCTAAACAACTTAAATGGTGATAAAATGCATGTGAGATGGATGATGTGATGATGCCTATATGATTGTGCAATGAATGTTTTATGAAAATGCTTAGACTAATAGATCTATATTATGGTGATGAAAAATGCATGTGCTTGATGATGTGCAAAGTGTTGATGGTTTGTGGATGCAGGATGGATGCACTAGTGATGTTATGTTAGTGTGGAGACAAGAAAGAAGAAATGAGATGATGATAAGAGGATCCAACAATTTCATGATTTGATGAGACTTTATTAGAGATGATGATGATGATAGATGATGTTTTTCTTATCAAGGATTGGGATTTTAAAAGGGCTACTTACCTTATGTTTGATAACACACGTAGGTACGATGCATCAAGGTATAAAGAACCAGGATGGCGTGGCACCTAGTATGATGGACTTTGACTCGACAAACAGATAGGAGTATTCTTGTTCACACTTGACATACGGAAACCTTGCTAGGACGTACCTAACAAAGAAAGTATTCACCAAGTTATATTACAAGAACATCCAACAAGCATAGTAGACAAAAGATAATGATCATTTCCCCATTCCTATCTGTCTAAATCCTCCATTCGAATATCATAAAGAGGTCCTTGGAATGAGCGCAATAAGATAAATCAAAAGAAAAGATCTAGTATACAAACAAGCCAATGTTCTTCATACCTTCAGCCAAATGGATGTGTTTTGATTGGATAAGAACCCAAAGTGATATCCAAAATGATGCCCATTATCAGAATGATATATCCTAGGACATGCATTGTATAGGATGATGATGGTTTGATAAATTGATTGATAGGTTGTTGATATAAGGTTGATTGACATGTTTGCGAATGATCAGGATTTTGATTTTACATTTAAAAGTTTGTTCCTTCAATTTTGATTTTGTGTTTGAAGTTTGCTTTTGCCAATTGTTGTGGTTGTTTCTATTTGTGTTGCCAAAAAATGAAGGTGATGATCATTTTATTATGGATGATTGATTATTGTGGGTGAAAGCGAAACGGGATGGATGGATTTTTTCAAATAATTGGATGTTTTTGACATTTTTGGAATGTTTTGAGGCCGTTTTGAGGTTGTTTTTTGGGTTTTTCAATTTTTCAAATGTTTTTGGATTTTGTGAGATTTTATGAATGTTTTTGGAGTTTGTGTTTTTTTGAATGTTTTTGGATTTTTTGTTTTTTTAATGTTTTTGGATTTTGTGTCTCAGGGGATGATCGAAGATCAACCTTGCCTACGTTTAAGCTTAGAGAAAACATAGTTCGGATTCCATGTTTTTTATGTTTTCTAACTTTTTGATTTTGATATGTTTTGGACATTTTTGGATTTTCTTGGTCTTTTGGATGTTTTTGGACTTTTCGCACAATTTTGTTGATTTGGATATGGACATGTGTGATGATATCAGTGCTCTATTTGGAATTTTTTTGAAGACCAAGCTAAGGTTGATTGATCGAATCAATGGGTTGATGATGATGATATCATTGTTGAGGATACACAACAATGGAAGGATTGATTGATCAAGATTGATGACGATAACATTGTTGAGGATGCACAACAATGCAAGGATTGATTGATCAGGATTGATGATGATAACATTGTTGAGGATGCCAAAAAATGCAAGGATTGATTGATCAAGATTGATGATGATAACATTGTTGAGGATGCACAACAATGCAAGGATTGATTGATCAGGATTGTTGAAGCTTGGTTTGAAACAAAAGATGTTTGGATGATTAGATGTGACATTTGAAATGCAACTTAGAACGCAACTGATAGTGATTGTTTGGATTGATTTTTGATGAATGATGAAGGTTGATAAGGAATGCCATCTCGCCAAAATATGCCATGGGCTAGTGATTCAGATTTTTGCTCACAAGTGGTGGACCAATTTTATTTTTTGTTTTCCAATGTTCGGATCACCACATAAGTTAGAGGATATAGATCAAGATTTATTCTCGAAGCAAGATGTAAATATCTGCCCCCAGTGTCTAGAAATCTATGGAATGTCATGGTTGGATGCTTGGATAGGTGTATGGATGGATGGATATGGTAAGCACACAAAGGATGCCAAGGATTATCTTGTGATAAGATAAGGTGTTCAAATGAAGGAATGTTTCATTGGATAATGCTTCATGGCTTAGATAATGTTGTATAGGATAGGTTCAATGAAAATGGCCCATGTCCAGATTTTTTACCATAAGCAAGCATAAAGTGTGCACCAAACTTTCATCAAGATCAAGATAAATTGGACTATGGATGCAGATGGATAAAAATAGATTAGATCAATGGTTTACGGATGAATGGATTTATTATGGCTAAGATGGATGGAATGCTAGATTTATTATGGATGGAATAAGATGCTTTCACCGAAAGTGGCACACGTAGATGCTCGATTCTACTCATGATGCATGTTTTCCTAGTTTTCATCATGGTACCTACCCAAAGTGCCACCATAGTGGTTTTCACTAGAGGACAATTTTTATCTTTACTGTTTTCAATCCTTTTATTTGATTTTTTTTGGATTTTCATATTTTATTTTATTTTTGGTTTTCCTGAAAGATTCATGTTGACCCACTTAGTGGTGCCAATGTAGATGCTTTTTTCATAATGTGCCATCGGTATCCTACTTGAAGAAGTTGCTTTGCTAAGATACGTGCACTTGAATGCAACTTTTGGGATTCTTGATTTGCTTTTTCGATACCAGAGTTAACTTTGTCTTTATGTGCACATCACAATTGAGTGCCTTTGAAATCCTTATGATGAAGGGTCATTGCCAATACATGGTCAATGTGAGAATCGCATATCATGCGTCGAGGCATCGATGGAGTGTGTTTAGGGATAATAGATGGATTGGTTGACATTTTAGAACCTTTGACTCTCCAAACTTGGGAAGAGGAGCAATGATGGGTGGATACAAAAGTGTGCATGGAATTAGGACCAACTGCTTGATATACTTTGTACGTCACTTGAAAAGCCTACTATTTCTTTTGTGGAAATCTTTGATGGATACTTTTTCCTTTTTTATTTTGCCCCATAGTTTCTTTGAATGATGGAGTTTTATAGGGATAATCTTTCTTTGTATTCTTTGGTATCCATTTGTATTTGATTTTTCCATTATGCTTCTCAAATTCTTTTTCTTTGATGATATTCTCCTTTCTTTGATTCAAATCTTTCTTTCGATGTTGGTCCCAATTCGTGGATGGGGTGATGGGTGGATGAAGATTCATGGAATGGCTGGTTGTAGTCTTGACATCAGTTTCATCATAAGGATTTTTTGTGCTCCCTATGTTGGCATTTGCTTCAGACATAGTTGCCCCTAGTATGGTGGTAGTAGCATCTTCATATTTTGACTCTGCCTATTCTGAGAGCTCTTGTTTAAATCGCATTCTCTAATAAATGACCACTGTAGATGATGTTATTTCAATTGGATGCTCTGTTGACTTTGGAATATCCTATTTTCCTGACTCGTTTCCTTGAGCAGATAATGTTGGATATCTTCATACCTGATGTCCCTAGTCTGAATTTGGAATATATCTGATCTTGATGTTGACAACTTAGTTTGATTGTAGGAATCAATAACCTGCTCTTTCTATGTAATAATGTCAAGATTAAAGGAATCCTATTCTAAATGAATATCATCTATATGTCCATCCACAAAAAGAATCTCATGGGTAGATGGAGGAGAATGTGCTATATGTATATGATCAGTCTTTGTGACATCTTGTATAGATAGGGAAATGTCCATTACATCATTGTAGTATCTTGGAGATACAAATTCTTGATCTTGATTAATTTTGGACTTGCATTTGTCATGCTTTGGATCAATTTCTTGACATGGGTCAGTTTTAAAGGATCCTTAGATATCTTTATTAGAAATGGGAAGTGGCTCAATATCCTCTAGATCATTAGTGGATTTGGATCAAATGTTGAGTTAAAAATTCCTTCAATATCTGAAAACATGTCTTGGAAAGGACCATTGCTAGACCTAGGTGAAAAACGTTGATCATGCTTTGGAATAAATTTTGAGATATGCCCTCTAACTTTAGGTGATGTAGAGACATTTTCAACATGATCATTGGTCGATGGGTTGTTGATTACAGGATCAAATAATGTTAACACTCCTTGAAATGGATCATTGTCAGATATTGTTGAAGGATTATTATCATGATCAAAAAGTGACTCTTTATGTATGTTGATTTGATCTCCAGATGAGGTAGAAATATCTTCCATGTTTTCGTTGATGGATAGGTCTTGATCATGTGATCATTGACTAGGATCGATACATGGATTTGTTAACATTTTGTTGGGATTTTGAACAACATTTGCTTGTTGGGCTTGGTATTGGGCTTTAGCTTGTGCTTGCACTTGAGCCTGGGTTTGTGCTTGTTCGGTTTTTAGTGTGGCTTGGGCTACTTGAGTAGCTTGTGCAACTTGTTGAGCAACTAGTTGTGCACCTCATTAGTTTTGGCTTAGTTGGTGTGCCTTTTGATAAGCATCTTGCTGAGCAGCTTGAAATGTAATGCTATATTGGTTTGATGTGTTGGGTTGGGGTGGTGGTGGTGGTGGATTTGGAATCATGTTGGATGTAGTGATAGGTCATTGAGATACGTTTGGAGTGATCGTGAGGGTTTGAGATATGATGGGTGTGATAGGGGTGGTTGGAGTGATCGAGGTGATAGGAATGGTCGAAACGACTGAGGTGATAGATCCTTGGGAGACCATTTTTTTATTTTTCAATATTGATGTTGTCATTTGATTAGATACCATCTATTGGTGCGATGTCGATGGTATATTCAAAGGATTTGATGTGATGGCTTGATTGGTGTTAGGTGGATTGATTTGGATGGAGTGATTGGTGCTAGGTAAAGGGGGATTCCCTAAACCAAGGAATGATGTTGATATGGTTAATGGTGGTGGAGATGTCTCTTGGTGCAATGACTCGACTATTTTGGTAAGTGTAGCAATTTGATCTCACCAAATTTATTCTTGATTTTGATATTGACTCCCTTGATATAGTTGATTTGGTTTTTGTTCAAGCAGATTTGGGATGCATACTTGTGGTTTTTGAATGGGATCATGGAAAATTTTATTTTGGACAATGTTCTGATTTGTGATGATGTTCAAATTTGGCATGATAGGTTGAAATTGAACATTGTGTTGGGAATCACATTGCCTTGATTTAGGTAACTTTGATTTTGCATGGTGTTAACTTCACTTGAATTAATACATGGAGTTTTTAACATCTTGTTTGGACTTTGAAAAAAAATTGTATGATTCACAAACATATTTATCCCAAAGTTTTCCAAGTGTGGATTTGAAATGTTCATGTTTGGTAAAGTTGTACTTGGTATGTTCATGTTTGGCATGTATGGATTTGGTGGGATGATGCTATTTTGTGGAAGACTCATGCATTGGGTGTTTGGTTGATAGATTTGAAATATTGGTCTTGGATTTAAATCTACCATTGGAAAAGGTGTTCCAAGATTTAGATTCGGTAGACTCACATTTGTTGTACCATTGAGGTTTGTAGGAGATAATGATCCCATGTATGGATTGTATAAATGTGAGTTTTGAAAATCAATTGGCATTGTAAGGCTTTGATAGTTTGGTTGACTTGGATTACTCATGGTGTATGGATCAAGTTTATATTCCATGTTCCTCTTGTGTTTTGACCTTGTTGTAAAAGTGACCTCTAAGGTGTTTAGGACCAATGATGAGATGAAGGATGAAAAGGGGTGAATGATATGAGTGTTGAACGTTTAGGGACTTTGTATCAATGCTAGACTTAGGGATTCATTTTGATTGTTTCATTTGGATAATGAACTTGTAAACCCTAATATGTTAGATGTTATCTTTAGGATGAACTTGTTCAAAGGGGTGCTAATTTAACTAGAGGTATGAGAAAGAATGCATTCCCATACTCCTAACTAAACAAGGTGATTTTGATTTTGATGATTTAACTAAGTATAGAATGACATTTCCAAAGCTCTAAAGTTGTTTGGTGGGATGGGATGATAAATGTTTGAATGAATGAAGTGTTTGATTTTGATCCTAAATGAATTTAGGAAGGACTTGTTTACTAGACCAAGATAGTGAAGAACATGCTTTTCTCTAAGAGTAGTTCAAACCAAAAGACCAATGTTTGCTCAAAAGATGATAAAAAGATAAACAAGCACATGCGTGGGGTTCAATTTGAGTTAATCTTGGTTAATGACTTCCTTTTACCACAAACACATTTCTTGCTTAGTTTTCAAACTAAATGTCTATGTCTCAATTCCTTTTTCATTCCACAAGGTCCATTATGTGAAAATCAAGGTTTCAAGAGCATAGTTTCCCATTGTTGACTTTGAAATGAACAAATTGAGATATAGGTCTTAGTATTTAGAAGCCTTCTAGGGATAAGAACCCCTAGGGACAAGTAGTAACATGAGGACTTTTCAAAGGTATTTGTTCCTCTCAAAGAGTTTGAAATTCTAATGATTGGTTTAATGTTTGTCTCAATATTTTGGATCCAAGCACTATGTTTTCAAACTGACTCACAAGCAATATAACATCCTAGCTCAATTGGTACATTTTTCTTGGTGGGCTTGCCTCATGCCCTTCGTAGTAGAAGAGATGATTTTACATGCAACTAAGGAAAAAATATAAAGGTATGTTAAGAATGAAGTCTTAACCTCTATATTTTAACCAAGATTAGACATGGCAAGTAACTTCTTGGAATCTAAGTTCCAATGCACCACTTTGAAAAACTCATTGGATGGACTAGTTGGCCACTACAAACAAGGGTTTTAGTTTGGACTTTTCGTTCATGGAGATTGACCCATATGATAAGAGTCCCTTTTCAAATCTATCTCATCAGATCCAACCGCATGATACTAGCATTTACTCCAATGCCCACATTTATATCCTGGTTGGAAATACTCTTGGCTTTAGAGTGTTACCGGTTGATTCGTTCCCTTGGGTGAGTACTTTTTCCCCAAGGCAAGCCCTCTAAGATAGAAAAAAGAGAGTAAACATAGTCATAGTTTGATCAACCTTCATTTAGAAACAAAGGGAGAACACATGTAATAAGTTTATTCACACTTGTAAAGTGTTTTGTTCAATTTTTAAACCCAAAATGAAGTGTGGAGGTGATTGCTTTATCTCAACGTAAGATCACAAAAAAGGCCTTTTGATTCTCAAGATTGTTGTAAAACACGAGAGAAGCGCATACGTCCCTTTTCGATGATGTTAGTTTAAGTAAGAAATCACGAAAAAAGTTACACTTGTTCATTTTAAATCAACAAAAAAAATGATTTTGATTCATTTTAAAGCACCAAAATGAGATATGAGATTTGCCTTGTTCAATTTGTTAACCTCAAACAAAATCTAGTCAATTTTCCTAAAGTTCATTTTAACCCTTTCACAATGAGAATTAAATTTTTTTGAAGTGTTCATTTGAAAGCCCAAAACAAAAGATGAGTTAGCCTAAAATAGAAAATAAAGGCATATGATGGAATCTCCAGGAATTAAAAAATTCTTTTGAGTTTCAAGTTGCAATGCTCAATTTTGCTTCACTCCAATATTACTTACTTTCACCTTATTCCAATGCTTGAAAAAAAACCACTGTTTCTTTCTTGATGCAAAACCCTTGAGCAAACGAAATCCCTCCTTCTTTCCTTTCCTCATTTTCCTTCCTAGCTTTCCTTCTTCATTTTCCTTCCTCGCTTTCCTTCTTCGTTTTCCTTTGTTTCCTATAAGACAAAAACAAATAATAAAAAAGAAGACAAATCTGATGAGGATCAAGTTTATTTGATTCATTTATTTTAAACATTAACTTCTAAAAATAAAATGACTAATGATTTTGGATATTTAGAACAATAAGTAAATATTCAATAAGTGGATCTACCATCTTTAATTCTAACTATGTAAGTAAAAGACAAACATGAGCATGGAATTTCAGCATGTATTTAATGTATGCACTTAATGATTCTAAACCATGCAACTTCAATCAAAAAGAAAATACTTTATGGTTCACCTTTCCATAATGTAGATGTCATTGGTAAAGCTAACAAATACTAACAAAAAAATGTTTTGTGGAAATCTACCAAGAATAAAGATTTCAAATTCCGTGCTTCACATAATTGAAGATTTTAATTTGCAACGATGGCTAAACAAATCCAAATTATCAATACAATACCAACATGCCATGCATTTTGCACACTTTAGCACATAAAAAATAAAGAGCTTCCAAATCATCGAAGCACGCAAGAATTAAAGGCTACAAACCAATAGTCACCAAATGTGGGTTCTTTAATGCTTCTGCTTCAGACTATTCCTGTACCAGACTGCATGAGTTAATAAGGAAATGAACATTATCTTTAGCGTGTAAAGAATGTTTATGTACTGACAATGATTTCACCCAAAATTTCCTCCAAATGGATTTTCTTTAGATTGCAAAGAGGTGAAGAATCCACACCCATCACATCAGATTTTATGTGTATCTAATATTAAAAAACTTTAAAGTCCCTTTACATGATTGCATTGAACCATAATCATCCCAATTTCTCCATATGAGTCTGATATAGGGAAACATTATAATCTATTTTTGACCAAGACACTCTTGCCAAATGTCTAAACAAACAGTGTGCTTGATGAAACACTCTTTACCTATTTTTTATATGCTATATTAGGTTCTTTCTGGTGCATAAGGTTAAATCATTTAAAAAGAAGATGTAGCACCTTGACCACATGTTCAAAACAACGCGTATGTAACACTAAAAAAAAAAATACTGGTTGTTGACACAGAGAAAATATACGCTAAAGAAAATGATGCACCTTGTAAAATCACTGCCTCCAATAAAGACTAAAAAAATGCATGGGAAAGAGGTGTAAGTAAATCAGCTAATATGCAGATTATGCCGAATTCCAACACTTAAGATTTTCCCATGGAGCAGTCTTAAAAGAGATACCTGACTGAGCAAAAAATAAAACAAAAGCAAGGATATTCTACAAACTTGTGAACCACATAACAATGGAGGGCAACAAATCTAACCGAAAAGTTATTTTAATATGAAATCAGAGTACACATACAATCTAGCATGATCTTAACACAGAAAAGGTATTCATGGTGTCACTAGCCACTACCTAAGGCATCATTCAAGGCAAGCCCGCAGCCACAAGGCTTTGTGTTGTCGCACTTTGGGATAGAATGATCTCTATGAAGTTGTGTATGCTCAAAGGATATCGACCCACAATAAAATAAGATCATGTTTTCTACTCTTTTGCACACTTGATACTATCAGACCTAAATAGATAGTGTATCAAACTCATACTTCTAACCCCATTTCCAATGCAAGGAGCATGCAACCACATAGATTTAGTGAATATAGTCCAAAAAAAGATCAATATAAGTTCAAGCCCATATACAACAAATGGAAACTGGAGACACCAAATATGGTCCAAAAGAGATCAATATAAGTTCAAGCCCATAAACAACAAATGGAATCTGGAGACACCAAATACAGTTCAAAAGAGATCAATATAAGTTTCTTGCATAATGTTAGACCAATGTACCAAACGGAAAATTCAATATATAAAAATAAGCGTACCTATAGACATATCCAATCTGTAAGAAATTCTATGAATTGAATGAACTGAACTAAATTAAATATTGGCTATGTAAACTAAATGGATTGTGCTGAAACAGATGTGAGAGTGCAACATAAGAGAGCCCTCCTTCTAGTGCCATTATGTAAACACCATAAATTTGTAATTGTTTAAACCTCATCACACATTAGCATAATGTTAGTCTAAAACAAGCAAATAAAGTAGTGTTCCTATGAAATACTCAATCATATTAAAATATGCACATAAGATGAAAATATTCAAAATAACTAAATAAAGCATATAAAAAACATGATCAAATTTTATCTCATATTGGATTGGTGCTTCTATGGAAAGAATCACTTTCCCAATCCTTTGCTAAGCTCTATGATATTGATGATATGAAATGCTATGAAGATATGATATGGAGAAAGATCTAAAGATTGTGGAGGATTGAATCAATGGATATGATCTCTATTTATAAAATAGAATGATAGAAGAATGCCAAACATGGAGGATGTGGGACTAAAAACCAACCAATGAGAAGAGGCCACTTGTCAACTTGTGATAGTTTTGAGGAATGAGCACATTTTGGTCAATGTGCCAAAGAGGGGGAGATTCAAATTTGAATTTGAGAATTAAATGTTGAGTTTGACCTTTGCAAAGGAACATGTAAGATACATGTAAGACCTCTTAAATGCTTTGTTGGATGTACATGTCAACTTGTTTTTGAATTCAAACTTGAGGGAATATTCCCAAAAGATGCCTTATTGTGGGGAAAATGTTGATTTTATAAATAAATTAAAATGCTTTATTGGTGCAAGTGGGAAAAGCTAGAGGATGTGATGGGTGGTTAGATTAGATTAATTTAGATGATGTTAGATGCTTTTGACCCATTTGACTTAGATTTAGGGATTTAAATTAAATCAAAGGGAGATGAAAGGTGATTTCAGATTTAATTAAATAAAGGTTTGATTTATTTAATTAAAAGGATGATGATAGGCTTAAATTAAATAAATTTAATTTATTCAATTTAAATACCTTGGTTTATTTAATTGACGAGCGAATATGATTAGTTAAATATGCATGATGTCAATTTCACGTGTCTACAATTAGTGTAGACACGCAAAATTCACATAATGCATTCAATTAGGTCATATTCATCCACTCAACAAATAAATCAAGTTTATTTATCAATATCCTAAAGTCACCAACTTATATTAAATAAATCAACTTCATCCTAACATCACCATCCTTTTAATTAAATAAATCAAACCTTTTATTTAATTAAATTTGAAATCACCTTTCATCCCTTTTTGATTTAAATAAATCAAAATATTCAATTCAAAGGGGTAAAATCATCTAATCATCATTAAGCTAATCTAATCTTAATTAATCTAACATAACCACCCATCACATCCTCTAGCTTTTCCCACTTGCACCAATAAATCAATTTATTGATTTATTAAAATCAACATTTTCCACCAACATGGCATCTTTAAGGAATATTCCCTCAAGTTTGAATTCAAAAACAAGTGGACATGTACATCCAACAAAGAATTTATGAGGCCTTACATGGCTCTCACATGTCCCTTGCACAAGTCAAACTCAGCATTTACTCTCAAATTCAAATTTGAAATCTCCCTCTCTTTGGCACATTGACCAAAATGTGCTCATCCTCCAACCTATCACAAGTTGACAAGTGGCTTCATATCATTGGTCAAATATTTGTCCCACATTCATCCATTTGGCTATTTCTCTCATTAAAATAATCTATAAATGAGAAGCTTCATTCTTCATCAAATCCTCCACAATCTCATCATTTTCATCCACAAAGTTAATGCAAAGTCACTCTCTTAAACTGAGAACTGATTTTGTCCATCCACTCCATCTCAAGGAATTTCATCATTTAGCTTATCTTAGCAAAGGATTGGGAAAGGGCTTCTTTCCATAGAAGCACCAATCCAATATGAGATGATTTACTTCATGTTTTATTGTATGCTTTCAACTAGTTTATCTAATCCTTTGTTGTTTTGATTGCATCATGAAGCATGTTGATTTATTTCATAGGGATGTTGATTTTTGGCTTTGTTTAAAAATGCTAATCATGCTAATGTGTGTGTGTTAGTTTTAGCCATTTGCAGATTTTCACCATCCACATAATGGTGCTAGAAGGAGGGAATTGAAATTTAATTCATTTTAATATGTAGGAAAACACTGGTTTATAGCAAAGAAGTTTGGAATTTAATGGTCAGATTTATGTCTTGTATAATTATTGTTAGGTACTAAAAATTTATCAGGTACACACCTCTATGCAAAGAAAGTTCTATCACCATATCTAACGTCATTTTTTACCTCATAACTATTCATTCATGTAGATTTGTCACATCATAATGATGCAACGAACTAGAACCTATCATTCATGTAGATTTTAAAGTCTTCTGAAAGGCATTATGGGCATGGCTTTGAGCGACCAATTGCATTATCTTGAAAATTTTATGCAAAAGGAATGTAGTTTTGATTGTTGTCTTCGATTGAAAACTATACGTTTAACTCTTCTAATCACACTTTCTGTTTATTATACTTCAAGTGTGTGTTGACTTTGGTACCTCTAGTAATTATAGTAGCAGAGTCTCTCTGATATTTAATAGTTTTTCATCGCATTTATACCATTTAATATTATGAAGAGGACAAGAAAATTTCACTAGTTTCTCAATGTATATACAGATGAGTCTGGCATATTTCGTACCTTTACTTATTCTATAATATTGAGGGCTAATAATGTTAGTCTTTTCTAGTGTTCTCAATGCTTAATGGTAGATGCTACAATCTATAGCTTTGTCAATCTAGACAACATCGGTCATGGGAGGACGCTGTCAAAGGTTGTTGAATCTTTTTGTGTAGATCCAAAAAATCATAGCATTCCCTAAGATCATGTTTTTCACTTGTTTCTAACATATTTTGAATACTAAGTTTTTGGCTGCGTATTCCATGTTTGTTGTTTTTTGTTGCTGTGACCTCAATACACAAAAAAATGTTTTAAATCTTCATTGTTGTGAGACCTCACACAAGGTCCTACAATCATCGCATTCCTGTGAGGTATTGCGGGCACAACAACTTTAAACCAACACTTTAAATCAATTTATCTTTTCTGAAATCAATGATTAACACAATCAAATCTTTAACAGCCAAGGCTCGACATCACATTTAGCCTATGTTCAAAGCACGTGAGGAATATTGGGAACTTCACAAAGCAGTAAAAAATTTGAATTTCCATTTCACTAAAGCTACAGGTAGTGTAGGATTATAACGCGGGAGGAGGAAATGATGAGTTTCCAAAAGCCAAAAGAAGAATGTAGGAATGAGCAAAAAGTCTGAAATAGGTGCAACATTTATACCAATCAAAAGATCCCAATACACAACATTCCCACACTTAGAAAGGGACCGCCATATCTCTGCCAGATTTGAATCTCCATGTAGGCACCACACTATTCTTCCCAGACAACATTTCCTCCAGCATCTTGCTATGACTTAGAGTACCACGTTTGACCCTTCTCTTCTTCCTCTCCATGGAAAGCTCCTTATGCCAAGGTGATGTGGTTTCCTATTGTAGTCTGTAGGGGGAGAGTATATTTTGTTATAATCACTTGGTAAATTTTTGGATAGTAAAGAAGTACCCCATCTATTTGTCATTGTGGTTACCCCATGTGTGCCAATCATTTCTCTCTTCCCCGCACCACATTTGGCATATGGTTCTCTAGCATTCTCCATATGCGTTAAATTTTTCTCCATAGATGGATTCCCACGTTCCTTGACCCCCTCATCTTCCTGTGAACAACTATTCAATAATTCCCAATGAAAATATAACAATTGAATGTAGCGGATCTGATTCACATGCACATCTAATTCACATCTCTCCCAGGCTATCCTTACAAATCTATAAGCGAAAAGATCCCTGCAAAAACCGTTGTCACTTGCTATTCACAAAAGACAATCTCTTCTCTCACAAGAGATATTTTATGTCCTATCCCCATGCGACACTCAGGTATAGGCAACCGATAGTTGTAAATGAATGGCGAGGACATGGTGTATTGTGCGCAATGGAGAGGGATAGGGGCCTTCATTTAAAAGTCTAATTTGATCATATGCGTTGGTCGGGGGTTCGAGCCACATAGCTCACATAGGTAGATCACTTGTTTGTTAATGGAGATGGTTGGATTATGAAATATAAATGTGTCTTGTCTCTATTTCCAAAATACATCAAGGTGCCCTGTCAAATAAGATTTCCTTTCTGAGGTATTTGGTAAAAAAGATTGTGTTCCTTGTCTATTATTAATATCACTGCTATTTATACGTTGATTGAACCCATTGAAAAGAACAAGGTGTTTTAAATACAGAGGACTCTTCCATCAATGGATTTTTTGAATAAATTCATTTAAGGAATGTTGTGCAGGTTTGACAGCTACTCACCAAACTAGAGAGGCCAAATTTAAAATCTGGAGGCACACACAGTCTATTGGTGTTTACCTTAAGCAACATAGGGTGCCATGTATCATTTGTTGCTTTTAGTAATTAATTTGATGACTTGGGTAGATTTATTCATAGATTTCAACTCAATATTCCCTCGTATTATACCATTATTGATACAATTTGGCTTTGAGTTATAAATCATTTTCATCATTAGGGTCATAATTAAAATTTGAACTTGTGGTGACATCCTTTTGAAATATGTATTCTTTATGGTTCATAAAATTTATGGGCTTGTGAAAGATTGTCATATCATTTTGGTTATTGTGAAATAGTCAACATTTGAGATTTGTGATCATGTTATTATTTGAAGTTAATAATCAAAATGATTTTAATGTTTTGATCCTCACATGAGTTTCTTTTGTTTAATAGGAAAATGAAGGAAAATGAGGAGCATTTCGAGCTTACAAGGGATTTTTTTTATTTATTTTTTTAACATCAAAATTGAAATTCAGAAGCATTTTTTAATGCTTGAGACTTTGTCACATGCTTTAATTTTTTGTTTTAGACTAACTCACCTCTTTTGGGCTCTTAAAAAGAACATTTTGATTTTCGTGACAAAGGGGCTTAAAAAGAACTTATTCAAACTCACTAGTTTTACAATTTCGAATTAAAAAATTGAACAATCAAATCTTCATCTTTCCTTTGGTGCTTAAAACGAATCAAATCATTGTTTTGAAGGATAAAATGAATGTGTATCTTTATTGTTTTGTAATTATTTACACAAAGGAATATCATCAAAAGACGTATGCACTTATCTTGCGCCTCACGATGATCTTGAGAATCAAAAGGCTTTTGGTGACATTAAATTGTGTAATTAATTACCCACACACTTCATTTTGGGTTTTAAAATTGAACAAGATCTTGTGCGAGTGTGAGTGGGGGCATTATTGCATATATTCTCTCTCTTTGTTGCCAACAAAGATTGATCGAGTTACGAATATTGTTCTTTATTGACTTTTATTTATCCTAGAGGGCCTGCCTTGGGGAAAAAGTACTCACCCAAGCGAACGACTCAACTAATAACACTCTAAAGCCAAGAGTATTTCTAGCTGGAATATAAATGTGGGTATTGGAGTAAACGTCAGTATCACGCGGTTGATTCCAATGAGATGGATCTGAAAGG
Organism: Sequoia sempervirens; assembly: GCA_007258455.2. Classification (NCBI taxonomy): domain Eukaryota; kingdom Viridiplantae; phylum Streptophyta; class Pinopsida; order Cupressales; family Cupressaceae; genus Sequoia; species Sequoia sempervirens. Next base: position 35,857,733 of record VDFB02000013.1, on the reverse strand, counting down.
GGACTCTCGCTGTATGGTTCAATCTCCATGAATGGAAAGTCTGAAATAAAACCCTTGTTTGTAGTGGCCTATTAACCCATTCACCGAGTTTATCAAAGTGGTGCATTGGAACTTAGATTCCAAGAAGTTACTTGCCATGTCCGATCTTGGATAAAATATAGAGGTTAAAACTTCATTCTTAACATACCTTTATATTTTTTCCTCGGTTGCATATAAAATCATCTCTTCTACTACGAAAGGCATGAGGCAAGCCGACCAAGAAAAATGTACCAATTGAGCTAGGATGTTATATTGCTTGAGAGTCAGTTTGAAAACACAATGCTTTGATTGAAAACATTGTTAAATGATAGGGAGGTTGGATGAATCAATCACTAATTCATGCTCTGGGTCTTGCTTGGAAGACCTCTAAGGTGTCTCACTCCACCACTTGCAACCTATAGGACCTCTTCCTTCTTAGGGTCCCCTGGTTTCTTCTTTCCAACCCAACTATCAACATAGATCCTCCTACCTGTTGTGCAGTTTTGCACACACGCCCCACTGAAAGTAGGGACCCTCTTTTTGCTCTAGCTTTTGGTGTCTTTTGGCCCCTTAATTTTATTGATTTCATTGCCTTTGGAGGTCCTTAGATATTCATCTAGCTTGCCCAAGTGAGTTCCCCAGGTTGCCCTTTGAAAAAACTAAGTTCTGTGCAAAATCAGGGTTTTTACCCCAATCCGGGATTTTCCGGTCCGTCTGGATTTTTTCGGATTCTGCTCAAAGTCCGGCTCTGTGCAAAAATCCGGGTCCAGTCCGGGATTTTCCGCCCGAACCGGATTTTCCCGGATTTCTTCAGTTTTTTGATTTTTGCCTTCCGGGATTTTCCCGACCCGGATTTTCTTTTCCGGATTTCTTTAGTTTTCCGTATGTGCCAAGGTCCTGGAATTTTATGCCGTCCACGGAAATCCCGGTCCACCCGGATTTTTCTGGATTTTCTGACAAGCTTTGTGCAAATTGAAATACTGGATTAAATTGATGAATTTGATGATAAATGCTCAACACCCCATGCTTAATTTGATATATTACACGATGTTACATGCATTCTTGGTTCGTTTTGATGATTTATTGTTGAAATTTTTGCCTTATTTAGTAAAATCTGCCTGGCTTGGAATTTTCCGGATTCTAGTCCTGAATCCTGACCTGGATTTTCCCCTTCTTGTGTCTTAGATTTTCCCAGATTCTTTCGCTTGGCCTGGATTTTTTTTTTTCCCCCTTCTGGTTTTTCCCAAATGGAAATTTTTTCGAAAATAATTATTTTTTCCAAAATGGAAATTTTTAAAAATGATCCCAAAATGAAAATTTCTTGATAAAAAAATTGAAAATAAAAATTTCCAAAAATGGAAAAATTTTTGAAAATGGAAAGTTTCCTTATAAAAATGTAAGTTTTTCTTAAAGGTCAAAATTTTATTCAAATTTAATTTGAACATGTGGGCTATTAATGGTGATATCTGTTTTTCAGGAATAAACAAATATTAAAAGGGGGACTTGCATATGGATTCGTGCCAAAAGAAGAAATCTGGAAGCATTCAATTTAAATTTTCAAAGTGGGACCTGCCTAAGAATCTGTGCCAAAACTATCTACAGCTGGAGGACTTTCTGGAAGATGCGTGAATCTGATCTTGCTAGAGATCGTGGGCCGACATGGATAATATTCATGCATTTAATGCAAATCTTGTCCTATTTTGATATTCTCTTGGCCGACCTGTTTTGGGGCCAGTTATTATTGTAAAATCAAATTGGGCCGACATGTTTGGGGTTCTCTATAAATGGCATTTGTGCCTCATTTGTAAAGGGGGTAGATTTTAGGAGTTTGACTAGGCCAGAATTTTGCTAAGTTAGAAGGCCAGAATTGGCAAGTAGTTTCCAGAATTAGCTGTAGGAGATGAGAGACTTGAAATTGTTATGTAATGCTGGAGAAGTAATCCAATTGGGTTGTTGATTTGGAAAACTTTGTATTTATTTTCAATAGTTTTTATGGTTTCTTGTTCTTGATTCTCAGATATTAGATGTTAGATGTTAGATTTTAGCTCTTTTACAATGATGGTGAAATATTAATGATGTTGATCAATTTTTGGTCCATACTTTTAGCAATTTGTTGATTGTAGATTGCTGTGTAAAGTTAGTTTGGGCCTCACTTTTGTGCTAATTTCAACTGTGAATGCTTGTTTACATTGCGCCAGCAGTTGGGTATGTGAATGAATGTTCAAAGTCTGAAAATCTTCAGATTTCCCCAAAAGATCGCACCATTTCTGTGTAGTTGTAGGTTTGTCCTTGATCAAGCAGAGATCAGTTTTGTTGGGGATCTATTCGTTTGCAGCTTTCATCATTACTGTGATTGATCTTAGGAGTTAGAATCGAATAGAATCTCTCTAAACCCTTATCTCTTTTGCTATTTATTTTGAATCTGGGTTAGTTTTAGGATTGAAAGCATCACCATATTGTTGCATCTGATGAAAATTCACTTCTAGCATTCTTCATTTGTAAGGCCTCTTGTGATTACCAGCATTTTCACATATTATCTGAGTTGTTTATGCATTGTCATGACCTGACACCCGAGAGACCTTGGGATGATTTTCAGCAATTCATTGTTGAAGATTATCTTTCAAGAGAGATAGAATATTATTTTCTGTCTGAGTTGTTGCTATGCAGAAAACACCATCAACACTACCAAGTCAAGACTTGGTGCAATCTTGAAACACTTTCCTTAGCCCTTAATCCACCCTAAAGGCCACTAATCCTCCAAATTCTTGAATTTAGTTTTACAGGAGTGTGGAGCTACTTCTAAAGTCACCAATCCATCCTACTAAGTGTTTTAGGGGTCCACCTAGCTCCATCTATAGGTCACTTTCACCAAACCCCATTATTAGGCCTAGGAGGCTACTAGCCCTATTAGCCCTATTAGGTCTCCTTCTCTGAGAAATCAGGTTTGTTTCCAATACTTTCCAAAGAACACCACAATATTTTCTTGGGATTCCTGGTTCAAGTGCCTACCTCTCAAGGATTTTTGGGGTCTTGGGTCTCAACTGTCCGTACAAAGCCGTAACCTGAAAATGAGCAAAACTAGGCCTTTTAAGCCCTTTACTGGCTTCTCTGCAAACTGTTAAGTGCTTCCCTCACCAGATGGATTGTTGGAGTTTCTTTCTCCTTACCATGTCTTGGAAATACTCATACCTGCCTTCTCCAAAAGGTAATTTGTCAAGAAACTGACACCCCTGCAAATCAAGTGCTCTGCACTAAGGTCTTTCCTAGCCAGGCACTTCCCTGGCTCACCTAGGGCAAGACATCCACAGTAGCTCCTATTCTTTCAAAGGACCTAAACCCTACCATATGTATAGCCATGTAGTCTAGGCACTGTTCCCAAAGGGCCGTACAATTTGTATGGTGGGAAAGTGAACTAACACTCTATTCTCACCAAACTGTCTGGTTCATACCAGCAACAATAAGAAAACCAAATCTATTTACAAACAATGCTTGAAATTGAATAAGGAAACTAACTAATGCCACATAATGCTCAAAGAAAAACTACTCTACATCCTACACAAATTACAGTGCCATGATCAATCCATTAAAACTTCACTTCAATGCAAAATCCAGAAAATTGACACTCAATCACAACTGCTTCCCTTGAATTCAAAAACAAAACTTCAAACAATATCAAATGCTTCCAACCCCACTCCAATGCTGAGGCATCCCATAAATAGGTCACCAAATCAGTTATCCTCTCCCTTGGGCTCTCCTTGGCCACTTGTAGCTCCAATTGAGCAACATTTTCAAACATTTTCAAGAATCCTAAAATCCAAAACCTCATTTTGAGCTAGAACCTTATGACACCTATACTATGGTCAACATGACCTTCACCTGATCAAAACTCAACAAAAATGCCATTAAGGCTCACATACAATGAACTAAATTAAATTGCTTAGTTGTCCTAGACAGACCTTCTGAACAACCTATGGCAACCTATGGGTGCTCCTGCACCATTCTCCCCCTCAGCCCAAACACTAAGCAATGTGAGGAGAGATTAGAGAGAGATCAATGCCTCACTTCTTGAAATGAGCTTCTTCCACCCATGTAGCTTCAGACTCTGGTTTGTCTTTCCACTGTATGAGATGTTCCATGTACACCTTTTGGCGAGTAGACTTCTTCCCTCTGGATTCCAAGATCCTTTCTGCTCACAGCTTGTCTTTAGGTGGTAAGACTACAGTGCTCACATCCTCCAAGACATTTGTACTAGCTAGAGTCATATCAGTTACTGATCCTTTATACTTGATCAAATTAGCCACATTAAACACTGGTGAAATATTTAAGTCTGCAGGAAGTTCCACCTTGTAAGAATTCTTTCCATACTTGGCTAACACCTTACATGGTCCAACTCTCTTCATCTGTAACTTAGTTGGTACTCCTTTCTAGAATCCAGATTTGTTGAGATGGACCATGAAATAGTCACCTACTGGAAATTGGAGATCTTTTCTAGACATATCCACCTTAGCTTTCAACTTGTGAGTAGCCTCTGTGATTGTCTTCTTCACTTGCTCCTAAATCTCCTTCATGGTCGAAGTGAAATCCTCTACATGGCCACTCCTATGCTCCATAGCTCCTAGATCTCTGAGCTCACAAACACCTCTTGGGTGCATACCATATACTATCTCAAAAGAACTCATACATGTGGTCCTATTCACATGGTCATTGTAGGCATATTTAGCTTGTGATATGACCAAGTCCCATGTTTGTCCATACTCCTTAGTGAGGCATCTTAGAAGGTTACCTAACACTCTATTTATCATGTCAGTTTGTCCATCTGTCTGAGGATGGTAAGCTAATCCAAAAGACAAGTTAGTACCCAATCTGCTCCATAGAGCTTTCCAAAAATGACTCATAAATTTCACATCTCTATCTGATACAATGCTCAATGGCAATCCATGGATCCTCACAATCTCTTTGAAGAAAAGATGAGCAATATAGCTAGCATCATGGGTGGTCTTACAGGGAACAAAGTGACTCATTTTACTAAACCTATCTACCACCACATAGACACTATCAAACCCTGTGTTAGTTTTAGGGAGTCCTACCACAAAGTCCATGCTAATGTATTCCCATGGTCTGTTGGGAATAGGTAGAGGTTGATACAAACCTGCATTGCTAGCTCCCCCCTTGGATTTCATACAAACTACACACTGCTCCACATACCTTATGACATCCCTTGGCAATTTGGGCCAATAATAGAACCTTTGCACTAATTCCAGTGTCTTGTTGATACCAAAATGACCACTGAGACTACCATTGTGCTTCTCCTAGATGAGATTCTCTCTCATTAAACCTTTGGGAACACACAACTGATTTCCCTTGAACAAAAGTCCACTTTGTAATGTATACTCTGAGAATTGACTGTGAAAGTGATTCTCAAAATCAAAACATACCTTATATGCTTCAGATAAGTCTTCATCTTCTCCATAGAGATCCTTGAAACTCTCTATCCCAATGCTTTTGAATTGAATCTCTTGCATTGTCAGCAACCTCCTACTTAGTGCATCTGCCACCTTGTTCAACTGTCCCTTCTTGTGTTTGATAGTAAAGGTGAAGGCTTGGAGGTACTCCATCCATTTCAAGTGTCTATTACTCAACTTTTCTTATGTGTTGATGTAGCTAAGTGCCTGGTTATTAGTAAACACTAAAAACTCCTTGGGTAGGAGATAATGTCGCCACTTCCTAAGAGACTGCACTAGAGCATACAGTTCTAAGTCATAAGTAGAATACTTCTTTTTAGCTAAATTGAGCTTTTCACTAAAGAAAGCTATAGGTCTACCTTCTTGGCTTAGTACTCCTACTGCAATTCCACTGGCATCACATTCCACTGTGAATAGCTTATCAAAACTAGGTAACAAAAGGATGGGTTGAGTTGCCACTTCTTGTTTCAACTTCTCAAAACCCTTCTCTGCTTTAGGAGTCCATTTAAACTTAGTCTTTAGGCCACCCTTGATAGTATCAAGCACTGGTGCACAAATGCCACTAAAGTTCCTTATAAACTTCCTATAAAAGTGAGCTAACCCATGGAAACTCCTTACCTCTGTTCTGGTGGTTGGTGTAGACCAATTTAGGATAGCTTCCACCTTGCTTGGGTCCATCTTCAATGATCCTTGGGATACTACAAACCCTAAATACACAAGCTCTTGTTTGAAGAACTCACACTTTTCTAGGTTGATGGCTAACCTCTCCTCCTGCAACCATTTAAGAACCATCTCCACATGTTTCAAATGTTCCTCTACTGTCTTACTAAAGATGAGTATATCATCTAGATACACCACCACAAATATACCTATGAAATCCTTAAGCACTTCATTCATGAGCCTCATGAATGTGCTAGGGGCATTTGGGAGGCCAAATGGCATCACTCTCCACTCATACAACCCATCAGTTGTCTTAAAAGTTGTCTTCCATTCATCCCCATCTTTGATTCTAATCTAGCAGTATCCACTCTTGAGATCCAACTTAGTGAAGTACTGTGCCCCTCCAAGACAGTCCATCAAATCATCTATCCTAGGAATAGGAAACCTATATCTTATTGTAATCCTATTGATATCCCTAGAGTTAGTGCAAAGTCTCCACTTACCACCTTTCTTGGTTGCTAAGACCATTGGTACTGCACATGGACTAAAGCTCTTCCTAATTAGTCCTTGGTCTAATAACTCTTGCACTTGCCTAGCCACTTTTAGGTTCTGATATGGTGTGAGCTTATAAGCTGCCTTGTTTGGAAATGAAGCCCCTGGTATGAATTCAATCTGATGACTAATAGCTCTCTTTGGAGGTAATGTTGTTGGTGTTCCATCACTGACTATGTCCTTGAACTTCTCAAGAAATTTCTAGACTTCCTTTGGGATAACTGTCTTCCTCGCCTTGTCTTCTTCCCTGGGTTGCACCATAACAATATATCCTTCACCTCCTTGTTGAAGAGTGTTGATAAACTCCTTGCCACTGCTTAATAAGACACTAGGGGTCTTTGACTATCCTTCTTCTTCATCCAATAGTGACTGTAACTTGAATGTTTTACCATCCTTCTTAAATGAGATGGTGTTCTCCTTTCCATCATAGATAGCTCCTCTATCATATTGCCATGGCCTTCCCAATAGAATATGGCATGCATCCATAGGCAACACATCACACATCAGTTTGTCTTTGTACCCTCCAATGAAGAATTCAACTGTTGTCTGCTCATTCACAAGAACACTCTGCCCTTTATTCAACCATGTCACCTTGTAAGGATTAGTGTGGGGTACCTTCTCCAACTTTAACTTCCTCACTACTTCCTCTGAGATAATTTTATCAATAGACCCTAAATCCACTATGACTTTGCACACCTTCCCAATTATTTTGCATCTCACCCTGAATAAGGCTCTCCTTTTCTTTGGCTCTTCTTTGACTAGTTGTCTAATTAGAACCCTACAAAACATCAAGTTCTCCCCCATTTCTGACTCAATATGACTAACCTCTGGTGACTTGACACTCATAATTTCTTCTTGAGCATATGCTACTCTCTTTTCTGTATTTGAAGAAGATGCTTTCTTTGGGCACCTATAAGTTGGATGTCCTACTTGACCACATTTGTAACACTTCATGCTAGCAAAGTAAGAGTTACTTCTGCTTATACCTCTTCCTCTGTTAGAACCTCCTTGAGATCCTCTAGCTCTTCCATAACCTCCTCTAGAAGGTGTTTCACTTCCATGCTCTAAGAGTTGAGACTCTCCTTGATTTCTTTATTCAGTCCCTCTACTTTGGTATCCACCTCTATGTCCTTTTGATCTCTACCTTTTCCTCTGCTCTTGGAAGCCTGATCTTGTTTCCTCTTACTTCTCTCTTCAATTTTCATAGCCAATTGATAACATTGGTGCACTTTTTTGGGACTTAGAAGAGTCATCTCCTCTTGAATGTTCCACTTCAACCATTAAGGTATATATCCACCTTAAGAATTTCATCCTCAGATACATTAGACCTCATGCAAAGTTTTCGAAACTCCTCTATATAGGAATTTACATCTTGGTCTCTTTGTCTCAAGCTCTATCTTTTCTTATGCAACTAAATTTCATAATCATCTGGCATGTATGCTTCTCTCACTTTGGCAACCATTCCCTTCCAAGTGGAAATTGGTTTCTTGCCTTCCTTTTCTCTCTATGTCTGAATGAATTTCCACCATGTCAAGGCAGAACCTCTTAATCTTGATTTGGCCACCTTTACCTTTTGTGCTTCAGTGACTCCATCACACTCAAAATGGTTTTCCATTCCCTCTATCCAATCCATGAATAGATCATCTTCGAATTTCCCACTAAATAGTGGTATGCCTTCAAGTGCTTTTCCACTCAAAGCCTTCAATGCCTTCAAGAAAGGATCTTCTTGTAAAACAGGGTCAGGTTCAGGGATCTTGTCTTCCTCTGCGACCTCTTCACTCTTGGGTACCCTTCCTTCCAACTTATCACTAACCTCATCAGTCTTAGTCTGCACATTACTCATTGCTTCCTCAAGTTGGGCTATTATTTCCCTCAATAGCCTATTGTCTTCCTCCTGATCCTCGACCTTCTTGGCCAATTCTATATTTGTCACCATGATTGTAGAACCACTAGACTAAATCTCTGACATACAATATTCTATCCCAAATCTTTTGTTGCTCTAATACCAATCTAATAGGGAGGTTGGATGAATCAATCACAGATTCATGCTCTGGGTCTTGCTTGGAAGACCTCTAGGGTGTCTCACTCCACCACTTGCAACCTATAGGACCTCTTCCTTCTTAGGGCCCCCTAGTTTCTTCTTTCCAACCCAACTATCAACATAGATCCTCCTACCAAGTCAAGACTTGGTGCAATCTTGAAACACTTGCCTTAGCCCTTAAACCACCCTAAAGGCTACTAATCCTCCAAATTCTTGAATTTAGTTTTACATGGGTGTGGAGCTGCTTCTAAAGTCACCAATCCATCCTACTAAGTGTTTTAGGGGTCCACCTAGCTCCATCTATAGGTCACTTTCACCAAACCCCATTTTTAGGCCTAGGAGGCTACTAGCCCTATTAGCCCTATTAGGTCTCCTTCTCCGAGAAATCAAGCTTGTTTCCAAGACTATCCAAAGAATACCCCAATATTTTCTTTGGATTCCTGGTTCAAGTGCCATCTTCTCAAGGATTTTTGGGGTCTTGGGTCTCAGTTGTCCGTACAAAGCGCTAACTTGAAAATAAGCAAAACTAGGCCTTTTAAGCCCTTTCCTGGCTTCTCTGCAAACTGTTAAGTGCTTCCCTCACCAAATGGATTTTTGGAGTTTCTTTCTCCTTACCATGTCTTGGAAAGATTCATACCTTCCTTCTCCAAAAGGTAATTTTTCAGGAAACTGACACCCCTGCAAATCAAGTACTCTGCACTAAGGTCTTTCCTAGTCGGGCACTTCCCTGGCTCACCTAGGGAAAGACTTCCACAGTAGCTCCTATTCTTTCAAAGGCCCTAAACCCTACCATATGTATAGCCATGGAGTCTAGTCACTATTCCCAAAGGGCCATACAACTTGTACGGTGGGAAAGTGAACTAACACTCCATTCTCACAAAACTACCTAGTTCAGACCAGCAACAGTAAGAAAACCAAATCTATTTACAAAAAATGCTTGAAACTGAATAAGGAAACTAACTAATGCCACACAATGCTTGAAGAACAACTACTCTACATCCTACACAAATTTCAATTCCATGATCAATCCATTAAAACTTCACTTCAATGTAAAAACCAAAAAATTGACACTCAATCACAACTGCTTCCCTTGAATCCAAAAACAAAACTTCAAACAATATCAAATGCTTCCAACCTCACTCCAATGTTGAGGCATCCCATAAATAGGTCACCAAATTAGTTATCCTCTCCCTTGGGCTCTCCTTGGCCATTTGTAGCTCCAATTGAGCAACATTTTCAAACATTTTCAAGAATCCAAAAATCCAAAACCTCATTTTGAGCTAGAACCTTATGACACCTATTCTATGGTCAACATGACCTTCACCTAAACAAAACTCAACAAAAATGCCATTAAGGCTCACATACAATGAACTAAATTAAATTTCTTAGTTGTCCTAGACAGACCTTCTAAACAACCTATGGCAACCTATGGGTGCTCCTGCACCATTAAACCAACATTCAACATGAGCATCAAATCTCAAACCCTTTAGGAGAAGCAAATATCCTTGAACGAATTCACATGTTATTGCTTGCCCTTCGGATTTTATCCTTAGAGGCTTCTAAGCATTTGGATTTCATCTCAATTTTCTCCTACTAAGGTCAACATTAGGAAACATTTGCCTTGATTTCCTTGATTTACACATAATGCATTTTTGTGGGATGAAAGAAAATTAGGACATTGGACATCTAGTTTGAAAACTAAGCAAGAACTATGTTTGTGGTAAAAGCAAGTCATTAACCAAGATTAACTCAAATTGAACCCCACACATGTTCTTGGCATCTTTTGGTCATATGGTTTTCATGCAAACATTGGTCTTTTGATTTTGAATTACTCTTAGAGAAAGGAATGTTCTTCACTATATTGGTCTTGTAAACAAGTCCTTCCTAGGTTCTCTTAGGATCAAAATCAAAGCCTTCATCCAAATTCCAAATATCTATCAAAATTCATCCCACAAACAACTTTAGAGCTTTGAAAACATCACTCTAGACTTGGGTAAATCCTCAAAATGAAAATCACCTTGTTTAGTTAGGTGTATGGGAATGCATCCTTTCTCATACATTTAATTGAATTAGCAACCCTTTGAACAAGTTCATCCTAAGATCACATCTAACATCTTAGGGTTTACAAGTTCATTATCCGAATCAAACCAATCAAAATCAAACCCTAAGTCTAGCATTGATACAAGGTCCCTAAACATTCAACACTCATATCATTCACCCCTTTCATCCTTCATCTCATCATTAGTCCTAAGAACCTTAGAGGTCACTTTTACAACAAGGTCAAAACACAAGAAGAACATGGAATATAAACTTGATCCATACATCATGTGTAATCCAAGTCAGATAGGTTATCAAAGCCTTACAACACTGATTGATTATCAACACTCACATCTATACAAACTATACATGGGATCATTACCTTCGACAAATGTCAATAGTACAAAAAATGTGAGTATGCCCAAATCAATGTTTGGGACACCTTTCCCAATGGTAGATTTAAATCCAAGTCCAAACATACAAATCCACCAACCGAACAATCAATGCATGAGCCTTCAAATGAACGTCATCCCACCAAATCCCTACATGCTATTAAATGAGAATGTACCAAGTACAAGTTTTCCAAACATGAATCTAGCAAACTTTCAGATAAATATGTTTGCAAATCATACGAATATTGTTCAAAGTCCAAACAAGATGTTAACAAGTCAAGGTAACACCATGCAAAATAAAAGTTACCTAAATCAGGGAAATGTGGTTCCCAACAAAGTTCAACTTCAACCCATAATGCCAAATTTAAACATCATCCCAAATCAGAACATTATCCAAGATCAGTTTGTCCATGATCCCATTCAAACACCACAAAGGAACATTCCAAATCCGCTTCAACAAAATCCAAATCAAGGGAATCAAATTCAAAATCAAGATCAAATTTTGCTAGAGCAACGTGCTTCACATGCCAAACTAATTGAATTATTGATCCAAGAGATATCTTCACTCCAAAATCAATACACCCATCCATTGATTAATCCATGTCATCAAAGCAGTGAGTTGTGTCCACAACAACATGAAGAACAATATTTCAAATATCAAGAAGATGGACATCAAGAACAACCCCATCTTGAAGATCAATCACAACATCTCCAAAATCAATCACCACAAGGTCAATTTAAAGTGCAAATCTCACAAATAAACAAGAAAAAATACACACCACTTGGGAGACCAATCGAATCAGTCTGGCAACAATTGGTACAAGAAAATCTCATCAAAATCCCTGATTATGTGAACTATCAAGAACCAAACATAAAACTGCCAAGGTATAACGAGAAGCATCTTTGTGATTATCATAGAATAAAGGGACACAAAACATCATATTATGTTTGACTCAAAAAACTCATCCAAGACCTGATTGATCAAAAGATAATCATTATTAGGGATGATGATAGCATTGGAAATATCTCCACCACAACTATTGAAAACAAGGAGGAAGATCAATCCATCACTGAGCACCTTGAATATGTGTCTACTTCATCCAAAGATCAAATCAACATACATCAAAAGACACTTTTCAATCATGATCAAAATCTACCAACAATACCTGACAGTGATCCAATTCAAGAAATTTCAACGTCACTTGACCCTATGGTTGAAGACATTGGAAATAGCTCCAGCACAATTGTTGAAAACAATGATCAAGATCTATCCATCAATAAAGATGTTTTTGCCTCATCTAATGAGGCATCGACCAATGATCATGTTGAAAATGTCTCTACATTGCCTTATGAGTTGGAGGGAATATCTCAAGAATTTATTCCAAAGTATGATCAATGTCTTTCACCAAAGTCTAGAAATGGTCCCTTCCAAGACATATTGACATCCTTCGACCTCATGATTGTCGATATTGAAGGAATCTTCAACTCGACACCTGATCCAAGTCCATTCGAAGATCAAAAAGATATTAAGCCACTTCCCATGCCTAATGAAGATATCCAAGAACCATTTGTAAGTAATCCATCCTTTGAAACTAACTCATGTCAAGAACTTGATCCAAAGCATGATGAAAGCAACTCTGAAATCATTGAAGATCAAGAATTTGTATCTGCAAGATACTACAATGATCTAATGGACACTCTCGTATCTATACATAATGCACATATTCCTCCATCTACCCATGAGATGATTTTTATGGATAGAAACGTAGATGATCTTCATTCAGAACAAGATCCCTTTACTCCTGACATTATTACAAAAAAAGAGCAGGTTATTGATTCCTACAATCAAATAGAGTAGTCAACAACAGTATCAAATATATCAAAAATTCATACTAAGGACATCATGAATAAAGATATTGAACATTATCCACTCAAGGAAGCAAGTCAGATAGAACAGTATAATCCAGAGTTAGCAGAGTAGAAAATTGGAACAATGTCATCTACAGTGGTCATTTGTTAGAGCATGTTTACTGAACAAGACATCTCAGAACAGGCAGAATCAAGGCATGAAGGTACTACTTCCACAATACTGGGGGAAATTATGTCTCAAGCAAGCGCCAATATAGGGGACATGAAGAATCTTTATGGTGAAACCATTGCCAATACTACAACTAGCCATGTCATGAATCTTCATCCACCCATCACCCCATCCACAAATTGGGACCAACTTTGAAGGAAAGATTTGAATGAAATCACAAAGAATGTTATCAAAGCAAAAGAAACTAAGAAGCATAATTGACAAATCAAATACAAATGGATACCAAAAAATACAAAGAAAGATCATCCCTATCAAACTCCATCAGTCAAAGAAACTATGGGGAAAAATAAAAAAGGGAAAAGTATCCATCAAAGATTTCCACAAAAGCAAAAGCAAGATTTTCAAGCAATGTGCAAAGTGTATTAAGAAGTTGGTCCTAATTCTATGCACACTTTCATATCCACCCATCATTGTTCATCTTCCCAAGTTTGGAGAGTCAAACATTCCAAGTTGTCAACCAATCCATTTTTTATCCCTAAACACACTCCATCCACGCCTCCACGCATGATAACCAATTCTTACATTGACCATGTATTGGCAATGACCCTTCATCATAAGGATTTTGAAGGCATTCTATCACGATGTACACACAAAGACAAAGTCAACTTTGGTATCAACGAAGTAGATCAGGAATCCCAAAAGCTACATTCAAGTGCACAGATCTTAGCAAAGCAACTTCTTCAAGCAGGCTATCAATGGCACATCATGATAGAAGCATCTACATCAACACCACCAGGTGGTTCAACATAACCTTAAAATCTTTCAAAAAAATCAAAAAAATTAAAAAATATGAAAATCCAAAAAAAATCAAAAAAAGGATTGAAAACAGTAAAGAGAAAAAAATCATCCTCTAGTGAAAACCACTATAGTGGCACTTTGGGAAAGACCGTGATGAAAACTTGGAAAATAGGCATCATGTGTAGAATCAAGCATCTGCATGCACTATTTCAGGAGAAAGCATCTCAACCAATTCGTAATAAATTCGGCATTCCATCCATCTTAGCCATAATAAATCCATTCATCCATAAACCATTGATCCAATCAATTTTAATCCATCTGCATCCATCATCCAAGTTATCTTGATCTTGATGAAAGTTTGGGGCACACTTTATGCTTGCTTATGGTAAACATCTTGACATGGGCCATTTTAATTGATCTTATCATATGCAACATTAGCTTAGCCATGAAGAATTATCCAAATGAGCATTCTTTGTTTAAATGCCCTATCTTATCACAAGATAATCCTTGGCATCCTTTGCGTGCTTACCATATCCATCCATACATACACTTATCTCAGCATCTACACATCGCATTCCGTACATTGCTAGACACTGGGGGAAGATATTTACATCTTGCTTTGGGAAGAAATCTTGATCTATATCCTCCAACTTATGTGGTGTTCCAAAAATTGGAAAACGTGAAATCAAATTGATCCACCACTTGTGAGAAAAATTCTAAATCACTAGCCCATGACATATTTTGATGATAAGATGTTCCTTATCAAGCTTCATCTTTCATCAAACATCAATCCAAACAATCAATATTAGTAACATATAATTTTCACGTCAAACGTCACATCAATCATTCAAGCACCTTTTGTTTCAAACCAATCTTCATCAGTCATGATCAATCAAATCGAATAAACAAATCATCAGGATATCCTTGTGTTTCTTAACACTATCCTTGCATTGTTGTGCATCCTCAACAATGTTATCATCATCAGTCTTGATCAAATCATCATCAATCCATCATCATCTTGGGGATATATTTCTCAAACGTCACATCAATCATTCAAGCACCTTTTGTTTCAAACCAATCTTCATCAGTCATGATCAATCAAATCGAATAAACAAATCATCAGGATATCCTTGTGTTTCTTAACACTATCCTTGCATTGTTGTGCATCCTCAACAATGTTATCATCATCAATCTTGATCAATCAATCCTTGCATTGTTGCATCCTCAACAATGTTATAATCATCAATCTTGATCAATCAATCCTTGCATTGTTGTGCATCCTCAACAATGTTACCGTCATCAATCCTGATCAATCAATCCTTGCATTGTTGTGTATCCTCAACAATGTTATCATCATCATTAGTCCATCAATCCGATCAATCAACTTTAGCTTGGTCTTCAACAAAATCCTAAATAGAGAAGTGATATCATCACACATATCCATATCCAAATCTTCAAAATTGCGAAAAATCCAAAACACCCAAAATCATATCAAAAATCAAAAACATGGCATCCGAACTACATCATCTTTGAGCTTAAATGTAGGCAAGGCTAATCTTTGATCAGCCCCCAAGACATCAAAATCCAAAAACATTCAAAAAACACAAAATCCAAAACATTCATAAAATCTCAAAAACCCCAAAACATTCAAAAAATGCAAAATCCAAAACATTCATAAAATCTTAGAAAACACAAAAATATTTGAAAAATCAAAAAACATTTGTAAAAATCTCAAAAACACCAAAAACAGCCTCAAAAATTTTCAAAATGTCAAAAACATCCAAATATTTGAAAAAATCCATCTTTCTCATCTCGCTTTCACTCAAAATAATCAATCGTCCATAATAAACTGATCATCACCTTCACTCTTTGGCAAAACAAATAGAAACAATCACAACAATCAGCAAAAGAAAGATTCAATCGTAAAATCAAAAGAAAACAACAAACCTTTAAAACAAAATCAAACTCTTGATCATTTTTAGACATGTCAATAACCTTTATATCAATAGCCTATCAATCAACTTATCAACCCATCATCATCCTATACAATGCATGTCCTAGGATATATCGTTCTGACAATGGGCATCATTTTGGATATCACCTCGGATTCTTATCCTATCAAAACAAATCCCTTTGGCTAGAGGTATGAAGAACATTGGCTTGTTTGCATACTTGATCTTTTCTTTTGATTTATCTTATTGCGCTTATTCCAAGGACCTCTCAATGATATCCAAATGAAGGATTTAGAGAGATAGGAATGGGGCAACGATCATTATCCTCTTGTTTGATATGCTTGTTGGACGTTCTTGTAAAATAACTTGGCGAATACTTGCTTTGTTAGGTACGTCCTAACAAGGTTTTCATATGTCAAGTGTGAACAAGAATACTCCTATTTGTTTGTCAAGACAAATTCCATCACACTAGGTACAACACCATCCTGGTTCTTTATACCTTGATGCATCGTACCTCCATGTGTAATCAAACATAAGGTAAGTAGCCCTTTTAAAATCCCAATCCTTGATAAGTGCATCATCATCTATCATCACCATCATATCTCATAAAGTTGGCTTGTTGGATCCTCTTGTCATCATCTAATGTCTTCTTTTCTGCACTAACATCACAACATGAATAGTTAATCATTACCACCAGTGCATCCATCATGCATCCACAAACCATCAATATTTTGCATATCATCTCACATGCATAATCATCATCAAAATATAGATCTATTAGTCTAAGCATCTCATAAATCACATATTTGCATTAAACATCATCCATAACCATCCATTTTGAACCTATTTATCATGAGATTGACCCTCAAATTGAATCTTTTCACTTGATCTCTCGAGGGGGCAATGTACCAGTGTACTTTCCGCTGGGACATCCGAAAAATAATTATTTTTTTGAATTTTTATCACGGAAAGTTTATTCTTTGAACCAATGCAACAAGTATATTGCTTCAAAGAGGGGCAAAATGTAGACATGCAAAATTGGCATAATGCATTCGATTAGGTCATATTCATCCACTCAGCAAATAAATCAAGTTTATTTATCAATATCCTAAAGTCACCAACTTATATTAAATAAATCAACTTCATCCTAACATCACCATCCTTTTAATTAAATAAATCAAACCTTTTATTTAATTAAATTTGAAATCATCTTTCATCCCTTTTTGATTTAAATAAATCAAAATATTCAAGTCAAAGGGGTCAAAGCATCTAATCATCATTAAGCTAAGCTAATCCTGATTAATCTAACCTAACCACCCATCACATCCTCTAGCTTTTCCCACTTGCACCAATAAATCAATTTATTGATTAATTAAAATCAGCATTTTCCACCAACATGGCATCTTTGAGGAATATTCCCTCAAGTTTGAATTCAAAAACAAGTGGACATGTACATCCAACAAAGCATTTATGAGGTCTTACATGGCTCTTACATGTCCCATGCACAAGTCAAACTCAGCATTTACTCTCAAATTCAAATTTGAAATCTCCCTCTCTTTGAGGCATTGACCAAAATGTGCTCATCCTCCAACCTATCACAAGTTGACATGTGGCTTCATATCATTGGTCAAATCTTTCTCCCACATTCATCTATTTGGCTATTTCTCTCATCAAAATAATATATAAATGAGAAGCTTAATTCTTCATCAAATCCTCCACAATCTCAGCATTTTCATCCACAAAGCTAATGCAAAGTCACTCTCTTAAACTAAGAACTGATTTTGTCCATCCACTCTATCTCAAGGCATTTTATCATTTAGCTTATCTTAGCAAAGGATTGGGAAAGGGCTTCTTTCCATAGATGCACCAATCCAATATGAGATGATTTACTTCATGTTTTATCAAGTATGCTTTCAACTAGTTTATCTAATCCTTTGTTGTTTTG
The DNA here is from genome assembly GCA_007258455.2 of Sequoia sempervirens. NCBI lineage: Eukaryota > Viridiplantae > Streptophyta > Pinopsida > Cupressales > Cupressaceae > Sequoia > Sequoia sempervirens. The sequence goes on along the minus strand of VDFB02000013.1, from coordinate 35,839,838 downwards.
ATGGCATCATGAAGCATGTTGATTTATTTCATAGGGATGTTAATTATTGGCTTTTTTTAAAAATGCTAATCATGCTAATGTGTGTGTGTTAGTTTTAGCCTTTTGCATATTTTCACCATCCACAGTTAGAAAGGTCAAAAATCCTCCTCAGCAATCAGCAATGGAACTTTGCTTACCCGTATCTACAAGTCGAGTCATAGACAACTTCACATTTGACATAACTGACATTTGTAGTAGTAGTGATGATGAGGATCGCATAACCAAACTACCCATGCTCTTTGAGGACACCAACATTCTCATGATTAGCACCCTATCTTATGAGTCTGAAAACCAAAGCCATGAAATATGTCTAGTCTACCCACAACTCATCAATTATGACCAACGAAGACCGCCAATTCTTGACACATTCAAAAATGATGAGGCACTCTCAGAATTGATGAGACTACGGGATAATACTCCATGTGGGGATCATAAAGCAAGATTCATCATTGAGCTGGATACACATGCATATTATGGGGAAACGATTGAATCCCTCAGTTGTAAAAGCAAAAAAATGAGAATAATCTCTAGGTCCTTGAGTGAAAACCGCACTGTGGCACTCTTCAACTCGAAAAAAGTAAAAAGATAGAATGCATCCAATGGTGAAAACCTCTCTAAGCAGCTCGAGGATGGGGGATTCAATTTTCCTCTTAAACCTCTCCATCAAGAAAAATCAATGGTCCTAGCCAAAAATGAAATTCGATCAACCTAGGAAAAGAGGAGACACTGTACATCACATTTTATGTGGAATCATTACTATTAGAGGAACAAGAGCTTCTAGCATCCTTCTTGAGAGAAAGAAAAGTTAATTTTGCATGGAGCTATGCAGACATGACAAGGCTCAATCCAGAAATTGTAGTTCATCACCTAGCAGTATACTCTGAAGCAAAGCCCGTTAGACAAAAGCTCAAGAAAATGTATCCTCAGATCACCCTGCTAGTCAAAATGGAATTGAAGAAGCTACTAGACGTAGGATTCATTTGACCAATCGACTATCCAGAATGAGTGTCAAACTTGCTTCCTGTCTCAAAACCTGATGGGGGAATCAGAATATGCACAGTTTTCAAGGACTTTAACAAAGCATGTCCAAAAGATTATTTCCCATTACCCAACATTAACATGATTGTGGACATGATGGTGGGACATGAAATGCTTTCCCTGATGGATGGTTTCTCGGGATACAACCAGATAATGATTGCTAAAGAAGACCAACACAAAATAGCCTTCACTTTCCCGTGGGGGACTTACTACTAGAATATGATGCCATTCGGCTTGAAGAATGCAGGAGCAACATACCAAAGATCCATGACATTAATCTTCCATGAGATGATCCATAAAGTTTTCAAAGATTATGTTGATGATATACTAGCCAAATCAAGAAAGAGGAAGGATCACATAGCAACCTTAAGTGCCATTTTTGATAGGATGGAGGAATAGAAGGTCTGATTAAATCCAAAGAAGTGCATCTTCGGTGTATAATTAGGAAAGTTTCTAAGATACATAGTGTCAATGATAGGTATTGAGGTAGACCCTACCAAGGTAAAAGAAAATCCTTGAGATGGAGGCACCCAAAACATTGAAATAATTGAGAGGCCTCCAAGGCAGACTTCAGTCCATCTGAAGATTCATAGCACAATTGGTGGATTAAAAAATCCCTTATTATCGCCTACTTCACAAGGAAGTAGTGTACAAGTGGGATGACAAGTGTGAGGAAGGAAGCCTTCAATAAGATCAAAGAATGTATGCTTACATCTCTGGTCCTCATGCCACCAATCCCAAGAAAGCCACTAATTCTCTATGTGTTAGCAACAACAACAATCCTCGATGCTCTTCTAGCTTAGCATGATGAAAATGGGATAGAAAGAGCCATATATTACATCATCCACACAATGGTGGGGCATGAGTTAAACTACTCATTCATTGTGAAAGCATGTCTAGTAGTAGTGTTTGCTTCATAGAAATTCAGACATTACATGTTAGCACATAAAGTCAAACTCATCACCAAAATTGATCCCCTCAAGTATTTACTGTAAAAGGAAATGCCCACTAGAAGGATGGCTAAATGGGTCATGATTCTATTTGAATACAACATAGAGTATGTGGAACGAAAATCAATCAAAGGTTAGGTAATCGTAGATCAATTTGCAGAAGCACCCATGTATTTAGAGAATCCACTCATATCAGAGTTTCTAGATGAATCAATCTTTAATCTCAGCATATCCGACCATTGGAAACTCTACTTTGATGACTCCTATATGCAACATGGATCACGAGCTGGTGTTTTCTTCATCACCCCACACGGGGACTGTATACCTAGATCCTACAAATTGGCATTTCCCTACACCAAAAAAATTGCAGAATACGAGGCTTTAACCATAAGTCTCAGAATAGTAGTGCAGTGGTACATCATGACCCTCAAAGTATATGGAGACTCCCAGGTGATAATAAATCAAGTGAATGGTGAGTACCAGATAACGGATGATAAACTGACTTCATACAAAAATTTGGTAGAGAGCCTCAAAGAATAATTCATTGATATCACATTTGAACAGGTTCCCAAAGCTAACAATAGAGCAACAAACACCATGGCAACGATTGGATCCCTACTAGACATCCCTCATAATTTCCCAAAATATGAATTCTTGGTAGAGAAACTTCTCATTCCCACATTCGAGGTACCAGAATCATAATTTGTGTGTGAAATCATTGGTCCTGGTGATCCCTAGTACCATGAAATTTATACCTACCTACAAATAGGTGTCCTACAAGTCTATTGACTTACCCTCGAGCCTGAAAAGAACCCTTTTAAGAAAGCATCCTGGTTTGTCATCCTAGGAAACACCCTTTATTGTAGGAGCATAGAGGGAACCTTATTACTTTGTTTAAACACTAAGGAGGCATTGACAACTTTAACTGAAGTACATAATGGTATTTGTGGTTCACACTCAAGTGGAATGACCCTAGCCAAGAAATTGTTGAGGATGGGGTATTATTGGCCTACAATGGAAAGAGAAGCACATGACTACATCAAAAGGTTCCTACAATGTTAGCAACATGGGGACGTCATCCTTGCTCTAGCTCAAGAACTTCATCCCATCATCACACCATGACCCTTTTCATAGTGGGGAATCGATCTCATTGGAAAGATAACTCGCACCTCATCTAATGGCCACAAGTTCATCATAACCACCACTGAGTACTTTACCAAGTGGGTGGAAGCCATCCCCATGACATACATTACTAGAAAGAAAATATCAAAGTTCATCCTGAACTACCTCATATGTCGATACGATGTTCCCCAAGCTATTATCTCAGATAATAGGATACCCTTCAAGAATCAATATGTTCATGACCTTTGTGAAAAATTCAAAATCCAACATCACTTCTCCACCCCATACTATCCCCAAGGTAATGGCCAAGCAGAAGCCACCAATAAAACTATTCTAAAGATCCTTAAAAAAATAGTCAATGACACAGGTCGTGACTAGCATCTACAGCTAAATCCTGCCCTCTAGGCCTATCGAACCAACATTCGCACACCCACTAGTGCCACCCCATTCTCCCTGGTCTATGGATCAGAGGTAGTATTACCCATTGAGATCAAGCTCTTGTCACTGAGAATATCATTGCAAAACCTCATCATAGATGAAGAATACCAAGTATCACAACAGAATGAACTGGAGCTACTAGATGAGCGGTGTATAGATGCTTTCAATCATTTACAAGTCTATCAAAACAGACTCAAGAGGAGCTATAACAAGAAGATCAGAAGAAAAACCTTTCAAGTTGGAGAACTGGTACTAAAAGAAAAGCAAAGAACGTCTCAAGTCCAAACAACAAAGGAAAATTTGAACCCAACTAGTTGGGACCATTTGTTATCATAGCGAGCTATAAGTCAGGGGCATATCAATTATCACACCCAAAGGGGAACCTCTGCAAGAGCCAATGGATAGTTCCCATCTCAAAAAGTTTTATGCCTAATATTTCAAAGTATAGAAGCAAAAAATCCAAAAAACTTAGAAAATGTCCTAAAAAAATGGTCACCTTCATAAAAACCTGGCAAACAGGCATCTTAGTGACAACAAAAAAATCAACAAAGCAATAAATCCAAAAAAAAATTAGAAAATGGATCCAAAATAGTAAAGAGAAAAATCATCCTTTGGTGAAAACCACTTCGATGGCACTTTGGGCAAGTACCTTGGTGAAAACCTAGCAAATAGACACCTTGTGTAAATAAGCACTTTCCATCTACGAGGATCTTCACGACTTGTTCTACATCATCCATCCATTATGCTTCCATCATCCATCTCATTCCATATCTCCATCCATCACCAATCCGTTCGACATCCACATCATAGCTTGGTCTTGTATTCATGTCATGATCCCTCCTAGTACTACTCAACCCATTCCCAAGGCCAGTTTGTCCTGCCTTTATCAGAGTAGACTATTACATCATGCTGGGGGAATGTTCTCATTGGATCAGATTCGTGTATATTCTTAAATCAGAAAAATCCAAAAGCATTCATAAAATCAAAAAATTCAAAAACATCAAAAAACCAAGAAATCCAAAAACATTCAAAACATATCAAAATTCAAAAACAAGTCTAAAAGTTAGTCAAAAAGTCAAAAACAGAGTTGTCAGTCGAACTATGGGTCTTTGAGCCTTGAACATAGGCAAGGTTGATCTATGATCATCCCCTGAGACACTCAGGTCAGTCCTTTAGGAGTCCGTCATAATAAACTAACATTTCATCATGTATATCTTCATCTGTAAATCAGGTCTATGTCAATTGAACTATGAGTCTCTGAGCCTTGAATGTAGGCAAGGTTGATCTATGACCATCCCCCGAGACACTTAGGTCAGTCCCCTAGGAGTCCGTCATAATAAAATGACAATCCATTTGTTCATATCTCATCAATAATCGAGTCTATGTCAGTTCGGTATGTGCAGGATCATCATGGAAAAAACAAGCCCTTGAGTGGCAAAAAATTCAGAAAAATCAGAGTTAGGCAACTTGACGTAAAATTTTGAATAAGTTATCTATATTATTTCAAAAATATGTAAAAATAGAATCTGTAGAAAATTGAATCTAGTTTCTATACTACTAGGTGTTTTTTTTAAATAAAAAATCTATTTGGTGAAAATTTGAAATTTCAATGCAGTGGTACTTAAATTTCAGGGAAAAAATAAGAAGTAGGTGTCTCTCTGACCACCCTAACCACAATAAAATGATAATATTTTTTTACAATATTTTATATATAAGTAGAGGACTCCTGCCCTGATGTGATACATATTTTTTTGTAATTTTTTCCAAGTAAATAATTAATTATGAATTTTTATTACAACTTTTAAAAAATATAAAAGCTTGTATGTCTAACCACCTTAACTTGGTCAAAAATTCATGAAATTCAATTTTTCATTTTTTAATCCTATAGTATGCGAATCATAGAATGTGACACATGTTTTGGATTTAAAACATGTGATACCGTTTGAAAGCTATAGATGTTTTTCAATCAACCTATCAATCAGGAGTTTAATCATAATTTGAATAGAAAATGAATAATAATTACTTATTAAATTCATAGTAAGACATAACTTATATTAGTGGAAAGCTGAGAATCTTCTTTAAAAACCCTTTTCGTTTCGTCAATTTTGGGTAAGAAAATAGTCATCAGCCACATACCCATCATATTGCCACTTTTTGGCCCATCATGATCCTACACATACCTAGTTGAACTACATGGTCTATGTGTGTATAATGTAGGCAAGGCTACTATGTTGATCAGCCCCCGAGGCCCCTAAGATAGGAACTTAGGTTAGTCTCTTGGTCAAAATCTCAAAAAACCCCAAAACATTTGAAAATCAAAAATCAAAACATTTGAAAATCTCAAAAAATACAAAAAACTACCTCAAAACATTAAAAAAAATCAAATATTTAAAAAAAATCATCTGTCCCATTTCGCTCTCACCCACAATAAACATCACCCTTAATAAATGATCGTCATCCTCAACCTTTGGTAAAACAATCAGAAACAAGTCTAGCAGGTCAAAAGTGAAAACTTAAAATGTCAAGTCTAAGGTTTAGGTCAGTATGTAAACAAGTTAGTCAACTCTTTGTGTCGATATCCTATCATCCAATCACTCCCAAATCAATCATCTAATAACATCATTCCTAGGATGTATCCTTCCTACAATGGGCATTATTTATCAGAAAGAGCACTTTGGATAAACGAAATGATGTGCTGCCATCCACTAACATGTCCTAGGATGTATCCTTCCTACAATGGGCATTATCTATTGGAAATAGTTTTGGTTCTTATCCTTAAAAACACATTTCCTTTTGGTTAGTGGAATTGAAGAACATTAGCTTGTTTGTTTACTTTATCTTTGTCTTTTGACTTATCTCTTTGTACTCATTCCAATAACCTCTCAATGATGTCCAAACAAAAGGATTTAGAGAGATAGGAATGGAGCAACGATCAGTATCTTTTTATCTATTGCACTTGTTGGATGTTCTTGTAATATAACCTCGGTCATGCATACTTTATTTGGGCATAGCAAGGGTGTTTAGGTGTCTTGTTGACCACATAAGAAGGTTTTCTTTTCTATGTTTTGGTCTGAGATGTTTGAAATATCTGAACTGCAATTTAAATAAGGTTTCGTATGTCAGGTGTGAATAGGAGTACACTCCTATCTGACTGTCGAGTCAAAGTCCATCACACTAAGTGCAACGCCATCCTGGTTCTTTATTCTTTGATGCATCGTGCTTATGTGTGTTATCAAACATAAGGTAAGTGGCCCTTTTAAAGTCCCCATTCCTAATAAGTGAATCATCAATCTCTCATCATCATTGTCTCGTGTCTTGTTGGAATCTCTTGCTTTCTTCTATCTACTTTTTGTGCTAACATCATCATGATCAGGTAATCATCATCACCAATGCATCCATCTTGCATCCAAAAACCATCAACATATTGCATATCATATCATATCATATAAGAAACACCAATCATCTCACATGTTTGTTCATCATCATAATATAGATATGTTAGTCTAAGCATCTCATAAAATCATACATTTGCATAAAACATCCATTGCATAATCATATAGGCATCATCACGTCATATCATCATTTAAGTTGTTTAGGATAATATAGATTGGTTATTCTAAGCATCTTAATACCATCTCATTTGCATCATCATCACAACCATCCATATTTCCATCTTGAACCTCTTTATCATGAGATCGACCCTCAAATCGAATCTTTTCACTCTATCTGTCAAGGGGGCAATGTACCAGTGTACTTCTTTCCACTGGGGCATTCAAAAAAGTTAGAATTTTTTTGAATTTTTATCACAGTAAGTTTATTCTTTGAGCCAACGCAGCAAGTGCGTTGCTTCAAAGAGGGGAAAAATGTAGACATGAAAAATATCCTGATTAGCTAACTTCAATTCTTCTATAATCACCCCTCCATTAACCATTTAATTAATCCATCTCAATCCCTCTGTTAACCAAATCAATCAATTTTACTTAATTAAATCATAAGTCAATCCTAAAATCCCCCTTTAATTAAATAAATAAATCTTATTTAATTAACTTCTAAAGTTCTTCATTTAATTAAATAAATCAATCTTATTTAATTAAACCACTAACATCATTCCCTTTAGCTAAATAAATCAAAAAAATTATTTAACTAAGTCTAAATCACTTTTCATCTCCTTTTGATTTATTTTAATCCATAAATCAAAGTCAAAAATTCAAATCATCTAATCCCTCATTAAATTAATTTAATCCTGATTAATTTAATCTAAACTCATGTCACATCCTCTAGCTTTTTCCACTTGCACAAATAAATCATTTAATTCATTTATTAAATCTTAATTTTCCCTCAACAAGACATCTTTATAGAATATTCCATCAAATTTGAATTCAAATCCAAGAGGGATGAGTCCTTCCAACAAGGCATTTGTGTCACCTTACAAGTCCTTTTGCATTGAGCCAAGTGGACATTACTCCATTTGACTCTCCCTCCACCTTGTCATTTGAACATTTTCAAATTTGAAATATGTCATTTATTGGCACATTCATCAAAACTTGCACATCCTTGGCCCATTCACATGGTGACAAGTGGCTCTTTCCTATTGGTTGGGTTTTTATCCCACATTCATTCCTCTTGCCTCTTCTCTCATCAAAATCTTCTATAAATGGAGAGGCTATCCTTCATTCAATCATCCACAATTCATACAAAGTTACTCTCTTCACATTGAGAGCTAATTTTGTCCACTTCATCTTCAAGGAATTTTATCATTGAGCTTGTCAAGGGTTGGGAAATGGTCACTTTTCACATCAAAGTGACACCAATCCACTATGGAATAGGTGTGCATTGTGCTTATTTTATGCTTTCCATTAGTTTTTTTTGTTATCTTGTTTATGAAGGCATGATTTATTATTTCATAGGAGCATTAGAAAGTTTTCATAGCATGAACCAACCCATTACTAATGAGTACGAAAGGTTTTAGGTTGTGTGCAGATTTATGGTGCTCATAAAACCAAAATGAGAAAAGAATGTAATGAAGCATGCAATAATGGAGTTATTACCTTGCCATGAAGATTGATCTTGAATGTCTGCAACAAAACATGAAGAATCTTCCCTTGAATGTCTTAGGAAGCTATCTTGATGACTTGCAATGATGAAACCCTAACTTTCTTGACTTAAGATAGAAGATAAATGATGAATGAATGATAAAAGATGTGTTAATGAGTTATGAGATTATGAATTATCTCTTAGAGACTTAATTTTATAGGAAATTCACCTTATTTTCCAGTAAATTGGATCCCCAAGGCCGACAAGAAGAAAAATTAAACTTAAAACCTAATTTTTCCCACTTCAAAAGTCAAGATTGACACAAATGGGACTCATTTGCCACCTTGGGTGAATTAATCCCACCTGGCAAGGACTTATTCACCACAAATGGCGAATTAGTCCCAAAGGGGCCATTTTCCAGTTGGGTTGTTGGGAGATAAGAAAATAAGGTTTATATGATGGCTTAGTCAGTTATTTCATCAAGTTATGCCTCAGGATGCAAAATATGGGGTAATAAAAGCCTATTAATAATGATGCAAACGTCAATTAGGGCTCGGGACACAAAATTCAATGTGAAAGTATGATTAGATACTCTTTACAACATTAAAATGAGGTCCACATAGCCTATAAAGGCACAAGAACCAATGTGAATATGTAAAACACATTACAACACTAGGTTGAAGTCAATTTTAGTTTACAAGCCTTCTAGATTGATTTGATAATGCATTTTATAATGTTGAATTAAGGGGGCATGAGTTTATTAAGTCTAGAAAAGTGTGAAAGTCTTTTACAAGACCTTACAACACCTAAGTTACAAACAATCAATAAATGCATGTTATTCAATTTGCAAGGGTCCAAGACCTAGTGTGGATGCATAAAACACCTCACAATAGTAAATCAAGGCCTCATCAAATCCAATTTATCATGAATTATTCCCATGTCAAGCAATAAACATCCATTTTTCTATGCCACATTAGAATACCCTTTATGGCACTTCAAAACACATCAAAAATTTAGATAGGGTTCCTTTGGAACATAAACAGGCTCAAAATTCTACTACTATGCTTAAATAAGGCCTAATTTGGCTTTAGCAAATAGGTCACCACAACCTGTTTTTGATCTCTAGGCTTCCAATCTCCAAAAAAAGACTCTGAACATGTTAAATTGGGTCTGCACAAACATTTCCCATCACCCTAAACAACTTCTCCAAAGCTTTTCCACAAACCCTAACACCTATGTATCTCAATTACCTAAAAACATGAGTTTATTCAAATAGGGCATCAACCAATTTCCCCAAATCCTCATCCCCTACTCCTAAAAACTTCATAAACACAAAACACACTCTAACTACTTCCATTCCATCAGTTCTCATGCCATTTCACCAATGGAATGGCTCAAAAACTCATTTTCTTCTCTTAAAACACTAAAACCTTGGGTTTCAGAATGATATGGAGTAAATTGCCTCTAAAATGCTCAAATTAGAAAGAAATTCAATGAAACCAAGTTTTCATAAACTAGATTCAATTCCACATCAACTTCAATGAATTTGTGACCACTTATAGGTCATACAAGGTCGTACTACCTTCTATAGCAGCAAAATACAATAGGAAAACATAGAAACATAGAGCTTTATTGAAGTTCAACTTTCAAAATCACCACCAAAGAGTTGTTTCGGCCATTACATCATGTATGTAAACATTTCCAAGCAAGAACCAACTATTCCCCAACTAATTTTTGAATTCTAACTGTTGAACTTTCAAGAAAATGCAAAAGTGCAAAGTTGCTTTGACAACATTCACAATTTTTGTTCAACTTTTTACCACATTTACAAAATTAACTCCAAATGACCCAAGACAACCTAAAAAAACTTAAAAACATAATAAATGATCTTAAATACCTTATTACGACCAAAAAGACTTAAAAACACCAAAATACCTAACACTTCACAACTTTTACATGAATGCCTAGGTGCCCTACACCATACTGCCTAGGAAAAAGGAACTCAAGTCCCCTTGAGGATAATATGGAAACGGTAGAATATTGCTTTATCATATTAGATCCTCTTACCTCCAAGTGCTTTCTCCATAATGTAAACCCTTCCAATGGACAAAAAAAAGAAAAATATGCATCATCCCTTGTCTTGTTGAACTCTTTGGCATCAAGGTTATGCTTCAATTGCAAAGACTTACTTGATGGGTAATCTTTAACATGTGCTACATCTGAGAATGTTCTCAAAGCTACTTCTTCATCTACAACCACATCTCCTTCTTCCTTGTAATGAACTGCCTTCTTCTTCACTTCAATTGTATGCTTGAACTTGCTCTTTCTCCCTTGTATTTTATCTTTGATCTCTTCACCTCTACCTTTCATCTCTTCCATCTGTTTTTCTACCCCTATGAATGCTACTTTATCAGATATACCAATCTCTGATATGAAAAAATGATCAAAATCCCCTTTTGAAAACAATGAATGGAGTACTTTTCTATTATCATGTAGCAACATGCTTTTTAATCCCATATTGAATCTTCAAAATCAATTCATCCTTGACCTTCAACTCAATATCATTTCCCTCCAAAATTGAATCATTCTTCATAGTTGTTTTCATAGTGTTCTCATGTTTAGTGGTGGTTGCAAACTCCATGTTCTTTTCTTTCTCTACCTTTATAAACTCCTTCCTACCTACCATCATCACATTAGCTTCCTTGGTTTTCCCTTTATCCTCCTCTTTCAAGGGTGTCAAAATAAAAGAGATTCCATCTTTTTCTATCTCATAGGTATTTCTCCTTCCATCATACATAGCATTCCTATAAAATTTCCAAGGTCTCCCTAGCAGCAAATGACATACATCCAAAGACAATATGTCACATAGAATTTTGTCCTTATACCCTCCTATATTGAACTCCACCCAACTTTGTTCATTTACCAAAACATATTGACGCTCATTCAACCAAGAAACTTTATAAGGAGTATCATGTGGTATTCTAGGAAACTTAAGTTTCTCAACCATCTCATTAGAAACCATTTTATCTGTGCTTCCTGAATCAATTACAACCTTACATACCTTACCCATGCACTTACAAGTTGTTTTGAAAAGACTCCTTTGTGGTGGCTCCTTTTCCTCTGATGCCTTGATGAGATTTCTTTTTACCATTAATGATTCTCCAACTTCAAGATCAACATGTTGTGATGGAGAGTTAACACTCTTATTGCCCTCTTCTTGCACCAATTGATCTCTTATTTCTCCACCATGTGAAGTAGAGGCTTGGTCTTCCTTGCACTGTCATGCTTGATGTCCAAATTTGTTGCATTGATAGCACCTTCCATGAATGCATTAGAACATATTCCTTGACCTCTAAATCTTCCTTTAAAACCTTTCCTACCACCTCTAAACCCACCTCTCTGATCAACAACTTGTTCTTGTGCTTTCCTTATGTCTTCTTGACTTTCATAGGACTATCTTGGGCAAGAAGATGAGCCTCTTACTCTAGTATTGTTTCCTCTACCCCTATTTTATTTGTCTTTCCTTCTCTTTAAATTTTATTCTGCCCTTATTTCCATCTGATAACATTCCTCAACCATCCTTGGATTATGCAAACTCAACTCATCTTGAATGTTGAACCTTAACCCACTGAGATACTAAGCCACCTTCTCTACATCATCATCCATGTGACCTGCTCTTATACTCAACTTGAAAAACTCATTAGTATAAGTTTTGACATCCATTTCTCTTTGTCTCAAATCTTGAAGTTTCTTATACATTTGAATTACATAATCACTCGGTAGAAACTTACCCTTAAGCTTTGCCACCATTATGTCCCAAGAGACTATTTTTTACTTACCTTTCTTCCTCCTTATAGTTTGCTCGTAGTCCTACCATAATAGTGCATGCCCCTTCAATTTTGTCTTTGATATCTTAACTCTTGCTCCTCTAGAATATCTTCTCTCAAAGTAATTGTCAAGTGTTGCAATCCAATCCAAAAGTTCTTCATCATTCAAGTTACCTCCATACATGGGAAAATCAACCTTCACCTTGTGTTTATCTTCCTTGACTACTCTCAGTAGCTTGAAAAGCTTCTACTCTTCAAGATCCATTTCCTCTTCCTCTTCTTCCTTGAGGTCACTCCCATCACCTAGAACCACACCTCTTCTCCGATTGGTTTCAATGGCCTCAAGCCTTGCTACCACCATATCCTAGAGTTCTCTCAATCTCTGAAGCTCCCTTGCAGTCTTTTCCTTCATCTCATTCATTTCTCTTTCCATAGTATTATTCTTTGAAGGCATTTTGTTCACTTTTCCCTTCACACTTTCTCTCCCTTATAGACCTACCTATGCTCTTATACCAATTTGATGCAGAGCAGGGTGAGTGAACACAAACTAACTCAATCAATCCTTTGACAAAGTCTTATCTCCTCAAACACAAAGATTTCCTTCACAAATTGCCATTATGCTTTGTAGGGTAGCAAACAATATTTTTCTAGAATTCTTGCAAGAAACAACTCCAACCCATAATCCAAAAGCTGTTTAGAATACCCTTTATGGCACTTCAAAACATATCCAAAATTTAGATATGGTTTCTTTGGAACATAACCCTCAAAATTCTATTGCTACGCTTAAATAAGGCCTAATTTGGCTTGATCAAATGGGTCACCACAAGGTTTTTGATCTCCAGACTTCCAATCTCCAAACCAAGAACCTAAACATGTCAAATTGTGTCTGTACAAACATTTCCCATCACCCTAAACAACTTCTCCAAATCTTTTCCACAAACCCTAACACCTATGCATCTCAATTGCCTAAAAATATGAGTTTATTCAACTAGGGCATCAACCAATTTTCCAAAATCCTCATTCCCTGCACCTACAAACTTCATAAACAAAAAAAAAAACCTAACTACTTCCATTCCACCGGTTCTCAAGCCATTTCACTGGTGGAATGGCTCAAAACTCATTTTCTTCTCTTAAAACACTAAAACCTAGGGTTTAAGAATGATATGGAGTACATTTCCTCTAAAATGATCAAATTGGAATAAAATTCAATGAAACTAGGTTTTTTAGAAACTAGATTCAATTCCACATCAACTCCAATGAATTTGAGACCACTTACAGGCCGTACAAGGTCATACTACCTTTTGTAGTAGCAAAATACAATAGGAAAACACAAAAACACAGAGCTTTATTGATGGTGAACTTTCAACATCATCACTAGAGATTTTTTTTGACCATTACATCATGTATTTAAACATTTCCAAGAAAGAACCAACTGTTCCCCAACTAATTTTTTAATTCTAATTGTTCAACTTCCAAGAAAATGCAAAAGTGCAAAGTTGCTTTGGCAACTTTTGTGCAACTTTTTACCACATTTACAAAATTAACTCCAAATTACCCAAGACAACCTAAAAAAAATTAAAAACATAAGAAATGGTCTTAAAGACCTTATTACAACCAAAAAGACTTAAACACACCAAAATACCTAACACTTTGTAGCTTTTCCATGAATGCCTAGGTGCCCTGCACCGACATTCCTACCTAATAACCTAATTATTAGATCCCAAAGGCTAACAAAAGATCAAATAAATTCAAATATTTTCATTTCCTACTCTTAATTCCCAAAAAAAAATCCCCCAGGAGTCTTGGTCCCACGAGGCTTATTTTTCCAATTCAAAGGGTGGGTTACCAAAATTTATGGTTGCTTATAGGTTTTGGTTAGGTTTGAAGCTGCAATATGCCTTGGGATGCACAAAAAGCTGTCTTAGGGCCCATAATAAGTGACCTAAATGGAAATTAATGCAAGGGGTGCTAAAATAGCTCCAAATTAAGTGTGAAAATGCAAAGGTATGCATTTTTCTACACTAAATTTAGCCCCCTCTTTAGCACCCATATGACACTACATGCATATGCAAGCTAAATAACTTCAACAAGTAACTTTATAAAAGGATAATTACATAGATTCATTAGGGAGAATGAAGCCCCCACTATAGTTACCTTCAAAACCACAATGTTAGGAACCACATCTTGCATCATAGATTCGTTAGTAGCTCAAAAATAATCATCATACCTAACTTTCCTAGAAAATTACATTTGAGGGTAGATGTATGCCCCACCTTGTTTCCACTTGCTTTACGGAGGTGGAATCAAGGTACCAAATCAACCACATTGAACAAGAAAAGTCCATCATAGGGCATTTACAAGTACCATGCCACATGATGACAGACATTTGATGAGAACAAGAGTGGAACAATGATTCCAATGCAACAAATGGTGTCAAAAATGGTATTCGCTAGCTCCAAATATGTTAATTTGAATAAAAAGTACTTCTTGTCTTTTGAACAAAAATGACCTAAAAGTGCATATATAAAAAGGTAAAGGAGAGAGTAAATCATATTCATCTCATCATTTTCCCTTTTGCAAAGTGAGCTTAGAGTAGAGTGAGCTACCATACCAAGTAGACGTCCATCCACCCATCCTCGGATCGAGATTCTATGAGAGGCAGTCGCATGGGGTGAGCTACAACACACTTTGAGTGAATTTAGACTTCTTTGTACTTCAACTACATCCTTTATGGGGTCATGGACTAAAGTTTCCACCTAAAAACCAACAATTTTCTAGCATACAATGTAGTTCAAGTGGGCCAATAGATATTGTTCATTATCTTGACTACATGCTACAATGAAGCCCTATGTAAGCACCAAGCCAAGTGGGAGATCAATTTCTTAATATTTTTCACTGAAGTTATGCCTTCTCTTTGAGTAGATTTATTATTTAGATTGGAGGATGGTATTATGCAATTAGTATAAGTAGTGGTTAGATTATATCTAGTACAATGATTAAATTTTTCTAAGACTAATAGTCTTGAGAATTTTATTTTTAATTGTTAGCTAATAGAAATAACAACACCTCTAGGAGGATTCCATAAAGTACCCCAAGGAGGATTTTGTAATCTACATCCCAATGGAATTTTTGATGCCTAACCCTCCATTAAGGAGCAATTACAACCATGTATTTTTCCTAGTTCAAATATAGTAGATATGGTCATGAAAACAACTTTCATTGATAAAAAAATAATTATATTATATTAAATATATGTAAGTAACATTACTTTATGCATACATACATATATGAATGTATATACAGGCATCTACATATGTATATATATGTGTGTGTGTGTGTGTGTGTGTGTGGGTCTACATATGCATATATATATGTATATATAGGTATTTACATATGTGCATACTTATGTATACATACATAAATATATATGTTTATATGTATATGCATATACATATATACATACATACATATATATGTGTATACGTATATGCATATACATGTATACATACATACATATATATGTGTATACGTATATGCATATACATATATACATACATATATTCATCTATAAATATATATAGATAAAAGTAATATTACTTATATAAATTATAACTTTTTTATATATAAAATATTATTATATACATTATGTATATGGGTTTTATATATTAATATTTATATTTTTAGAGAGGTGAGAGTTTTGAGAAAGACATTGGACTAGTAGTCAAAATACATTTATACTATATAATACTATATTATACTATATTATAATGCTATCTATAATTGAGAAAATATGAGGTGAATATAATATATGGAAATTGATGAATGAAAATAAGGGATGCTTTTATATTAGAAGAGAATAAATAATTTTACTTTAATTATTATAAGACAAAAAATAAATATTTAAAGATTAATTTATAATATATATTTTTCAATCTTAGCCTTCAATATTTTATTTTCTTCTATACTTCGCTTGTTTCATTTTTTATATTGTAAGTGTCAATTTCATAAATATTAAATGTACAATGGTTATTTGTAGTTCTAGGGGTGGTCACATATAGAATAGTGACTTACCAAAGACATAATAATCAAACAACTAAGATGTAGAATTGTGTCAAAAGCTTGGTGGACATAATTAATAATCTATTTATATTAATTTAATTATGATATTATACTTATCTAAATGTATAAGAATATAACATTACTTTATTTTACATGTTACAACCATGGTTGCCACTAGCAAACCTATCTTTATAAATTCTATGTAAAAGACATCAAGAGAGATTAAAGTGGAATAAGTACCTCAAGAATTATATCTTAACATCTTTTATGTCAAATTTTTGAAAGATAGACATGCTAATAGATATATTCAAATCATGAAGCCCGTCAATATTAATGATATATTTTCAAACAATACTTAATAAAAATTAAATAAATTTCAATATGTATGTTGAAGTAATAGAGACCATATAATATTAATAGCTTCGTCAATATATAACTCAAGATTTTTTATTAAAAGGATTATCTAGTCCATATAATTAATCAACACATGTCATTATAAGATCTTTGAGATAAAATAATAGATTGATTGATTCTAATTAGATTAACAAAATAATACATTTTTAATTCACCTCGAGAGATATGTGATACATAAGGAGGAACTTAAAATCCTTGTTATTATAAATAGTGTGGCATAAGATTCTCTATTTTTTTGGAGGGTTCTATGTTAAAATTAAATAGTATTTGCATCTTGATATGAGAGTATGAGTTCAAATTGAAAATTTTATGATTTAGAATCAAATGTCGACATGTATCCATTCCATCAAGTTGCTTATGATAAGATTTTAATATCTATCTCTTCTTTATTACACCTTTGAAAAAATTGAACCTTAGAAAATGACATAATTAATATACATACAATGACTCTAGACCAGTTTTTCCCTCTACTTAAAATCATTCTCATATCAATACTATCCATCGACTATTAATTTTGATAATACCAACTTAACAAACCCAATATATATACTTAAAAAGTTTCATAAATTTTATTTCAACTAATATTTAACAGCTTACCGAGTAAGCGCTTCGAAAACACGCCGCTTTGACAAAATTGTTGGACAGTTGTTGCCACTGTGGGAGGCCATTCATTCACTCATTTCTGGTAGAGGAAGAAAGCATCTTGGTTCGGAAACGTCGTATTCTTACATTTATGACAATCAGCCATCTTTTCTGCAGGGAGCAGGCGATGGCCATGTTTACGGAAACATCATATTCTTATCTCATCTTTTACACTAGTATAACAAAAGAAAAGTCTTCGATATTGTTGGCTCAGCAGCTCACCGTATATTAGATTCCCTTATGCCAGTAAGGATTTTGACGAGCGTTCTATTTGGATGTATCAGCCGCAATGTCAAAGATTGAAAAGAGGCCATTATTGTCTCCTGAGCTTTTCTATACATGTTATTTATTGTTCGATTTATGTGGCAGGAAATCGAAAGTCGGTTATGCAAATGAAAAATAAAAAGTACAAATAAACAACAGCTAAACTTTCCATATATTGCTAATTTATACAACAATTAAATACATTATTCTTCATGTTGATAACTGAAATAAACTGCCAGCTTCTTTCTTGTTTCCGTTGGACGGCTGAAGCATATTATTGACGACCTTCAAATAATAATGGAGTAATTAACATTTTGATAATTCTATAACAAGGTGAATAGTAATTATTAGTTCAATCCTGAAGTATAGGCGACTCCTGTAGCCGGAATCCATGAAGTTCCAGAGATGAAATTGGCAACAGTGAACTTGGAGGCTTCGGTGGCACTGGTGATGACATGATAACCAGGCCAATTTACGCGTTTTGACGTTCCTGCACCAGCTCCGCTGTTCATGTATTCACCGTAATACAACGTACTAAGTGCAAAGTTCCCGCTCCATGGCAACCAACCAGCGGGGTCGATGAGATCACCGAGAGTTGATTGCATGAAGACAGTACGAGAGTATTGCTTCCACGGTCTCCCCAGGTAAGTCTTTATCGACCCCTTCACGGCTTGGAGATCCGAAGATGCCGACACAACGCAATTGTGGATAGAAATTCCTGTGTTTTCGTTGGGATCCGATCTTCCTTGTGCAGTCAGGGTGTTCTGCTGGTTGCTTCCGGGGCGTCTGGCGATGATGTTGCTGTTCTGGATGACCACCGCTGCGTTGCCGAAGATGAAATCCACAGTGCCGTAGATATCGACTTCGCGGTAGAATTGGCGGAGCGAGTAGACATATAAAGTGTCTTGGTAGCCTTTGATGCTGCAACGGTACACCGCTGACAGGTCAGAGCCAACTCGAAGAGCAACGGCTTGGTGTTTCTGCGCCCCCGCCGTATTCTCGAACGTCATATCTCTCGCGATGAATCCGTTACCGGAAACAGCTGTACACAAGAAAACAATCACATATTATCAACACTTAACTTCTATTCGGCTTTCGCAATCAGTAACGCAGTACAAGAATGAAGTCTTTCTTACCGACAGTTGCAGTTTTGAAGGTAGTGATGCCGTCTTGCACGCTCTTGCTTCCGGTCACCACTGTTTTATCCTTGCCGTCGCCAATCAACATCAAATTCTTTATCTTCTTCGATATGTCGATGTTTTCCTTGTACGTACCCGCCTTAATATAGATGATGTATCTTTTGCTGCTCTGCTGAGGAACAGCGTTAATTGCTTGCGCAATTGTTCGGTAATTCCCAGAACCATCTTGGGCTACCACCACGTTCGCTTGGCTGGCAGGGCTTGACGACTGCAATAGCTTACGGTCTCCAGCTGATAGCCATTCTGGAAATCCATCTTCGTTAAGACGGCCATAGTTGGAATAGAAATCTCCCGCTTCATTGTTCTTCAAAGATAGCAGGCGGCGGTTGTTCCCCGTGGTTGTAGGCGCGGTGGAGAGCATGTACACGGATAGCGAGTTACTCACTAATTCAGACAAATTCACAGCTCTTGAGGACATGAAAGCTTGGATTGGATTATAGGCACCCAAATTGAGGTCACTAAATCCGTTCAAGCAGGTTTCCTGGTTTGTCAGCGCTGCACTCAGCCAAACGGGCGAGTCTTTGTTGAGATAACCATTGCTCGAGCAGATGTTCAGACGATCAATGGTATCCTCAAATAGCTCCAAACAATCTTGCCATGCCGCGCGTTCTCTTTCATTCATCACGTTGTTTTTGAGACTCAAAGCGAAGTCGCGAGCCTTTTGGGCCCTTTGAATGCTCACTTGCAATGCGACGTTACTGAGATCACCTAGCTTGGCCGTCTGATAGGCAGGATAGGAAGCCATGGATGACACGCATCGCTGGGGATAACGAGTCTTGCTACACACCGAGTTCACCACTTTGGAAACGGTTTTCCAAGAATGATGATGGTGATTGTCGTCGTGGTTAGAGCCCACGGAAGCCTCCACTGCCAGAAACACGAGGGCAACGAGAAGCACAATCGAAATCAGAGCAACTAGCACTTCTCGGCTTTTAGACTTCTCTGCTTTCCGTTCATCAACGGCTTCATCAACTCTGACATAAGTCTTCATGGCTCAAAAAAACTTCAATAGCACAGAATTCAGATTGTAAGGACAAAGTAATTTAATGCTCACAGACAATGTAGAACTCAAGGAAAAATAAAAGAGATTTGAACTCAATCTCTTCTTCAGAGAGCATTGGATGGGTTTGAATCATCAATGCTCAAAGCGCCACAATTTATAGGACGGGATTTCGTGAGTGACTTAGTAGTCGGCAAGGATTAGGTGATCGATCTCAGTAAAAGGTTTTGAAATGATGAGTTGAGTGCTTCAATAAAATTCTATTTCCTTTACACTCTTACGTTTGGAATTGCTTGTCGTTAATTCTTGTAGAGCCTTATCTTTTTCTCATTTCAATCTGAGTTCCATCATTGTCAAATTCAGCAGCTATGAAGACATAGAATTCGTTATGGTCTCACACCGCTCAAGCATTCAACAGTTTCGGGAAGAAGCCGCTAGCATTCGGGCAACGTTGGTTTTCTATTGTACTGCATCATTTCTTACCGCGTTGCTTGGATTAAGAAATTTCAGGACAAATATGAAATGTAACTAGATTAGGACTAATTAGTTGAATGCTACTTTGCCTTTTTCAGATTACTGTTAAGTTGATTAAAGTAATCTGTAACAGGCTCTCTCTACTTAATAGACCATAGATTATGACTATTTAGTTAAATGGTACTTTGGTTTTATTCAGATTACTGTTAATTTGCTTAAATAATCTCTAACAGGCTCTCCCTAATTAACCAGACCGTAGATTATGACCATTTAGTTGAATGGTACTTAGGTTTATTTCAGATTACTGTTAATTTGATTAACTAACTTGTAGCTGGTTCTCTCTACTTAATTAGACCATAGATTAAGCAAACCAGGAGCCAGTTTAAATCCTGGTTTTGCAAACACGCAAAAATAATAATTTGCAATAATTAAGTTTTATAAGGGCTGATCCATCATACTGTTTTGCAAATTATTAAATTATAAAGCTTATATAATATGATTGCAACTAAATTCTCTTTGCCGCCGGTTAAGTCTACACCAACAAAATTCCGAATAAAAAATAATTCAGGCCGATCAAAACTTCTAATAAGCTCAAGGATCACCCAGCTAAAATTAGTTAAGTAGCGAATCATTGATTAAAATATAGCTGAAGAAGCTAAAATTAGTTAAGAGACGAATGTTTAATTAAATACAGAGTTGAAGAAGCGTTTGACACGAGCTTAACTTAAACTGCACCACTGATCTCACTCAGGTCAACCCATGACGTGGCTCTTATTCTACGGAGAATTGACAATAGCTAAGGGCGTTAACTAAATAAGCTCAAATTCCCAGACTTGTAAGGCATAGATTGATTCCACAGAGTTTGGCGCGCATATACACCGTCCCGTACAAAATTCGTGACTAGGAGTTAATAGGCTCTTTAGCCAATTCTATACCTAACACTGGATATGCATACACGATATAATATAACTCATTATGTATGCAATGTTTCGTATAAATTTGGAAGACATCGTCAATTGCACTGTAAAGCGGTGTAGAGAGTCTGAAACAATTGTGTAGTCAGTCTTATTATTTGTGGATGCTATTCTATCCAGATAGCTATTGCAGGGAAGATTCCTGAGTCAAATCACGAGCTGTTCTGGATATATTTTAATTAAATCTATTGTTGTCGTTTTTTGTTAAATTGCAGTTGGCTAATTGGAGGCGATAATGAAATCAAAAGCTTGCCCCACATTAGACTTATCTGTAATTTGCCATTTTAATATAAATAATCGACACGTCCATTTGCTCTGTACTTGATGTACTGTATGGGACGGAACTACGGAAGCTTAATTTCCCCTTACACGCAGTCTAAATCTGACAGCACAACGACCTCTGACCTAAAAGCCTAGATCTACTTATTTAGAATCAATATACGCAAACCCAAAGTGGTCGACCAATTCAAACGAACTCAATGAATCTACAAACAACACTGCCTAATGACCCATCCAATGCCCCACAATCTTACTATTCACGCGCAGCTTTCTCTGACATAGGTAGTATTATATTTTTAAGCAACATCGATTTCATGCTGGTCTACTTACGCATTTCTGTCATCATCGGTGATAATCAGGAAAACAAAATGCTTTGGATAACATAAACGAAATTCCTTAGATTGCTTGCGCTTCTAGATTTTATATCCAGTTCCTCACGTTCTATCCTCAGTTAATATGAAGTCAAAGATTCCTAAATACTTACTTCAACACTCAAAATTAAAAATTAACTGTCGTCTGTGATTCAAGACTACAGATTTTCTCTTTATGTTAATGAATTTCTAAATCAATATTTTCATTTATATTTGGAATGATGGTTAATATAGAAAATCAATTCCCAAAAATTAGCGGTCAATCCAACATAAAACTGGTTTCTACGCCTGCATCAATTACCATTAACTGTTTGATGTTTAAGCAGAGGACAAACAAATATGCTTTGAGAAAACATAACACGAAGAGGTTTCGTAACGTAGCAACTTTCTGTTTAGTGTACGTGAAGATATTGGTGACCAATATATATACATTTAGTACGGAGGGGGGGACGTATGTCTTCCATTTGGCAAAGGAGGTGTGCTGATTGTATGGTTAAGTACACGTTTAACAGTCAGTCGAGTTTGGTTTGGTTTACAGTAACGTGTATAAGAATTTGAGATGTTCAGTGTGGACCAGAAAGTTTTGTCTTGTATATGTTATTCTCACTTCCGCCCTCCCCCGTATATATGCTCTGTACCAACACGGCTGTGAAATAGACAAGTTTGACATGTATTCTTGGAATGCGTTCCTGGGTGACCACAACCCATAAAATATGACGCTTTGCATTTGCCGGTCGTGTGAGGAATCTTTACACAAAACTGTTGGAGTTTTCCTATATTCATTGGTGTAAGGCTTGTCTCATACATGCTCCGGGTACACATTTCAGGCCCTTTTAAAAAGCGATTTTTTTAATGGAAGAATGAGGAATTCATTTCACGATCCAAGTAAGTAGTTTTAAATTAAATGCATTGATTCATATTCAATGAGTAATATTTCAACGAACTAATCTCTCAAAAATGCAAACTCTAATAATATATCATAAATAACTGTAACAATGCAAACATCGGCAAAAAGTTTTAGAAAAAG
This sequence comes from Sequoia sempervirens, assembly GCA_007258455.2. Classification (NCBI taxonomy): domain Eukaryota; kingdom Viridiplantae; phylum Streptophyta; class Pinopsida; order Cupressales; family Cupressaceae; genus Sequoia; species Sequoia sempervirens. The sequence goes on along the minus strand of VDFB02000013.1, from coordinate 35,816,687 downwards.
GGTTTTTATTTTTATTTTTTACATTTGCGGTTGAAACGATTCTTTCCATATAGTTACGGATTGGATTTTAGACATGAGATTTTTTAAATATATTTGCAAGGGGGGAGACAGAATTCCAGGAGTATAGGCCAAGCAGTTAATCTGGTACGCTAAAGAGCTGGTCCTAACTGTGTGATGAAACATTTCCATGCAGTAAAACAAAACAAAGCAATTAACAAATAACTTGAGACAGCACAGTCTTGGTGGCAACAAACTTCCTTAAGTTGTAAGCTGCGACTAGAAAGGATTGGATATGTTCAAAATTCTAATATTCAACACAAATGTTTCCGTTTCTTCTTACTATTTGCAGGTAGACAGTTGAAGAAAGTTGCTACACCAACCACAACAACAAAGCAATTCTCCTGATATCGAGTGTATCTTTCGTTCGTTGATTGCTTTTTGGTTAAAGACGAACTTAGTCGACAACTTTATCAGACACCAAAAATTTCTGTGTTTTCTGAATAGGACAAACATTTCACCAGCGTATTACGTTGGATGTACAGTAATTAAAAAAAATGAAAATATCTTTTAATGTTTCTGGTAAAAATTGTATGTTTTTTTTGAGTCAAATATGTTCCTTTTTTCTTATAATTAATCATAATGTTTGAAAATGAGTTAATATATTGACTTACAAAGTTTATAGTATATAAAAAATACAAAAATAAATTTATTATTGTGTAGAAAGATCATATTTGTGAGAAAAAAAATTTACTGTAATTAATTTTATCTTTAGTTTGTATGAATTTTCCACAATTCATGTAATATTCATAAGATAGTTTCTAGTTTCTAAATTCAAGTGTATATTTTTTTCATTTGATATTTTAGATCACATTTAATGATCCATCCTTAGCAAGAAAAAATGAACATTGATCCAAAATGTCAAATGAAAAACTAATTGAATTCAAAATACCCTATCAATAATATTATCTGACTGTACCATATAATATCTTGTGGAATTTTAAAGCATATAAAATTCAGACTATAACACAATTAAATGAATTAAATATTTGTGATTTAATAAAGATGTGTTTGACTTAACAAAACGAAAAATCTCTGTTAACTGTAGTTAGTTCTAACCTGTTTTGTACGATATGACATCTGGAAAGGATGTAGATTCTGAAGCAATATAGAATTCACACGTTAACATAATTCAATAAATTTATTATTTGTTTTAATGCGTCATCCTCTCCTACAAAAATCATGATAACAAGTAGTTTTTAAAGACATGGCTGCATTGCTTTCGTTTTCATTTGATTCAAAAGTATTCCTATACCTACTTCGAACTAGTCACGATTCGTAGTTGCGTACGTACATCCCAAATGGATAAGACGTGAGGATATTGTTGAATGGTTGTTATGTTATTATGACTGCTATGACAGGAGAGGAAATTTAAGCACCGAGTGACATAATACAGAGCATAAAAACTTAGGAAATTATTGAAAGTCAGTGGTCCACAAGATGCCAAGCATTTCACCAGCTCCATCTGGAAGGAGATACAAGTGATTGATGTAAAATTGGTTGTTATTTCCTATATCTCACCATACGAAAGTCGGTGGTCCACAAGATGCCAAGTATCCAGCTGGGTCGTTTGAGGTTATTTCAAAGAATCCATTTCTTCTCGATCCTATTTGAAGTCTTAATGATTTTAAATTTAATTTCTAATACTTTGGATTAGGAAAATTAATTTATTCGAGTGGCTTGAAGCGAAATTTGCAGGATATTTTTAGTTGACCTTGATAATGGAAAAAAAAGCCTTAAGTGATTTTGAAATTCAAATATAAAACATTTCTTCATACCTTTGTCATGGTCTTTCTCTTTCTGTCTCTCTCTCCTTTCACAAAATAAAGATTACCATTAACAATAACTTTTATTAAAACTATACCATATATCAGAAAGAAACACCATATCATTTCTTTTACATTTCAGCAATTGAAGGAATATCGAAATAGACAAAAACAATCAATTCGTTCAAATCTACACTGATACGACTGAATCTATTAAAATGAAAAAATAATAATATGTAGCTGAGCAAACAGTATTAAGATTGCCCAGAAAAGACTCTTATTGATGAAATCAATTTTAATGGGATACAAAAGATTCACCCTCCCGAATTCAAACCATTAAAACAATAACGTTCCCTACAATGAAGAGATAAGAATCCAACCAGGCATGATTAGGGCCTCGATTTGATGGCTACATGGTCATATTTAGCCATTTTTATTGTAAAATACAATCAATATTTCATCAAATATTTTATAGTATGAATTGAGATATTTTAGATAGATATTTTTATAATAATCTAATATATATATTTAAATAATTGTTGGGATCCATCACCCTCTTACAAAGGAAACATATTATATGGACTTCCCATAACAGGATGTTATAGTTAAATATTAATAATGCTTATAAGGGAAATCTTGGACTGTCAGTTGCAGGATATATCATCTTAGATTCACATAAATTCAGCTTGTAAAGTTTTGCAACATTGATTTGATCATTTATCAAACGAGATTTTTTTTTATAGCCTCCCATCCTTCTCAGTTGGTTTCCATTACCGTTAGAAAAGGATATAAAATTGCTGGTTTGGATTAGGAGAGCTGTCGGATAAGCTAATTATGAAAAGCAATGATGAGATTGTCAGACATGATGCAATCTTAAAGTAAGATGAGTCGGACTCTACTATGGCATATCTTCAAGGTACTCGCATGTTTGTTAGCGAACTTGATTGGTCATATCTTCTGATGTGATCGCACAACTCACATTGCCTTAGGCTATTGCAATCTTCCTTAGTAAGATAGTCGAATTCTTTGCACTCTAGAAAAATGGAGCCCTGCATTTGTCTTAACGATGAGCCCTTGCAAATGAACGAGAAAGGTTTCTTCTTTTAAGGAGACGACATCAATAATGCAGTAAAATAAATTCTGGGTTGGGATTTTATGGAGGGAGCGGACTGTTGTAAAGTGAATTCAATCTCTTCCATGTTCATCTCCAACATTTTTATTATCACTGGTAACAAGGAATTAATAAAGGTATTGAATCATCACTACATTTAGTTCAAATGTAGTTCAGAAATGAAAGATAAGGATAAAACTAACACAGCTTAACACTGTGCTGAAAAATATACAGAAAATAAAATCAAAGGCAGCTACTCATTGAAAGAACATAATATATTATTTCTGCATAATTGAAAAATGCTGTTCATTGATATGGAAAACGACGATGTTTATTATAAGATATCAGGTAGATATCGGCTGTTCATGCTGCACTATACATGCAGTGACAAAAGGAATAATTTAAAAAACTAGTTTTAAATATTTTTTTCTCATTCAAACTAATTGCATTGAAAACACAAAAAAATCATACAAACTGTTCAAACATGCTAAACTATGCATAAAACATGCAATTTACTGTTGGGAAATGTAATTTCTCCTTCAAATGAGATGTAAAATATTAATTAAATTAGAATTTTCTAGAGGTTCCAGCTGGACTAGAGATTAGGAATAAAGTAAAATTTGGTAAAGTTCTAGAAATTATTTTTACTTTTATGTCGGTTAGAGTTGGATAAATTCTAGAAGTTTAGGGTTAGGTAAATTCTAGAAACTTATCTTATGTCGGCCAAGGTAAAATAATAAAAATAATATGTCAGCCTATATTCTAGATTTTTCTAAATGTATCTAAAGTCTTCTATATAAAGAACTAATGTAAAAAAAAATTATGCAAGCAATAAAATACAAATATTTGGAGCAGCAACTGATGTTTATTTTTTTGTGTATTTATTCATGAATTGTTGAGTTTATATTTGCTTATTAGTGTTGATCTGTATCCATCCACCCCTATCATTTACTAAATAAGCATTGATCATGTTGTTGATAATGCATCCCATAGATTGATTATGCCCTTGATTATAAAATCATGTGCATGTGTCTTCAATCTCCCCTTAGATGATCAATCAGGGTGAGTCCTAACCAGTGTCGTAAAGCAACAAAACTGACTTTGGGAAGAGTTTTGATGACAAGAAGTTTAGTGTTATTTAAGCAAAAAAAAAACAAATCTCCACTCATCATGAATCACTTCCTCATTTATCACATCACGAGTTTATGATATCTAGTCCTCTAGATTGGCATTTGATCAATCCATTATCAATAGTACGACATGCGAATACTTTTTCAAATGTTGGCAAACAAATAATGGCTACAACTCTACTTTAGTCTACCATTCTTAGTGAGTTATAGAGACATATTATCAATTTGAATTATATTTTGTATTACATATTGTTTGATTAATCTTTATAATTTAGATCTGTATATTTCTCATGTGTTGATATTGATATAAAATGTTGTACTTAATTTATTAAATAGACCTGCATAGTTTTTTTCATTGTTTTATATTTTTTATGAGGACACAAAAATGACCAAGAGAAACTGTTTGGCTATTGTCCTCAAGGAAGATGTAGAATAGTTGGTTAGGGTTTTGGTCCTCTTTCAGGTGTGTTGGTTTGATGATGAGATGATTGAGATTGATATTGCCAAATTAAGTAAATTAAGACTAAGGAGGTGGATTGTCATAGATCTCAAATAATGTAGCACTAAGATACAAAGACTAAAAGTATATCTAAGTAGTCTAGACAAAGGGGTACCTACGATATCAATTTGAGACTGATTTTGTTGGACTAGGGTGTTGGGAACCCTAGTCTGAAGATGTTAAATTCTTGGATCTACAAACAGGTGCAGGTACAATAGGGTCTATAGGCCTTTGACTATAAAAATCTAGATCTGAAGTCTGATAGTTTTTGAATTATCAATTTTTCCTTAATGCAATGAGAGAAGGTACTTTAATGCTTTTCCTAGGGTTTTGACACTTTGATATCTTCAATCCACTTCAAACCTATGGAATACAAGAAGTAAAAGGAAAGAAGGGTTGTGGCATATAGGGGCTTGCCTTGATCAAAACTTGTTTCATTGCTTCCACCTCTACAAACAATTATAATGACAATTATATAAATCATGTACTCATTGGAGAGCCAAACATAATGTGAAATTATCAAGGGTGACAATTTACAATGCTCACCAAGACTTTATTTTGGATAACATATGCGTTATTAGTAATAATAATATTTTCTATATCCATAGTTGATAAAATGATCAATCTATAAATTAGATTTGAAGCCTAATCTTTTCTTGAAAATATTCACCTAGCCATTTAGTCATCATGGAAACCAGAATCACAACATAAATGGTTATTAAACCTACCATAATATACCTCCTATGCTATATCCAATGAATATTTGTAACATATTTGTTTATCAAGCTTGAATTTTCTTTCCACTATGATGATAATATTTAGTATGAAATGGTATCCATGCACTAACTTGAATGAATCAATACTTTATACATTATAAAATATACTAAAGAGACCCAAATTTCTTTTCAGTGGGTGACTAAGGATATACCTAGGTTAGATCATAGGGCTATTTATGTTTTCTCAAACCATAAGTGGTCTGTGATCCAAATTGGCATTTAAATCATTTTGTAGTTTTGCATTTGCTAGAAAAATCTAAGGATGAATATGGTTTTGAATTCATAGGTCACTCAAATTTCCCTATGGTGGAGATGTACACATCAATATCTAATCCATCTTCTTACTTTTCTTCCCTTTGTTGGTAGAGGTATGGGGTACCAACTCTCACCTAGTTGTGCATAGCCTTTATTTGATACCACGAATAATCCACTCTTTTCATATGGATGTGCAACCTTATTTTGGCTTCAATTCAACACATGGACTACATGGGAATTCTCATATAATTTACAATATCTTTTTCTTATCAAACATATAACAAAAAAAAATTCAACTATTACCAACTATCATGCTTCTAGAAGAATTGGCTATAGGGCTAGAGGTCAGTAAGCAACCCTTTATGTGCATAGTTAGTGAGCTCTAAGAAAAAAAATATTCTTTATTTTATAAATCGTTGACATTCTTCATGAAAGAATCCATGATTGAGATCCCATAAGCCATGGATGATATTCTAAAGAGAAACTTGTCACACACAAATGATAAATTACATAGCAAAATATGTGAAACAATAATGATTATTGATTACTGAAATGAATACAATGAAGGATTGAATATCCTGATGTAGACTCAAGCGAACTCAACATGAAACCTTGAATGATGGAGTTATGACTGAGAGAGGAGCGAGATAATATAATGCATGAATCGATTAAGTGACTTTATATTGTGTGCAACACAAAAAATAAAGCACGTGACTGATTGAAATGCATAATTAATGCAATAACACTCACAATCAGAACTAGATGACCTTTTCCTAAGTTTTCATTAAGTACTAGAGTAAATATTAATTAATTTACTCCAACACTCCCCTTGAATGTAAATTGAGAAGCAAAAACTGATGAAGGGAAAGAAAATGAAGATATGAATCCCCCCATAATGAAAGAGTTGCCATGCCAATGATGAACACCTAAAGACAGAATATGATCCATTGCCTACAAACAACATTTCTCCCCTTAGGAAGAAAAGGATCCACTAGTGATTGGAGAAGCCAAACCAAAATAATGGGTGATTTTGGAATCCAAAGCTAGATGATTTGTGCCTTTGAAAACTGCTCATGTGTCCACATGTTGGAAAGTGATGATGTTGATCTAAGATCACGTGAAGATTGATAGAGAACAAGCTACAAAGGTGATGAAGATGGTGGGCCAACAATGATGATGTGGTTTTTAATAAAGAGGAAAGGAGAAAATCTAAGTGGAAAAACTCCTAACAATTTATTCAAACTAAAGAAGAAAGCTACAACTATTGAAGAACTGCAAAGATGTCTTCCAGTTGGGATGATGCCATTGTTTATCCAATGCTCAATATTGTCCTACTAGAAAGAAACTCTAGAAGCACACGAGGATGTGACTCTGGAAGATCATGTGGTTAGGAACTTAGAAAAAGAGAACACTTTTGGCTACCTATTGGAGGAACAATGTGGAGCTTGATAGTTAAATAGAAACTTTTAATATTCTAAGGTTTTTTATTAAAATCAAAATGAAAGAAACCTACACTATATGCTTTAAGTAGAAACTCCCATATGGAACTTTATATAAGTTTTATTTTTACAAAGATCCAAATTTTCTCAAATCTTTATCATGTCATGCTTGCAAAGCATGTACAATATTTAAAGAATTAATAAGGAAGAAAGCAAGGAGCATGTAGAAATATTTAGGGAAATAAACATGCATGCATCCAGAAACAAAGGTTTACATCTACCTCCATTGTGGTGAAAATCTTCACACCGAGCCTCCACCAAACACACACCTCAATCAAGATCTTTGTAACAAGCCTCCAAATGTTGGTGGACCTGCACATAAATGATTCTTTTGGAGGGGCGAATAATGGAGGGTTCATGCCAGATCACGGGGCCTCAACTTCCCAATGAATAGTGCTGCCTCCAATCTTCAACAGTGAATCCCGCCTTTGAGCAGCTACAAATCACACCTCCAGTATTTAGATACTTTTGCAAAATACCAAGAAGATTCTAGATATGAAGGAAAATGTCCAATGCCAAATAGCAGATCAAGCACCTCCAAATAAGTGAATCGACCTCTAAGAGAAAATTCACAAGCTGAGTGAAGAATAGGCCCCCCAAATTGAAATGTGTGCCTCAGCTGACAATAGAAAAACATAGGTTCAAGTTTCATATGGCATTGAAAAGCCTAAAAAATTATGGCTATTGAAGGATGACACACCTTTAACATATTATGCCATACCCTTTTCAAATTGGGATTTGTAGATTTACAGATTCACTCCACCTTCAAATTCCTCCTTTTCTATGAATGGATGTGTAGATTGACTCCCAACAGTGCTTCTGATGCAAAAAAATCCTCAAAAAAGTGAACAAGGATCTTCAAATCTGGAGCTCTAATACCATGAAAGAATCCATGATTGAGATCCCACAAGCCTTGGATGATATTTTGAAGAGAAACATGTCACTCACAAATGAGAAATTACATAGAAAAATATGTGAAACAATAATTATTATTGATTACTAAAATGAATACAATGAAGGATTGAATATCCTTATGTATAATCAGGCAAACTCAACATGAGACCTTGAATGATGAAGTTCTGACTAAGAGAGGAGTGAGATAATAGAATGCATGAATCAGTTAAGTGACATTATCTTATGTGCAACACAAAGAATAAAGCACACGATTAATTTAAATGCATAATTAATGCAATAACACTCACAATCAGAACTAGATGACCTTTTCCTAAGTTTGCATTAAGCACTAGAATAAATATTAATTAATGTATTCCAACACTTCATATTGCTCGTATTTGTCAAGGATCATGGCCACCAATTATCACTCACTTTGATACCATAATGAAGGTTAAACACTTGATTATCTTATTTGAGAAACAAAAATTAGATTTATATAGAATAGCACTACAGTTATCTTTAACTTTAATTATATAGCCTCTCTAATAACTATATAATCATAAACTTAATGATGGTTAAAGAAATGTAATATAATATCAAATATTATGCTAACATATATTTCATTTATTTAATTCCCTTATTTTCTTACACTTTTCATTAAGTGGGCTAATCCACTTAATCCCTTAATCACTTACTTACAGAACCTAATCCTAGTCCAACCTCCCTTGAATCATGCACATCCCCACATGTGCAAAAATTCATGGCCTTTTGTACATAAGGTATGGGAATTTGTACATGTGATACGGCCTTGGTAACATGTCACATGGGTTGAAAAGGACTTGCCCATCCCTCAAACGTAATCCCAAGTACCCTTTCCATCTTGTCCATCCACTTCCTCAAAGGAAAATCCCCGCTATTGACTCTCTCCTTGATCCCTCTCCCTTCATTTCCTCCAACCACATGATGGCACATGTCCTCTTCCCATCTACCCATGGCTCTTAACAAATATGAGCCATTGATCTCATATATTAATTCTAGCCATCAATTTTTTTATCCAAAAAATATATAAATTAATCTCAGCCCAACCCATTTTCATATATTTAAGCTCAAAATTGCATGTACATAGATGCAACAATGGTACCAAAACCAATTTAGAAATATCAAAACTATAACAGAGTTGCTAAAGACAAAATATAAAAGGAACTAGACAATTTTATAACCAAATATAGTGATATGCACAGCCTTGGCAAAGAATGAGACAAATAAAATATTTTGAAAGACCTTTCTTCCTTTGTTGTACAACTATTCAATAGAACTCATTATTACCATCCATAAATGTAGGGGAAAGGGAACAAGGAACCCTCACCGAGTCCCTAATAATAAACAAAAGATGAGGGAAATGTTTGATTGTTGAGATAAAATGACATGAATCCTCCACACAAATTAAGGAGGTGTACCATATTTACCCCTAGAACCAAGCACAAGTGACCCGGGAGGAAAAACCATAGGTGGCATGAGGTGATCAAGAATCATCAACATAATAGTAGTAGAAGGTGCATCAATGTTACCCCTAAGGACCAATGCAAGTGACACAAGATGGTCAACCATAGAAAACATAGGAGGATTAGGCACCTTCACCTCAATAGTAGTAGGAGAGGTAGAATCCTCCAAATTAGAAACATCCTCAACCACCTGCATAATGAGGTGTTCATGTAAATTTTTATTCTCCAGAAGGATGAACAAGGGACCTTCAAATGAGGGTATGACAAAGATAGATGATTGGTAAAAAAATAATGCCTATAATAAAAGGGGATTCCTTCATAATCCAAAGATTGACTCTAAGAGATTTCAGTAACTTGAAGAATAAAATTAATTGTGAGAGGCTTAGAAAAACTCATCTCCACTAGAATACATGCATATGTCATATGAGAGAATGTTGAAGTGGTATAATCAACCAAAATGAAATTTCTCAAAGAGTTTCCAATTTTGATTTAATAGGAAGTGCATCAAAAATGTAGAGGAAGATCTAAGAGGTGAATCCAAATTGGTACAACCAATTGAAAGGCTTGGTGAGAGGGTTAAAGGAGGAAAGCTATGGTTTGATTAAAGGGAATGCTAGCCCCAAAAATAATAATGAGAATTAGAAGTGTTTTAGTAGGAGTACATTCTAATCCCAAAACTAAGAATGAGCATTAAAAATAGTGTTTTGATTAGAGGTTGAATCAAAGGCCATCATAAAGAAGTTCTTCACAACAATAAATCTTTATTTTCCCTTCCATAATGTGGTGTCATTTCCCAAAGATCCAATAGTTTGAATTACTAAGGTGTCAAACCTACAAATTAGACGTCATTCTACAAATAGAACTCTTCATTGCATTTAACTTCCTCCCTAAAACCAAATAGTGGGAAAAGTTGAAGGAAACACATATTTTCCCTTCATTTTGTTAACTCTACCTATGATATTAATTTTTTAACTCTCTACTTTGAGCTCAATCCTAAGGATTTCATTTATGTTAATTTCCCCATTTATTGAGATAAATATATACCACTACTTATTGTTCTCTTAGCCTCCTTCCTAGTATCTTCTTCTACTTGTATTTATTTTTCTCTTTTCATTTTTATCTTATCTACTAACTCCTCAAGTAAGTCTTTTATAATATTCAACATTGAATGAGGAAATATTGTAATATAATCCAAAATTTCTTCTAGAATAACTTGCTTATTCTTGTTGATATTGTTGCATACATGTGTGTTATTTATAGAGGCATGCCTAGTGTGAATAGTGATATATATAGTAACTAGGGATGCATTATGTCCTCTTCATTCTCCACAATATTTTATTTTGGTGGTAGAGACAACCTTTGTTTTCTTCTTTTTAGCTATTTTCCTTTTCATAAATTTCAATTTTTCTTTTCGAGCATGCTTGCTATTCATTATAATACTTCTATGGTATAAATTTTAGCTATAGGTACTTCTTCCTTCACCATCTATGTAAATTATTTTACCTTTTTGTTTGTCCTTTCCATTTTTTGTGAGGATTTGGCTTCTCCTTTTCCCTATATTGTTCTCATTTAAAGGAAGGACTCTATTGCTTCTCTAGTTGGGAATTATACTCTAACTTCTCTTAATTTTCTTTTGTGGTGGTGTGGTAATAATTTTTATTCTTATGGATATTTGCAAAGATATTTTTATTCTAATTTATATGGTTTTGAGTCTCTAATTTTAGACTCTATGTATCTATGTTTCAACCTATGTGACGACCACACTTGTGTTTCTTACACTTCATCCATTGGTGCTGAAGTAAATATATATAGTATTACCAAAGGTTGTGGATCCCTTTTTATGATATTGCACCGTAGAAAAATGTACCCTTGTCATTTTCATGGTCCTTTAGGCCTTGCTTCATGATGTTTGGTATATTTTGCTTTGATTTTATGATGTATCATGGCTTGAACATGCATATTTAAGTCCTTAAAATTCAAATACTAATGCCTTGTGAAGGTGTTGTGAAGTGTTGTAAAAAAATTCTACACTCTTCTAGACTCTATTCATTACAATTCAACTAAAAATCACCTTTTCATCACTAAACACGTCCTATTTTGAAGTGTTGTAAAGTATTGTAACAAGATTTCAAACTTTTCTAGACACAACTTTGATATTTATCCCTTTCTTATTCTTTATTTGACCCCTTTATACCCTTACATGCTTTAATTAAGTGTATTTTTTAATGTTAACCTGACAAACAACATTAAATACAAGATAATTCACGACACCCATTTTTAGGTCCTAGGTGGAACCCATTTTCCATGGGTAGCGAATGAGTCCCCCTTAGCTCCAAATTCAAATTATTTTAAATTTCCTTTCGGGTTTTTATTCAAAATCACTTGATTTCAGCTTGTGATGAGGTATGAATGGGTTACTAAGGAAACATATTGGATAAATAAGTGTTTTTACCTCCATTCTAACTCCCATTCATTCAAGTATTCATTCAAACATTCTTTCACACATCATCTCAACCATTCAAGCATCTTACAACATCTTATCAAGCACTATTCAAGCATTTTGGAGCATCCATTGACATTACTTCATATTTACATCATCAATGGTTTGGTAAGTTGATAGAATTTGCATGCTATTAGTTTATCATTCTCTTGCATTTCATTATTTCATTAAGGGTTTGATTACCAAAGTTGGGTTTGACCAAGGCAAACCCCTATTTGCTAACCCTCAACCATTTTTCCCCTCTTTCATGTGTGTTTGCAAACCTTTGTATGCATATTTTACAAGAATTTAGGTGATTGAAGATTAGTCAACAAGTAAACTAGGTGCTTCAAGTCAAATCAACTCTATTTCAAGCTTGGAGAAGGTTTTATGTTTGTTTCTCGCAGAATTGACTTTGACAACCTCATAAGAAGACATTTCCAAATATAGTGTTGCAGAGTTATCTCCTAATTTCTCAAAATTTTGGGAGAGGAATAATTTTCTACCAATGTCAAATGAGTCCCACCTTAAGACTAAAAATTTAGATTTTGTTAGATTCCAGATCCCGATAGTTAGAAACTTGATTCCCAATAGATTTCACCAGTAGTAGGACTAATTCACGACCCTGGGCGAATAAGTCCCATTGTTGATTTTCTATAACTTTAGACAACATTCCGTGAATTCTAGACTTCTCAAATCTTACCTAGGTGCACTCTTTTCCATCCCATTTCTTAATGTTTTGCATTCCATTCATCTTTTTGTTCATTGTTTGCATATCACAATGTGTTTTCCATCATAGCTTAAATCTTAGTTTTGCATTCATAACCAGTCATTTAAATCTCTTAGTTGCATTTAGTTCACTTCATTTAGCTTAGATAACATCTCATATAACATAATTTGAATGAATACCTTAGCATTTTTGGCCCTATCTCTCTCCTTTTAGGTGAAAAACACTAGAAGAGCTAGAGAAGTGCATGGTGCCAAAAATCTACGGTTCAGATATCTATTCTAATTTTTCCAAGGCTTCCTTCTTTATCCTTTTTTATTTAAATAGCTATAATTATGTTTTTGTTGTTTTAAGTTTGCACTCTTAAAAGAGAAAGAAATAAAATATTTTTCTTTGATACCTATTATAATGAATCTCTTGATTCTTTAACAAATATTTAAATAATTTTGAGAATGAGTTCTCATCTACTTGCATTAGTATATTTAATTTTATCTTAGGCTAAATAAATCTAGATGATTTTTTCCCATAGAGTAGTTTTCTCACCCATTTGATACTTCTCGACTTTAAAAGCCTGTACCATTGTCATTTATCATCTCATTTTATTCACTCTCTTTCTTGGTGAAATAGATTTTTCTTTTCTCTATTTCGTGAAGGTTATTGTTGTAGATGGTGCTCATGGGAGGTGGATGACACTAACATGGTATCAGATCCAACCATTCTGCAATCCTTCCTTTGAAAATTTTCATTGAGTGTTTGATATCGCTTATTTTTCTAGCATTTGAAATTTTTTTAATTTCAAGGTTGCCTCTTTTTCAATTTCTTGCTATTTGAAGATCGATAAATTCATTGAAGGTGTGGATTTCCTAAATTTTTTCGGCTATGGACTATTGAAGGAGGCCTTGAAATCCTTCAAGGAGCCACATTTTTTCTCTAGCTGTAGTGATTTGAAGAGGTCACCATTTGCATTTAGCAGAGGCATTGAAGGCACCATTTTTTTTGTGTTCTCTATCTTGAGGAGGCGTTAATCTGCTTGAAGGTCATTTAAATCCATCTTAGAGGTTGTGATTTTCCTGTGAGGGGCATCATTTTTTTGTTTTCTGGAGGTGAACAATTGAAGAGGCATTTCATATTGCTTGGCCATGTTTTCTTTTATGTAGCCCGATTATATGTTGTGTTGCGCAATTAAACCTACCTTGTGTGGCTGCAAATTTCTGAGGTGTCAAGACTTGTGGCAATTTTTTGTTGAAGGCCACAATTTGGATTTTTAATTAAAACTTTATACTCTATAAAGTTTCAATCTAAATATTTAGGGCTTCATTGTTTGCACAACGAAAGAAGAAGTGGGCCCTAGTTTTGAAGTGTTTGAATTTGTCTTTGGGAAGCATTATCCCACATTAGTAGCATAGGGTCTTTTTTTCTATTTAAATATAAATTCAATATCTTTGGTTGTTGTGAGAAAGTCTCACAAGAGGCTATCTTGTTTGTGTGCTCGATGGAGTTGCTTTGAAGCACTATCTTTGAATTTTTTTGAAGAATTGTTATAATAACTTCTTTGGAGAAAGGGAATTTTATTCAATGGAGTGATGTTTTTCTCACCCATCTTATTGAGGAGAATCTATTGTCATATTTGTATAATGAAGTTCATGTTCCAGACACATGTAGTAGGTATACTATTTGGAAAGGATTTAGGGCTAGAGTCTATGGAGTTATTTTTGAGCATGTTAATGACAAGGACCTTTTCGATTCACTTCTTCATTTTGAGAGCGCTTATGCTCTTTGGAATTACATTCGAGAATTATTTGGAGATCTTGATACTCCACCATCTCTTGATGATCCTCCTTCCAATACCAGTGTGTCTCCTAGTTCTGGGTATGTGCAGGATCATGATGGACCAAAAAGTGGCGATATGATGGGTATGTGTAGGGTATGTGGTTGATGACTTTTTTAAACCCAAAATTGATGAAACAAAAAGGGGTTTTAAAGGAGATTCTCAGCTTTCCACCAATATAAATTATGTTTTACTTTGAATTTAATAAATAATTATTATTCATTTTCTATTTGAATTATGACTAAAGTTTGATTGATATGTTGATTAAAAACATCTATAGCTTTCAAACAATATGACATTTTTTTAATATGAAACATGTGTCACATTCTATGCTTTGCATACTATAGGATTAAAAAAAAAATGAATTTAATAAAGTTTTGACCAAGTTAAGGTGGTTAGACATAGGATTTTTTATATTTTTTAAAATTTGTAATAAAAAATTCATAATTAATTATTTACTTGGAAGAAAATTACAAAAAAATATGTATCACATCTAGACATGATTCCTCTACTTATATCTAAAATCTTATAAAAAATTATTATCATTTTATTGTGGTTAGGGTGGTTAGACAGACATCTACTTATTTTTTCCCTAAAATTTATGTACTACTACATTGAAATTTCAAATATTCACCAAATATAATTTTTTAGAAAAAATAAACCTAGTAGTTTAGAAACTACATTCAATTTTCTACATATTCTATTCTTACATATTTTTAAAATAATATAGATAACTTATTCAAATTTTTACGTCAAGTTGCCTACCTCTGATTTTTCTAAATTTTTCGCCACTTAAGGGCTTGTTTTTTCCATGATGATCCTACACATACCCTTCTTCAGAGAAGATAAACCATTCTTGTGATCCTTTGGAGATTTTTGAGACTTCAAATGAGGTTGTGGTTGTTTTAGAGGTTCCCGATTCTCTTTCAGAGATAGTTGATCCACCTTCATTGAGTACTTCCATCATTCCTGAGCAACAAGTTTCTCATTATCTTCTTGATTGGGATTCATATTGTGTCATAGAAAAAATGGCCCCTTGTCATTTTTATGGCCTTTTAGGTCTTGTTTCATAGTGTTGGAACTATGTTGCTTTGATTTTATGTTGCAACATGGCTTGAACTGACTTATTTAGGTACTAAAACTCAAAGAACGTCTTATGAAGGTGTTGTGAAGTGTTGTAAGACATTTTTACATTCTTCTAGACTCTATTAATTACAATTCACCTAAAAATAACCTTTTTATTCATCAACAAGTTCTATTTTGAAGTGTTGTAAAGTCTTGTAATAAGATTTCATGCTTTTCTAGGCACATCTTCACTATTTATCCTTTTCTTATGCTTTATTTGACCCCTTTATGCTCAAATATGCCTAATTAAGTGTATTTTTTAGTATTATCCTGACAAACAACATTAAATACAACATATTTCTCGACACACATTTTTCAATCCTAGGTGGGACCCATTCGCCATGGGTGGCGAATGAGTCCCCTTTGGCCCAAAATTCAAAATATTTTAAATTTTCTTTCAAAATTTTATTCAAAATCACTTGATGTCAGCCTGTGATGAGGTATGAATGGGTAACTAAGGCACAAGTGTGTATAAATAAGTGATTTTCACCTCATTTTACATCTCCTACAATCCTCATTCATCAAGTTCACTTATCCACCTATTCACTCAAGCATTCAAGCATTTTACAACATCTTTTCAAGCACTATTCAAGCACTTTGAAGCAGCCATTGACATTACTTCAGATTTACATCATCAAGGGTTTGGTAAGTTGATAGAAATTGTATTTTGTTAGTTTATCATTCCTTTGCATTTCTTTATTTTATTAAAGGTTTGATTACCAAAACTGGGGTTTGACCAAGGAAAACCCCTATTCACTAACCTTAAACTATTTTTTCCCTATTGCATTTTTGTTTGCAGACCTAGGTATGTAGATTTGAGAAGCTTTTTGGTGTTGAAGATAGGTTTACAAGTCAACCAGGTGCTTCAAGTCAACTTAAGCCTATTTCAAGCTTAGAGAAGGTTTTTTGTCCGTTTCCTGCAGAATTGACTTTGGCAACCCGATAAGCAGTGATTTCTAGATCTAGTATTGCAGAGTTGTCTCTTGATTTTTTAAAAATTTGGGAGAGGACTGATTCACCACCTATGGCGAATGAGTCCCACCTTAGGACTAAAAATCTAAATTTTGTCAGATTTTGGATCCCGACAGACAAAAACTTGTTCCTGACAATTTTTTCACCAGGAGGAGGACTTATTCGCCACCCTGGGCGAATGAGTCCCACTGTGAAAAATCAATGATTTCAACCAGCATCAAAAACATTCCAAATTCATCATATTTTTACCAGGTGCACTCTAATTGAACTCATTCCTTTATGTTCTGCATATTTTCTTCATTTAGTTCATTGTTGCATTACATAATGTGTTTTCAAACATAGCTTTAATTTCACATTTGCATTCATTTTAATTCATTTAGATCAATCAATTCCATTTAGTTAACTTCATTTAGGTTAGAAAACATTAGACATAACATTATTGGAATGAACCATTAGCATTTTGGCTCCTATCTCTCTCCTCTGAGGTGAAAAACCCTAGAAGTGTAAGAGTTGTCCATAGGAGCCAAAAATCAACGGTTCATTTTGGTGAACCAAACTTTTGAGCACTTTGCATTTATGATTTCATTTACATATTTCATCCTAGTCTACATTTGCATTACAATTCAATTAGTACATTTTTTTTTTTTGCATTCTAGGACTTTTTATCTTGCATTAGTGAAAGCTTCATTTAGATTTCATTTTTGCATTACATCTCATTGAAAAAACTAAAAACCTGCATTCTACATCTTTGATTTCATTCTGCAGAGCATTAAAATCATCTTAAATTTTTTGAAAACTATAAAAAAAAGAGTTGCATATTGTGACTCATTTGCCACCCTGGGCGAATCAGTCCCTCTACACTTTTGAGACAGTATTTCTGGCATTTTTCTAGAATTTTTCTGCATTTTTGCTTTCTATAGTAAGATCTTTGTTACAGTTAGCAGAATTTCTATCATTAGAATTTTAGAGCTCTTAGATTAACTTTGCATTTGATTTCACCTCCTCCCTTATGGTACTTGCATGAGTGTTTGGTGCCCCGTTGATAATACTTTAGTGAGAAGAAGTTCTAGAATCATGGCCTTTCACGATAGCACTTTCATTTTGGACCTTGGGATCTCACGAGCTCCTACTCCTAGTATAGACAATGGTGCATTAGGCCTTGAGAATACCACTTCCATGCCTTCACCTTTCCATCTAATGAATGTTGACAACCAAAAAAACTCTCTTCCTCAAGACAAGGTCATTAGTATTCATGAAGAATTTATACATTTACAACAAGACTTGTCACTTGAAAACATAATTTCCCAAACTACCATACTTTCCATTGATAATCTTCATCGTTTTATTCAAAATGGTGATAGCTTGCAAGTGATGGGAAAATTGTTGAGATTTATAATAAACATGCCTCTTCTAATACCTAATCTGAAAACATTCTTGTAAGCTAAGGAGGAGCTCAAGTTCCTCCCCCCTTCAACCATAGCTTCCATACCAACTTATACCAATCCGCAAGTCCATACAACTATGCATCAAGTTAATTATGCAGCTACCTCATTTCTGATTTCCACTAGCATTCCTGCTTCTCTTGTGGCATCGCAAGTCCCTTCCACCACTTTCACACCCCATAGTATTCCTTTCACTTCACCTAACATCACTTACACTCCACCATTTTCCCTTCCACCTCAACCCACATACCCCGATCCCCTTCTTACACAACTCCTTACCACTGTTTCATCCATGCAACATAAAATTTCCACCATTAGCCAATATCAATCTACTCGAGCTACATATCATGTTTGTAGTAGCCCTTTATCATTAGAAATATTATGTACCCCTATGCCACAAGGGATAGAAATGCCTTAGTTTGAGAAATATGGAGGAAAAGGAGACACTGTCAACCATGTTAATGCCTATACAACTTTATTTAGTGACTTCGTCCTTGATAATAAACTATTAGCCAAACTATTTCCAAGGACCTTGAAAGACACTGCCTTAGACTAGTTTTCCAACTTGCCTAATCATTCCATTCATTTATTCAATGAATTGGTGGATGCTTTCATAAATCATTTTCAAGTTCACGACACCTAAAAGGACAATGGCTAACCTTATGCGATGTAGACAAAACACAGATGAAAAAGTAATGGATTTTATCTCACGATACCAATCTGTGTATGCTCAAATTGATGTCAAGATTCCTAATGAACATCTACAAAATATGTTTATCAAAAAATTGCACACACACCTTTAGGATAGCTTAACAATGATGAAATTCCCTTCGTTTATTCATTTATGCACAACCTTGTGTGAATACCATAATTTAGTTTCAAGTCATGATTCAAAATCCACTTCTAACTGAGCAGACAAACCTGAACACAATAATCAACACCAAAATAACCAAAAAAACTTCTGCAAACCAAATAGAGGCTTTTTTCAGTTTAATCCGCCTCCTCAACCTCAACCGTGGCCAACTCAACCCATTCCAAATCAAGTGGTAGTTGTTAAAGAAATGGTGCCTTACACCTATGGGGACCCAAAGAGACAGTTTACTCCCCTACCTGACACCCTTCATAATACAATGAACCAATTAATTCAATAATTCCTGCTAACTTTTCCATCCATCCGACCACTTGATCCAAACTAGCCTTTACCACCCACCTTCAAGCCTAATGCTTATTGTCATTTTCATTTCCAAATTGGACATGACACTAAACATTGCAAGGATCTAAAACATTTAGTTAAATACCTCATTGATTCAAACCATCAGTCCATTATGGGTGCCAATGATGAAGGCAATAAGTCCGTTGCACCCCCTTACTAGAATTTGCAAATTTTCACTAATCCCATGCCTAAACATACTACCTCATTTGTCAAGGCTAGCGAACCTTCAACCACTGATGTAATAACTGTTGATCTACAAACAACATGAAAAACATGATACACCTCCCCCTCTTACTATGGAAAGTCCTATGGATGAACTTGTAGCTACAATAAACACTATCTCTCATAAGGGCTAAACCACTAAATCTCTTGATATCAACTTTTTTTCTAAAGACATACTACAAAAACTTCCTGATGGTCCTCTTTACATAGCTAGTAGAATCTATAATAAGCCCACTAATGGGATATTAACAGATCCAACTTGTGGTGAGAACGTGATCACAGAGGATTTTCTAGTATTACATGAGCTATATCAAGATGAATATAATAAACCAACTACATGGATTAAGACACATACTAGTTTTGCATGCCCTATGATCAGATCGATCGTGCTACCCTTATAGATAGGACCTAAAACTTTGGAGGTAATATTTTCAATTATTCCACAATCTGACCAATTTTGTTTGCAGCTAGGCCACCCTTGGCTTCGCTAAATGAAAATAGTCTCATCAGTTGTTCACAAGTGTTTGAAGTTTCCACATGACAATGAGATAGTTACCATACACCATAGCGGCTTTAATCTTTTATCTTCCAAAGGTAATTTTTCATTAGAATCCTTTTGGCCTACCCCTATGGAACCCATCATACCTCAAAAGGACTTCTTTTTCATTGCTTATCAAAATTTTAAAGCCAAAAAGATAGTTGAATTGTCTCTTTGTAACTTTTCCCCATCCACTTCCATACCTCCTATCATAGACAAAACCATGCTTCAACTTGAGTCTGACATTGAGGAAACCATACAGCCTCCTGAATGACCACCCCTTGATACTTCCCCGCCATCATTTAAATGACCAAGGGAAACTGAAACCACTCCTGTCATGCCTCCTTGCCTTAAACAAGTGTATAAATTCAAAGAGAAAGTGGTTGATCCATCCTTTTCGATTTCTTTTGTTCTCCCCTCTTTGGAAGAAGATGAACCTATGATGACTCAATCCACTCTTACACCTCAAAAACTCCAAAACATAATTAAATGAAATTGAGGTGCTAGGTAACAAAGGCGTCGTCATCGTCTCCTTGCTTGTCAATCTCACATAGAAGAAGATAAAGAAAATCAACCTTTACCTTTGAACAAAGTAATAGATGACCACCCTCCTTCTCTTGACCTGCCACAAGATAGTCCAGTGCAACAATCCCAAAAAATTCAACCAATCTAACAACCTCTGCTTTTGATCCATCCATCCTTAGAAATCGCCCTTCATCCTCCTGTTGTCATTAATCCTGATGATGATCATCATGATGATGATGATGTTAAGTTTATCATTGCCCCACAATGTTTCTAATGTTGAAACTTGATCTTCGCGGTGACTCACATATTTATCATTTTTTTCTGAAAGAGCTTGTAAATGTGTGAATTTTTCTCTTTTTATTCTTCGATTGATGAGAGATCATTTGCTATTATTTTACCCCGTCCATTTTTAATAGACACCAACACTGGGATACATTGTTCTAGGTTTCAGGCAAATTCACTGTCAATAATTCACCATCAACAAATTCACCTTCAATGATTCATCGCCAACAACTCATCACCATGACAAATTCATCTCATGGAACAATTCATCACCATGACAAATTCATCTCGTGGAAAATTCACCTCCATGAATTACTGGTGGTGAATTTTCCACATGATGAACTTGTCATGACGACGAATTATTGGTGATGAGTTGTTGGACGGTGAATTGCTAATAGTGAATTTTCCAGAAATAGTTGTTCTAAAGTTGATACCCATTATAGTCACTAACATTCTTGCAACTTTCCTCTCACTTTATGTCTCAACCTTTCTCATTATTACAACCAGAAGGATCTCATTCTTAGCTTATACTTATCCAAACTCCCCATCGTAGTAGCAATTTCGTCTATCATTGACTTGGTAGCAGATCTAAGTGCGTTCTGTTTTCTCGACCTCTCAATATTCACCAATCAAATGGAGCAACTAAATCTTGCTATCACTATATTTGATCTTATGGTTTTTGTTCTAACATCTAGATATCTAATCTTGCTTGAGTGGGAAGCAATCTGATTTCTTGAGAAGCTCATATAATTGCCAACAATGATAGCAATTCACTGTCCAACAACTCATCACCAATAATTTGTCGTCATGACAAGTTCATCATATGGAAAATTCACCACCAGTAATTCATGGAGGTGAATTTTCCACGAGATGAATTTGTCATAGTGATGAATTGTTCCACGAGATGAATTTGTCATGGTGATGAGTTGTTGGTGATGAATCATTGAAGGTGAATTTGTTGACGGTGAATTGTTGACAGTGAATTTGCCTGAAACCTAGAACAATGTATCCCAGTGTTGGTGTCTATTAAAAATGGACGAGGTAAAATAATAGCAAATGATCTCTCATCAATCGAAGAATAAAAAGAGAAAAATTCACACATTTACAAGCTCTTTCAGAAAAAATGATAAATATGAGAGTCACCGCGAAGATCAAGTTTCAACATTAGAAACATTGTGGGGCAATGATAAACTTAACAATAGATTAAAACATTTCCTATCATTTTTTTTTGAGGAGGAATCATTGTGAATCCTAAGTTTGACAATGGGTTGGATGGTTGGAGTGCCTTTGGAGGTAGCACACTAGAAATAAGATCTGATCAAAATGGAAATAAATATATAGTTGCCACTGGAAGAAAAAACAGCTATGACTCTACCTCCCAGAAACTCAACCTAACCCAAGAACTCATGTACACATTAACAGGTATGAAATATGTTAATTTTTAGTACCGATCAAAAGAAAAAAAAATTAAAAAATGAGAGGAATATGACTCCATTAACTTCTGTTCATCCAGACAAACAGACAAAAATTTGTGATTGTGCAGAGTAAAGATAAATAAAATTGAATTAGCTTGTTGAAATTGTCTGCTATGTGTCCTTAAGGTAGCCACTTTTATAGGGACTGTTTTATATTTTGAAATATATGGTTTATCAATATGAATAAATACAATGAATTATATATTTAAAAATTAATTGATAAATTTTAGATAAAATTAAAATTGTTATTGTATAAGTTTTTATTATTAACTTTTGTTCATCCAGACAGAAATAAATTTGTGAGGAATGCCATTAACTTATTGTGCAGAGTAAAGACAAATAAAATTGAATTAGCTTGTTGAAAGTGCCTGCTATGAGATGAAGCATATATCATTGCCAACAATGATAAGCTCAAAACCTACAATGATACCCTATGCATTTTCTTCATTTCCTATTCAAGTTTCATATTTATCCTTTTGAGGTTAAAACATTAGTGGAAGAAGATCATTTCTATATTATTATATTGCTATCAGGATGAACCATAGATTTTTAGGTAGGGCTTATAGGCTACTCTTGCACTCTTAGGATGTTTCACATAAAAGGAGAGAGATAAACCCTAAGCAAAGGAATCTATACTAGGTTCACTCAAATTATGAAATGTGTGATTTAATTCAGCCTAAATGAGATGATATAAATGAAATTGGATGATCTATTTGATTAAATAAGTATGCAAAACCTAAGAAATGTGACTTGTTTGAAAACACACTGTGTTATGCAAAAATGAACTAGAAATGAATGGTAAACTTAACAGAAATGAACCAAACTGAAAGTGTGCACCTAGAACCTTGTTGAAGGCTATAAATTACATTTGAAATGCTTCTAATGCAATTTTTTAGGCCTAATGGGATTCATTCGCTATTCTGGGTGAATCGGTCCCAATTCTGCAAAACTGAGTTGAAGCTTGTTTTTGGCAAAAGGGTATCTAAAAATGTAGAAAACACAAAATTGACGTGGAAGTGGGACTCATTCATGATAAATTAGACATAATGAGGCCTTTATTGAGGTGTTGTGAGGCATTTTATGTATCCACACTAGGTCTTCGACCCTTGCAAACTAAATAAGATGCTTTTAGTGATGTCTTGTAAAGGTGTTGTAAAGTGTTGGAAGATACTTTCACACTTTTCTAGACTTAACAAAATAATTTCTCCCTAATTCAACATTATAAAACATGTTTAATAACATCATTACATCAATCTAGAAGGTTTTTAAAATAAAATTAATCTTAGACTAGTTTTGTAATGTGTCCCACACATTCACATTGGTTCTTGTGCCTTCCTAGGCTATGTGGACCTCATTTTAGTGTTGTCAAGTGTATTTTATCACATTTTCATATTGAATTCTATGTCCCAATCCCTAATTGACATTCACATCATCGTTAATAGGCCCCTATTAACCCATATTGTGCATCTCGAGTCTCAAATTGATCAAATAATAGAAAAAGTTGCAATTTAAACCTTATTTCCTTATCCCCTCGTGTCTTAGCTGTCAAAAAGGCCCCTATGGGATCTATTCACCATCCATGGTGAATCAATCCTATCTAGGTGGGACCCACTCACCATGAGTGGTGAATGAGTCCCATTTGGCCCAATTTTGACCTTTAAGTGGGAAAAGTGTGAAATTTAAGTTTAATTTCACTTCATGTCGGCCTATGATGAGGGATCATCAGGTTACTAAGGCACAAGTGTGTATAAATAAGTGTTTTTCTCCTCATTTTACATCTCTTATCTCTTTTATCATTCATTCATCCACCAATCTTCCATCTCAAGTCAAGCAACTTATGGTTTTAGCATTGCAAGTCATTCAAGATAAATTTCCAGACATTCAAGGACAAATCCTTCATGTTTTATTGCAGACTTTCAAGATCAAACATCATGGAAAGGTAATCAACTCCATAACTGCATGTTTCATTCTATTAGTTCATCATTTTGGTTTAATTACCAAAAAGGGGTTTGACCAAGGCAAACCCCCATGCCCTAATATTCAACATTTTTCTCTCTTGCATTGTGTGTTTGCAGATTTAGGTCTCTTGGAAGCTTGGAAATCATTGAATAAATCAGAGTTTTGGAAGTGAACACCTGTAGGAAGTCAAAGTGCAGACCGAGAGCTCTGGAATTCACCTTTGAATAATCATAAATTCAATAGTGGACTCATTTTCCATGAGTGGTGAATGATTCCCACTTCCATGTCAATCTTGTGTTTTCTGCATTTTTAGATACCCTTTTGTCAGAAACAGGTTTCAACTCAGTTCTGCATAACTAGGATTGATTCACCCAGAATGGAAAATGAGTCCCACTAGGCCTGAAAAGCAACATCAGTAGAATTTCAAACGTAATTTCAAGCCTTCAATAAGATTCTAGGTGCACAAGTTTAGTTTGGTTCATTTCTATTAAGTTTTGCATTTATTTCTAATTCATTTCTGCATAACACAATGTGTTTTCAAATAAGTCATATTTCTTAAGTTTTACATACTTAATCAATCAATCTTATCAATTAGCTGCATCTACAACATTTTATTTAGACATAATTTCATAATACATAGTGAACCACCTAGATTTTGGGTGTGGGATCTATCTCTTTCCATTAGGTGAAATATCCTAATTGAGCAAAAGAGACTTAGTATTCCTAGCCCCAAAAATCTATGGTTCATTTTAGTGAACCCGCTTTTCAAAATACCTCCTTGTTCGATTTGGAGTCCATCATACATCTAGCTTGCATTAGGACTTGCATGCATTCATTTGTATACTAGGTTTTCAAATTTTGCATTCATAAAAAGGTGCATTTAGGTTGCATTGTTGGCATCTAAATTCCTATAAATTTTTTGAAATTCTACATTTTTAACTTAGGTATGCATAATAGCACTCAAAAACCATCAAAATCACTCAAATTTTTTTGAAAATTCTGAAAAGAGTCCATACTCGAACTCATTTTCCACCTTGGGCGAATCAGTCCCTTGTCACCCCTAAAATAGCCTTTTACAGAGCTGAAAACACTATTTTTATGCTTTTGTTTTCTGCCATCATTTATCTATATCACTTGGCTAAGTTTATATAACATGCATTTCACCAAATCTCACTTAAATTAGCTCATTTCATGCATTGCTTAATTGCACTTTTCCATTTACAACATTTCATTTTTAGATTGTTGCATTGTGTAAACAAAAAATTAGCCTACTTAAAAAACTAAAAATTGCATTATACATTCTTTCATTTTTCATCATATCGTGTTTTCTTTCATTTGAAATATGTGCATTTGATTTCATTAATAGTGGATTGTATAAGTACAAAATTCCCTCTTATGAGTTCAATTTTGGTTACCTCAATGAAGACTTTAAGAAACATGATCAAACCCTTGAAACAATCCTTAATATTACATTGCCCATTGTTGTAAATGGTAGTGCAGACAATCATCATGATCATACTTGTTCTTCTCCCGATACCTCTCCTATTAGTGATGAAGGTACCTTGGTGCAAGAAGTTACAAGCCTTGAGGGTCTTGATTGTCCATCTCATCATTCCCCTTTGGAAGATGTTAGAGAACATGAACAAGAGATCATAGACACATTCCTAAACATCACCTTACCAAGTCTCCATGGTCATGACAATCACACTTGTTCATCTCCTAATATTCCTCCTCGATGTCAAGAGGATAGGTTTGTGTTAGAAGACATCCCTATTACAAATCATGAAACCATTGATCCTCCCTTCCCTAATGCTCCTCTCATTTGGGAAAACCTATTTGCAAATCATAATGGTCCTTCTCTTGATGAAGCTACTCTACAAACATCAAACTTGGATAAACATATTATGAGCTCTCTTTGTAGGGTAGATAATATGGAACAAGAGAATGAGACCTTAACAACAATGGACACTCAACTAACCCCTTCTCATAATCATCCCCCTCTTCATAATCCCATCATTGATCACTCCCCTATTAGTGATGAAGTTATTGTGGAAGAACCAAGCCTTACTTGTCAAGCACAAGTGGCTTGTTTTTCTCCTAAAAACTCTCCTCCTAGGGAGAATATCATGGTACTAGAATGTCACAACACTCATCATATTTCTTCCTTCAATAAACAAATGGTTCTTGATTTCCCTTCATTAGAGATACATCAATCCAAGACCACTAAGATTATGAATGCACAAGTGTCCATTAGATCACCTTCGATCAACGGACCTCATACATACCTTGTGGGACATCCTAACAACCCTTTAATCCTATACCCACCTTCACACAAACAACAACCACAAAATAAACCTAAACTTATCCTTTACCCTCCGCAAACTAATATATTGCAACAGCTGAGTTACAATACTTTTTCTCATACATATAACACTCAAAATAATCCAAAACCACCGCAACCAACCCCAACACCCTTACCTTTGCCTAATCTTATCCCCTCTAGACCTTTCTTACCAAGTCACAAGGAGTATGATCTTATCGAACAACTAAACAATACTCCTGTGAAGATATCATTGTGGGATCTTATTCAATCCTCCCCTCCCTATCACAACATGATCCAAACAGCTTTGCAACAAGTTCTTATCGCTTTTAATGTACAACCAACTGACATAGCAGCCATGATCCAAGGAATAAATGTTGACATTATTTTCCACCAAAGTGAACTCCCCCCTTTAGAAGTACAAAAACAAGACGAAGCTTTCATGATCATTGCTCAATACGATCAGATAGGGATAAAGTGAACCCTTATTGACAATGGCTAAACCCTTAATGTGTGTAGCATAAAACTTTTGGATAGGCTTCATGTGGATAAATAAAAAAATTCAACCTGAATCTTTATCTATTAAGGGCTTTGACAATGTTGAAAAGACACCACTTGGTGTGATCACTTTACCTATTATAACTGGAGAAGTCACATTGAACACACCAATCTAGGTTACACCTCATGATCTTCCATATAACCTTCTTCTAGGTAGACCATGGATTCATGAAATGAATGCAGTGCCTTCTACTCTTCATCACAAAATCAAATACATTCAAAAAAACAAAGTTTACACACTTGAAGTTGACCCTAATCCAAATAGTCATTTGCACATTGAGAAAAACAATGTACATCATTTAAATATATTAACACCAACTATGCAAGTGGAACCCGTCCAACAGACAAACAAACAAACAAAAATATTGAACAAGTCACAAAGCTATTAGACAATGATTGGAGTTCCTTGGATTTTAAACATGACTTCATGGGCGAGTATAAGATCATACAAAAAAAATCAAATAGAGAAAATGAAAATGAAAATGACCCTTCAAAAGCATCCACCTCAACCATTTTAGACAAAGAAGAAAACTACACAACAACCTTTCATGAACAAAATAAAACACAACCACCCAATTCCAAAGCAATGAAAAATATTTGTGGAAGAGGTTATGAGCTTATGAAACAACTTGGATATACTGGAACAAGATGTGGTGCTAATGAACAAGGTATCCACCACCCTATCGACCCTATCACACAACAAACAACTCATGGTCTTGGTTATTGTCCTATAAAAGAGGTCAACAAACCTTCACTCAACATCAACAATCTCACACAACACACTTCTAAATCATCCTTAATAGTTGTCCATCCTGAACTCCTCAACACTAGTGGTCTTAAACATCATCCTTTACGAAACATAAAACAAACAACTACAACTTCGCTTAATGTCAATGTCATCTCGAAAACCACTCATGATTTGAATTCATTAGATTTTATATCCTCCTATAATGGAGAGAAAAAAATCTTGCAATCTACAAAGACTTGCGTAAGTATGACATCTACTACTAAGCAAGATGTATCTTTGACACAATCCACAAGACCAACTTCCACCATACATCAAGAGGGTATCTTTTTGAGACTCCTCCAAGATCACTTGATCACCATCCCTCCCAGAACTCATAAGAAATGTTATTCCAAGACTTCATTTTTTGTCTATCATAGAGTTCATGGTCACTCCACTAATGAATGGAATGCTTTAAGTTATAAAATCCAATATTTTCAAGGGTTTGTTTGGTACGCTTCCCTCTATGGGGGAACCTAATTCCTCTAATTTATATTGATTCTCATTCTAGCATGCATTTCATTAATCGTTATCCTTTCACATATTACATAAGAGCAAGCTTGGCATGTGGATGACATGCCTTATGTTGGATCACATATGACATACTTTCTCTTTCATGACGTAGCTTATCGGAAACATATAACTTGGCATAGGGATTTTTGAGTAAGCTCTCATGTATTCTTCTCTCTTCTTCTACTTTAAAGCAATTTCTCACAATACTGGTGTTTCCAACTACTTTAAAGTGGGGGAATATATCACCACTCACATTTCATTGTGCAATTTATTTCTTTTTTTGAAGTGTCCTTTTCTTGGAGGATTCATTGGGCTTGATTCCCTCCGAGAGCGTGATACTTCTTTTGAATTATCCTCTCTTGGAGACATTGAGCATGATGTTCCTTAAGATGAGACCTTGCATGAACTAAGAAAAATCCCCTTGAACATTTCTTACAGTATCTTGCATTAATAATGTCCATAAGAGTCAAGCATACGAAGTTTTTCTTACCTCATAGAGCTCGAAAACCATTTTCCTTTGTGGTGCCTTATTAAAGTTATCAGAAGTTATAACTTTAGTATGGTTGATTGGGAAGCCCATTCTGAGGCACGACTTTCCCCATAGCCACCTATGTATTTGATTGCATACCAACTAGAGTATGTTTCTCACATTTGGGATTTCTCACCCCACAGACAATCAGAAGTTATGTGGCCCTAGAGTGAGTATGTTGTAGACTTCTCACCAAGCAGATAGCTAAGAGTTTCGTCACCCCAGAGTGAGTATACATTTTTCTTTTGGGAAAATGAGCCTAGATCTAATCCACAACTAGTTGGACAAACGATAAAATTTTGATCCACCCCTTTTCATTTTCATATTCT
>VDFB02000013.1:35736608-35787278 GCA_007258455.2 Sequoia sempervirens | reverse complement strand
GCTCCTTGGGTCCTATTATCAATCAAGGCTTGATCAAACTCATTCCCAACAGTAAGGATGAAGATACTATTAATGGATGACAACCTATTACCCTCCTCAACACTTTGTACAAAATCATTGCTAAAGCTCTTGCTCACAGAATTAAACAAGCTACCCAAGATGTTGTACGACTTGAACAAACTAGCTTCCTAGGAGGGAGATTCATCCTTGAAAATTTGATTCTTGCTTGGGAAATTGTTGAATGGGCACAACAATCTTCCCAGAGTTCCCTTATTATTAAACTTGACTTTGATAAAGCCTATGATTGTATTTGTTCGTCATTCATCCTCAAAATGCTTAAATGGCTTGGCTTTGGCCCCAAATTTTGTGAGCAAGTTAACATGCTTTTTATTGGTGCTAATGCTAAAGTGGTTGTTAATGGTATCCCCTCCCCCCGATTCCCTTTGCAAAAGTCCATTCACTAAGGCTGCCCTCTTGCTCCATTTTTGTTTGTCCTTGTTGGTGATGCTCTTGGCTATCTTTTTCAGCATGCACTTTCCACCAATCTCATCCATGGTATCTTGTTGCCAAGTAATATTAAAGCCCTCAACTCTCACTTTGTTGATGATAGCATGCTATTCATACATCTAGAAAACTACTTGGTTTGATCAAACTTTGAGCCATGGCCTAAGCTTTGCTTCTTCTTTTAATTGGATGTTGTGGCAACAACTCAAAGACCAATTCAAATTGTCCCCTTCATGCAAGTATCCTCTATGAAAATTCAACAATTGATAACCGTCCTGTTTGCTATCCCTCCCCTGCCATGACAATTTCTAAAGGGCTGGAAATGGCCCACCATGCGAAACATTCAATGTTTTCCACTTAAAACCATCTATAGACAACTTCTCCTGACTATCTCCTTGGCGTCCATACTCAATTCTACCAATCTTAGTCAGACACGGTGGTACAAATTAAGCTTGTAGATCTGGAAATCAAAAGTTGATGCTTAGTCCCAATTAATTGCCTAGAAAGTGCTTCACATCAAGTTACCTATCGGTGATTGTCTCTCTTTCATTTTCCCGCCCTCGTTGTGTCCTTTCTACTCCAAAAACGAGTCCATCAAGCACGTTTTTGGCTTTGCGCTCATGTTCGCCAATTGTGGTACTCCCTCCTCTCCACTCTCCCAACTCTGTTCTTTCAAACATTGTCCTGGAAAACAACTCTTCTTAGGCATTCCCCTCACCACAACATCATCAGCCAGACATTATGACAAGTTATCGTCAATCTCATCTAGAGGTTTCGATGCATGGTTGTCTTCTTGCACTCTTTTCTTCCCCTACAAATAGAAACTTAGATGGTATGCTCGAGCTTATCCCTCTATATCCATGTCATGTAGACTATGCCTCAATTGAGCCCAAATCTTATTGAAACTTTATATCATATTCAAGTGCAAATTAAGAACTTTGAGGACCAACTAAAAAATCCCAATGGAAATTGATCATGATGATCTCACTAATGCTTGGTTATTTAACCTTGTATTCCCCCATGAATGTAGGTTTGGAATCTAATGAACCCCAATCATCACCCAATAAATTTGGCATGGATGAAAGGCACTCATCTTTGTCTTCAATTTGTAAAGGTTCCTCTTTTGAGGTTGGTGTCAATGTTCTAAGAGGATTCTTCATTCCTATTTGAGTTTGTAAATAATTTTCAGATTTTGGAACCTTATTGTTGTATGTGTACTTCATTAAGTGATGAAGCGTTGAAGGCACTCTTTTCATTTCGTGAATCCATGGTCTACCCAAAAGAAGATTATATGAAAGATTATGGGGCATGACATGAATGGGAGTTTGCAATACAACATTACCAACTTTAATAGGCAATGCTTTCAAACCAAGCAGTTGTTTTCCCACATTTTCAAAACCATAGATAGACAAATTATCTGGTTGAATTTTAGTCTTATCCGCCCTAGCAATTCTATCCAAAATATTTACACTACACACATTAAGCCTTGAACCATTGTCAATAAGGGTATGCCTAATCTCAACCTTAATAATAATAGCCATTATCATCAGGGCATCATTTTGTTTTTGTGTTTCCAAAGGGGGTAACTCACTTTGATGAAAGACAATGTCCATACTAGGTGAATTCATACTCTCAACCAAAGTTGCCACATCATTTGGTTGCACATTGGGAGGGACGGTAATTTTTTGCAAATCATTTTGAAGCATGGCATGATAAATAGGTGGTGTTTGAATTAAATCCCACAAAGCGATCTTAGCAGGAGTGTTACAAAGTTGTTCAACAAGATCAAATTCCTTACCACTATGCTATGGAATGTTAGGTGTGGGTGGGAGGTATGTTTGAGGTAATGGGATGGATGTTGGTGTTATTTTTGGTTTATTATTATTTCTAGTGTTGTATGTGTGAGCAATAGTATGATAACTTGGTTGCTTAAACCCATGATTACTAGTAAGTTGTTTTGTAAAGCTTAGTATATGGCCATGGTATTTAGGAGGTTCTATAATGAGAGGTGACTTAGGAGGTCCAATATTTAGAGGAGGTCCAATAACCAATTGTGTGTTCATAACCTCAATGGACTTAACTTTTTGTTGATGATATTCTATCGATGGGGGATCTCAGGTCACCTTAGCATCTTCATCTATGTAACCCATCTTACTATCTCTTGAAAGAAATGTATCAATGATTTCATCCTCTTGCGCCATAATATCTCCCCAATTAGGAAGGTTATTGGGAGAGAAACAAATAGATTTTCATGATACTTAATGATTGGATCTTCTAACACCAAGATACCTTCTTCACAAGTAGGTGAGGTGTCAGGAGAAGAACAACTATCATTATCATGATTTTCCATGATATCATCCTCTTGCACCAAAACATTCTCACAAATAGGGGAGATGTTGGGAGATGAATGGAGATTAGGTAAAGTGATCTATTAATGAATGTGTAAATGATTTCATTTTCTTGTGTTAAGATACTCTCACAATCAAGAGGGATATTGGGAGAATGACTAACATGCTTGCCAATGATTTCATTTCATTTCCATAGATTATACTCATAAGTAGGGAGATTATAATTATACAATCCATGTGCTACCATATCAAAACTACATCTTTGAAAAGGAAACATGTTGCTACTTGTCTTATGGATCAAATGATCAAAATCAGATAGGTCTGAAAACATAATTCAAAAATAGACATCATATTTGGAAATCAGATTCTAGATTTTGCAAACTAACATAGGTATCCGTTTGCTTATGGAATCTAAAGTAGGTTTTGGAGGAATAAGATGCCCTAAGGCATCTATTTTCTACTAGGGCTCTTTCTAAAATTTTAGTTTTAGAAGTACTAGTGACAAAAACTAATTGTGTGACAGTGTGTAGACCCATTTTTGGAATTGATTCTATTGTTGTTTTGTGATATTTTAATTTTGCAATATGTTGTAATAGCTGTTGAAGAAAATGTCGGTCGCTTTATTCTAGCACAGATCGAAACAAATTAAATCATAGCCTTACAACTATTTAATTAATGGAGACGATTTAATGAAAAGAGACGTCACTTGATAAAAGTTGATTATTATTCATTTAATATAATTGGCTCGATTTCTTTAGAGGCGCGATTATTTATGGAGGTCGACTTCTTGCTTGTAAAGGACATGCCTCTTGGATGAGGCCGACATGTTGTCTTTGGAGAGTCACGTCTCTCCCTCTACTTCGTATATATACGCCTTCATTGCATTCCATTCATCATCGATTCATTTTCATAGTTCAATCAATACACTTCATTCCTACTTGGTATAAATTTCATATACAAGGCAGATCGAATTATATGAAAGACCAATTTGGCATTGTTGAAGGCTGTTGAAGGCTGAGAGTTCATTAGCGAATTGTCTCTTTATAATTTTGTGTTGCATCATATTTTGGTGCTTGTATTTAGGCCTTCATATCAACCTCCTGTAAGGAGATTCTTGTTGTGGTGATTCAATATATAAGTGATATATTGTTGCTAGGTTTTTCTCCCTCAAGAGGAGGGTTTTCCCAGGGTATCTGTTGTGTTCTTGTGTCTGATTTTGAATTAATTTTCTATGCTTTAAATCTGATCACTAAATTTAACATGGTATCAGAGCGGGTTTGAGAAGATCGTGATCAAACTTGTCCTTATAACGATACTCTATTCTCTTCTTGATATTTATTTGTCTATCTCTACCTTGGTCAAGATGGTGAATGGTTTGAAGATTGAGGATAGACTCGAGGGAGCATCCAACTATACATCATGGAGGTTTAGAATCATGCTCACATTGGAAGAGAATGATTTTGCTAAGTTTGTGGAAATCAAAGTTCCCAAACCAGAAGAGGAAGAAGAGAAGTTGCAATGGAGGAAGAAAGACATCAAGGCAAAGAAGTTGTTGGTTGATTCCGTCAAAGACCATATTGTTCCGATTGTCTCCAAGTTGAAGACGGCAAGAGATATGTTCAAAACATTGGAGGAGATGTATGAAATCAACAACACAAGTTGGGCACTTGCACTGAAGCAACAACTACACCATGTGAAGATGGTGAAAGGAGAAACAGTGATTGCCTATTTCATGAGGATTTCAGAATTGAGTGATCAACTCTCTACAATTGGTCATGTGGTCAATAATAAAGATTTGACGATGCTTTCTCTCAACGGTCTTCCATTATCATGGGAGTCCTACATTCAAGGAATCAATGCAAGATCCAAACTTCCTAAGTTTGATCGCTTGAGAGTCGATTGCATTCAAGAGGAGTCAAGATTGGTGGCTAGAGGCGTTGGTCAAAGTTCATCTAATGAAGATATTCATGTTCTCGCCTCCCAAACTTCGAAGAAGAAAGGAAAATATGGAAAGAAAGGATTCTTCAAGAGGAATCGAGATAAGGGAAATGATGGTGCTCCCCCTTCCAAGAAAAAAGAGAGACTTGTCCAAGATCCAATGCTTTAGGTGTGATAAGTTTGGCCACTCTGCTAAGCATTGTCCAACTAGACCTAAGCAACAAGCCATTGTTGCAGATGTTGATGATGCTTCTCCGTAGAAGGATACATTTGAATATTTTTTCTACTCGGCATTATCAAGCAATGTACCTACAGACACGAACACTTGGTTGATCGACAGTGGAGCTTCTCGACACATCACAGGTTTTAAGGAGCACTTATCAAGCTTGGTGGAGAAGGAGTCTTCCGAACAAGTCATTATCGAAGATGATGCAAGCTACTCTGTGAAAGGGATTGGGACCTCTACTCTTCATTTGGATTTCGGCATCACACTTCAGTTGAACGATGTTCTTTATGTTCCAAGAATCAAGCACAATCTTATTTCAATTTCAGCCCTAGAAGATAAAGGATATCAAGTTGCCTTCTCCAAAGGAAAAGTACATGTGTGGATGGAGAATTCTAGCTTCAAGGATGCTCAAGTAATTGGAGTTAGACATGAAAATCTCTACAGACTTTGTATGCGTCCACTGTAGGCATTAGTTCATGATTCTTCAAGTTTATGTGATCTTTGGCATCGAAGATTGGCTCACCTTCACTTCCGAGCCTTACCTATCATGGAGAAGATGGTGACAGGTCTTCCTAAGTTCAATCAAGAGCATGAAGGAACTTGCAGGGGTTGTGCATTGGGTAAGAATACAAAAGCTCCTTTCCATAGTAGAGAAAATAGATCTAAGTGTATTTTAGACCTTATTCATTTTGATTTATGTTGACCTATGTTTGTTCTGTCTTCGAGTGGATTCTTGTATTATGTTCTATTTATTGATAACCACTCTAGAAAGACTTGGATTTATTTTTTGAAAACTAAAGAGTTTGAGGAAGTGTTAGGAAGGTTTAAGGAGTTCAAAGCCTTGATAGAGAATCTTTCTGGTAAAAGAATCAAGGTTCTCAGATCTGATAATGGTGGAGAATACACCTCATGCAGCTATAGGGATTTTTGTGTTGATGCAGGGATTAAGAGGGAGTTATGTGTCCCCTATAATCCTCAACAGAATGATATTGCAGAAAGAAAGAACATGATGATCATGGAAGCAGCAAAAGCCATGATCCATGACCAAGATCTACAAACCTTCTTATGGGCAGAAGCTTCTAGGACTACAGTATATGTTCAGAATAGAAGTCCTCACAAGATCTTGGAGAATATGACTCCAGAAGAAGCCTGAGGTTAGTCATTTGAGGATCTTTGCATGCCCTATCTATATTCATGTTCCAAAGGAAAAGAGAACTAAGTTGGAGCCTTCTAGCAAGAAGGGAATTTTTGTGGGCTATAGCGAGACATCAAAAGCCTACAAAATTTACATTCCAGGACAAAAGTTGATCGAGATCAGTAGGGATGTCACATTTGAGGAAGATGTTGCATTTAGGAGATCCAAGGGCACTCATATGGAGATCGATAATGAAGAGTCTCCTCAGGATATGGAAGTTGACCATACTCCTGAGATTCAGAGGGAGACTTCAAAAGCAAAAGAAGATATTGATCCTGTTGAACCCTTAGAACCTACTGATGGGCCTACCGACATTGTAATTGGAAGAAAAAGACCTCTATGGGCTAGGCATACTGTGCAAGAGGCTGAAAGTTTTGCAACTCCTAGAGGCACATTCAGAGAGAGTAAAAGACCTCATAAGTTCCCTAGTTATGTTGCCTTGATGAGTCAGATTATTGAGTTTGAGCCTTCTAGTGTGGAGGAAGCTTCCAGTCATCAGGTTTGGAGAGATGCTATGTCCAAGGAGTACCAATCAATTCTCAAGAATGATGTTTGGGACATTGTTCCTAGACCCAAGGGAAAATTTGTGGTATCTTCGACATGGCTCTTCAAAATCAAGCATGTTGTAGATGGGAGCATTGAGAAGTACAAGGAAAGATTCATGGCTCGTGGATTTTCATAGAAAGGAGGAGTTGATTGTGAAGAAACATTTGCTCTTGTAGCTCACTATACTTCTGTCAGAACCATCATTGCTATTGTTGCATCTAGAGGATGGAAGATCACCAGATGGATGTGAAGACAGTGTTTCTGAATGGTGTGATTGAGGAAGAAGTTTATATTGAGCAAGCTGATGGATTTGAGGTTCATGGGAAGGAGTCTCATGTTTGCAAACTGAAGAAGGCCCTGTATGGTCTTAAGTAGGCTCCTCGTGCATGGTACAAAAGGATTGATCATTACATGTCAAGTTTGGGTCTCTTGAAGAATGATGTTGATTCAAACCTATACTTCAAGGTAATTAATGGTGAAGCATTAATTTTGGTCTTATATGTTGATGATTTGATTCTTACTAGAGAAAATCACCTGATTCTCGAATGTAAGGAGTTGGCTTCTGAATTTGAGATGAAGGACCTTGGGCTCATGCATTACTTCCTTGGCTTAGAAGTCTGGTAGAAACCAAATGAGATGATTCTAAGTCAAGGGAAGTACACCATTGATATACTTGAGAGGTTTGGTATGATGGATTGCAAATCCATGTCTACACTCATGGAGACCAACCTACATAAATTGAAGGAGGCTGCAGCTAGTTCAGACTTGGTGGATCCTACTATGTATAGATAGTTGATTGGGTCCTTGATGTATCTAGTTAACACTAGACCAGATATCTGTTATGATGTGAGTGCACTTAGTCAGTTCATGTGTGAACCAAGACAGATATATCTCCTTGCAGCTAAACATATTCTGAGATACTTGTGTGGCATAGTTGGATATGGATTGAGATACTCTTCAGATGCAGACTTGGAGTTGCATGGCTATACTGATTCTGACTGGGTAGGGTGTGTCACTGACCGGAAGAGCACCTCTAGATGTTGCTTCAGTTTGGGTTCTGCTATGATGCCCTGGTGTAGCATGAAGCAGTCATCTGTGGCATTGAGTACAACAGAGGTAGAGTATATTGCAGCGTGTATGGCAGCTCG
The DNA here is from genome assembly GCA_007258455.2 of Sequoia sempervirens. Classification (NCBI taxonomy): domain Eukaryota; kingdom Viridiplantae; phylum Streptophyta; class Pinopsida; order Cupressales; family Cupressaceae; genus Sequoia; species Sequoia sempervirens. Next base: position 35,779,373 of record VDFB02000013.1, on the reverse strand, counting down.
AGAAGTAGTATGGCTTCGTAAGCTCCTTGTAGGATTGTTTGGACAATCAGTGGAGCCTACTATCATTCATTGTGATAACCAGAGTTGCGTGAAGCTTTTTGTCAATCCTATGTTTCATGACAGAACCAAGCATGTTGAGATCAAGTATCACTATATTAGAGATATGGTATTGCATAAGGCTATATAGTTAAGGTATATCAGCACTGATGAGCAAATGACAGACATTCTCACCAAGCCTCTCTCTAGAATCAAGTTTGTGTACTTTCGAGATAAGCTTGGTATGGTGGAGAATCTAGCCTTAACTGAGAAAGTCTCAGCATCAGTGAGCCTTGTTTAATGAGTTCTTCTCTGTGAGAGAAGTTCGAGGTGAAATCCCTCATTAATGCATTTCTCTTTGAGATTTGAGGTGAAAACCCTTGTTTCCACCCTCTGAGAGAGTCATGGTGGATGTCATGTGTGTGACTCCATGACAACATCACATGAGAGTCTGTGATGATCTTTTGTACTTGTGTTTCACCCTCTGGGAGAGCCATGGTGAAAGTCATGTTGAGGTGACAACATCACGTAAGTGATGAACACTTGTACATACCATATATGGTTGTAGTCATTATGGTTGATATCATGTTGAGGTGATATCTAATATCACGATGAGGTGATATTCTTCCCTTCCACATTTAGTTGTAGCCATTGTGGTAGACATCACGTTGAGGTGATATGTCTTGTGTAGTTGGAAGTATTCTCCCTAGCTGAGAGGGAGTGTTGAAGAAAACAACGTCAATCGCTTTATTCTAGCACATATTGAAACAAATTAAATCATAGCCTTACAACTATTTAATTAATGGAGATGATTTAATGAAAAGAGACGTCACTTGATAAAAGTTGATTATTATTCATTTAATATAATTGGCTCGATTTCTTTAGAGGCATAATTATATATGGAGCCCGACTTCTTGCTTGTAAAGGACATGCCTCTTGGATGAGGCCGACATGTCTTTGGAGAGTCACGTCTCTCCCTCCACTTCGTATATATACACCTTCATTGCATTCCATTCATCATCGATTGATTTTCATAGTTCAATCAATACACTTCATTCCTACTTGGTGTGAATTTCATATACAAGGCAGATCGAATTATATGAAAGATCAGTTTGGCATTGTTGAAGGCTGAGAGTTCATCAGCGAATTGTCTCTTTATAATTCTATGTTGTATCATACTTTGGTGCTTGTATTTAGGCCTTCATATAGGCCTGCTATAAGGAGATTCTTGTTGTGGTGATTCAATATATGAGTGATATATTGTTGTTGGGTTTTTCTCCCTCAAGAGGAGGGTTTTCCCAGGGTATCTATTGTGTTCTTGTGTCTGATTTTGAATTAATTTTTTGTGCTTTAAATCTGATCTCTAAATTTAACAATAGCCTCTAGGGTTTTCTAATTTTTGCAATAATGAAAACTAATTTACCCAAATTATGCAATGCTTCAGAAAATGTAAACAATTTTCCTATAGATCTGATAACTTCCAGCACTGAAATGCAACAATTATTTTCAAATTTGCAAAAAATAAAGCAAAATGACACCTTTATTTCAAATTCAATAACCTCTTTTCATGATTTCAAACCAGACATTAGCAAGCATAAACAAATTGATAACACAAAGACAAGGATATGTGCAAAAAATTTCTGAGCCACTAGTAATAGAACAGAGGTGCCCAAGGGTATTTATGTCCTTGAAAAGGTTTCCAAAAATTGAAAGATAGAATGTTTATTAGAATTCTTAGGGGTTCTATGTCTATTTGCAAACAAGTTTGAAAGGGAAATTTTTTCCAAAATTTGCTCAATTTAATACAATGTAACTGAAAAGAAAATGTGTAAGAATAAATGACAATTTTGAATGCAATTTTGAATGTAGAACTAACCTAAATGACTAAAATAATACTATTGCAACGTATGATGCAATATGATATGCAATTTTTTGGATTTTTGTGATTTTTATGATGCAAAAATGAAACCCTAAATGAGAAATGCAAAATAATGTAGTGTAAAGCCTAGATCTAGGGTTGAATTACTTCATATTTTAGAAGGTTTATTATGTTAAAAGGTCAGGTTCACCAAAATTTAACAAAGAAAAAGGGAACCTTGAGTTTAATGGAAAAATCTCTAGGATTCAATTGGTCCTTTTTCAAGGGTACATTAGGATGCAAATCAACAAGGTGATTAGATTGACTTTCAACCATGAAGGTGAGTCAATTAGACTTGGATCTACATCTTTTTGAGCCTTGGAAATGAATTGGAATTGATTTTCCTTGATTAACCTAATTAGACTATGTGCCCTAATATGAAAATTACAAGATTTTGACAATGACTATAACAAAGATTTGTAGACATATCAGGGAAGGGCAGAGTGATGTGTACCTGCAATATAAATTTGGTATCAGTCAGAATAGGATATAGGTTCCCAATGGCGTCTCTATCCTTGTATGGGGTGTCTTGAATATATTTTCGCAGTCCTCTGATGTTGGATCTGAGCTCTTGATTCCCACTTGGAAACTTGTTGGATCACTGTTGGATAATTGTGTAGGTGAGTTTCTGTGAATCGACAAGTTGTAGGGCTTTGAATGCAACAATTAAAAATGTATCTTTAATATTCCTTTAATCTTCTCTAAACTTGAAACTTGCGCATTCAAAGAGAGGGAAAGGTTGTGCCATTTAGGGGCTTGCCTTAGTCAAACTCCATGTTACTATTTCCACTTCCACAATGCAAATGCCAATGATAGGAAAGATAAATGATAGGAAGGAATGATGAATAAACAAAGTGTTGCAACTCACCACCCTTTATTGGCTTCCTTGAAGGACCGAAGTCATGCACATCACTTGAAGGTCTTGGATCTTGCTTGCTTGAATTGCTTGGAGACTTACACAAGGGTTAGCCTTCACAAACAATAATAACTTAAACATACATAAACTCACATAGGATTTGAAATGATGTTAGGATCTTGAATTGCCGCAATAAATCATTGAGATTCTGCTCTTGACTTGCTCTTGACTTTCTCAATCTTTATTTGTTGCTAGGTTCCTTCACCTAGTTTTCAAATGATGCAATAACTAGGTATTTATAGGAATTTATTCAATTTCCCACAAATTAGATCTCGATAGCTGACATTGCAAATTGAATTTCAAATGTTAAAATACTAACAATGACATTCAAATTTGGATCCAACAAAATAGGGAGACTTAGATGCCCAAGGGCATCCCAATCCTAGCCCTATTTTCTAGGATTTTAGTTGTCAAGGGAAAAACATTAAATAAATGTATTTGTTCAATGCTTGCACTTTCTTAGAAATTGTTAAAAATAGTACATAACATGCATAATTTAGGAAATTAGGGGGTCAATTAGGCTCAATAAGGGGGAAGCAAAACATTTAAATTTTCAAGGGTGACAATTTACGACGCTACACTTAGTAAGGTTGTAAGTATAGCTAGTCACTATGTGTATTTGTGATGTTTTCAAGTTATTTAATTATGTATATATGATGTATGTGTGAATTATTTACATTGTGTATATGTCATGTATGCCTAAGTTAGTCATTGTGTGCACCTATGATGTGGGTATGAGCTAGTCACCCTATGTATTGTTAACATATTCTTGACTTGAACCCATGTTTACCTATGTGGTGTATAAGATATAATCACCTACTTAATGGTGACATGAGAGATATTATTCATGTTGTATATATAATGTATGATTGATCCAATCACTATGAGAACATGTGATGTTGGATTGATATGGTTGTTGTGAGGTTTAGTGTGTGTTTATACACTAATGTTGGCATGGAATCACTCTTTATTATAATGTTATTAATATCACTCTATTATAATGAGATTAATTTGAAAGCATGAGCTTAATGAATAGTTTTTTTTAAAAAGTGAGCTAGAAAATATCATCCCAAATGTGATGATTTCAATTCTCTATCTTTTTTGTACAAACTATGGAGCCTCTAATTCCCAAAAGGATACTTGGAAAATGATATTATGAATGAATCTTCAAAGTTTATATTTAGGTGTAGGGATGATCTTGAACTTGAGAGCTTACCACTTTCATGTGTAAGTATATGATTGGTGACATAGAGTTATCAACATTATTGTGGTTGAAATTTTTATGAAGTGGGCACTTCTAATTAGATGGAAGATGCTTGGTCAAATATGTTACTAGTTTTTGTGTATTGGAAAAATTAGTACTAACTAAGGGATGCTTATTATATTAGTATCAAAACATTTCCCAAATACTCAATCTTTAAATTCCACTTGACTCTAGATAAAGTATATTAGCTTGAACTACTAGCCTAGTCTAAGTAAGTTGATCACTTCATAAGAATACATTTTCCTTAAATTTCTTAAATCGACTTTTCAGCTCATGAGAATGGTTGGCTATTGTTAACCAGGAATTCCTAAATAGGTGTGAAAGACAATTTGGATATATAAAATAGTAAGGAAGGTTAGAGTGCATATCAAAAAATTATGGTATTTGATGATTACTATTTCCCATAACCCAAATGTTATATCTAAATTTTCACATTGTTATGCAATGAATATATCTACATATTTAAGAGCATCAAGAATCCTTTTTGTGGTATAAGTATGAATTTCTATGAACTCAAAATGTAAAAAACTTAAGGATGTATGTTGAATATGTTAGTATATGTTAAAGATAGAGTTGGAAGTGCATTCAAATGAGTAAGTTGTAACTACCTTAAAATAATTTTTGGCATAGTCACAAGTTTGAATGATTTCGATGTATAACTTTGCCATATATGTTAGAGCTACATTGAGGAAGAATTATTATCAATAATGATAAGGTGTTATATTGCAATATCTATATGAATATAATATATATTGAAGGAACAATTGGCATTTGAAGATTGTTATGCATCAATTCATATGGATGTCATTTGTAAACTAGCATTCTATGAGTTTTCATATGAGCTTGCATTGTAATTGGAATAGTATGAATCCATGTAAATAATAATTTACAAATAATGCAATGAATTGTGTGTATTCTTTGACGATTAAATAAAATCTCTTGAATTAATAAAATTTTACTATTAGTTTAATGAGACACTAGGAATATGCATTGTAAACCCACTTAGTTAACAACCCAACTATCACTGTGGAACTTAAGTGGAAGTTGATGAATGCAATTTGAATATATGCGGTGTACTTGACTACAAAGGGTGGTCTATGATTCAAGGTACTTTGGTACATTTTCAAGATTAATAGCTAAATAAGTATACTTGATGGAATAACTATAGGTTTATCTTAAGAAAAATTAATACATGAAAATTGAAAAATAAATAGTTGGATCAAGGGAAAATGAATATTGAAGGGTATATTTTAATATGTACCTTCATAATATTGTAAAATTGTTTTGAATTGGTCAAACTAAGGAAAAAGGAAATCACTTGAAAGGGGAGGATAATGGGCTAAAACTAAAATAACCTAGCTAGTAACTTAGATTTTAGGGAAGTTTAAATATAAAAGTTGTCAAGCAATGCCCTAAGAGGTCTAAACAAGAAAATAGTAGAACCATAAATGGCTAGAAGCTAGCTATTAGTACAAGAAAATAATTAAGGTTGCTTCCTAATAATATGATCCAACTTATTCAAATATGGGAGGATGTCACATCCACATGGAAGGAGGCTTGCATGTGGCTCCTACATGGGAGATTTTTTTTTAAAAAATGCACTAAAAGAAAAGGAGATGATTAAATCGGAGAAAGGGAGGTAAGGTGTGGTCGTGAGTATCTAGTAAGGATTAGGTGGTCCATTCACCATGCCATTTTTATGAAATGACATCCCCCTCTCCTATTATTTTTAAATAATTTATAGTAAGTGATGGGAGGGAAAAAAAGGATGTGGGGGCTATTGCAACTACCTTGGTAGACATGAATTTCAAGTGTGGGAGTTTGGAGAATTCTCATAAATTCTTTGACAACATAAAAAATGTGAAAACTTCTCATGGAAGTTCATTATTGTAAATTATAGAAGGCACAGGGTTTCTCATGATGCATTAGTGCTACTTCAAAAAATGCAACGAATAGATGTCCAATCCACACTTCAAATTTGCAAGAATACTCCTTATCTATACCAAACTATGAGATTTTGGACACCCATCAAAGTATAATGAAAAGGGGATTTTTGTTTGATGTAGTAGCTACAAATTCCTTGATGGATACACAAGGAAAGTGAACTATTTCATAAAATTGAAACTCAAAGAGATATGATGTCATGGAATGTAATCACTATAGGACATATAGAAAACCAATTTGTTGAAAAGGTTTAGAAAAATTCAAGCAAAGGAAATTGGTAGGTGTAAAGATAAAATCACCCCCTTTCCCATCACCCTCCTCACCTATGCCAAAATGAGAGTTGGGGAACCTATTATGGATTCCAATTAAAGTAGAAAAGATGGAGGCAATTCATGAAGCAAAGGAAAGAAGAGTTTGTATTGTAGTAGATGAGAGTGGGTAGAGTATGTATGCTTATAATTTGTAATTGAGCCCTAATGACATTGATTTTAGGTCATGTTACAAAGTTCCTTTATGTGGCTTATGAAGATGTTGTAGGGCTCAAATTAGTCCTTGTGCCTGAGGTGGCCCTATTTCTGGAGAAATATCAAGACAAGGTTTCTAAAGATGTTATCAAAAGATGAGGGAAATCTATAGTAGAAGCAAAGTGAGTGAGTTATGAACTAGCGATGTTCATGACTCATATTCCTATTTGTTAATTGTTATTTCTAAGGATTTATGGTTTACATAGTTCTTTTGTCTTTGTCTCTTCATCATGTCTCTTATTATATTATATAAAATATATCCAACAATCAAATAGGGATTCACATAGTCAATATCTCTAGAGTTTGTCTTAGAATAGGCACCCATTTAGAACCTATCTTTAAAAAAATGGTATATAAAACATGAAGATTTGTTTCCTCTTGATTTTTTGTACCTATATGAGGGATCCTAGTAGTGCTTCATATGGCTTTTCATTTTATAGTAGATTGTTGTGTTGTATGTTGTTTGAATCCCTTGACAACATGGGTAACTATAGTACAATGTGTTAATGATATCTATGATAATGGAGACCAAGGACCTAACATGAAGCCTTGTATAATGGCATAACCCATCCTTTTACATTTTGGGATTTCTTAAGTAGTGATTTTAATTATTATACTTATGTCATGAAAATAAAATAGTTTGATTTCAATAACATTAGTGTTTCCATTGATAAATGAATAGATCAATATGTATTGAGTGAAATAATGTGATACTAGCCCCATTAGCTTATCATACACCTATTATCTCCTAAGCTTGCACCCTAATTGAGTTGTGACACTCAATTAGCTAGAGAAATATGGGAGCATTTTCGGGTTGTGGGTAACCCAAAATGAGAATGAACCTTTGGAGAAGGTCGGCTTCCTAGCTGGTTATATCTCCTAAACTACTAACTTGTTAGGAAAAGGGTAAGAAAGAGTACTTGAAATGAAACTTAGCCCTATGGTGATACACCAAATTTACTAAGAAGACATATAACACAGTTCACACACATTTTCAGTCAATGACAAAAGCTTTGTCATACACAACTCAATCACATACGTTTTCTGCATAAACATTTCATGAAAAGGTTCATATGGCTACACCCCTAGAAGGAAGAAAGACTTCACAACTTGAGAATATTGCATTTTAAACACATCTCACAACCTCCAAAAATACATATTGCTCTGCAAAATGGTGCTAGGATAAAATATAACCACAAGGAATCATACAGTTTCACAAGTAGTTTCATCAATTATACAAATGCACACAATTTAACAGAGAGATTGAAAAGGTAAAGAACTTTTACTCATTGATTTCAAAGGTGGAACACTAATATACATCCCTGTCATGAGCTACAAAACGTAGTCTCTCTTCTACAAAGGACTACAAAAGTCACAAAACAGAAAACTATCAAGAGCTAACTCAAGAATGAGTTACAGAAGTGAATATATCCATCTTCAACTAAAATCCACCAAAATAGGATCTAGAAACTCTTGAACCCGTATGCCTCCATAAAGCCCAAAATCTAGCAACTGATTCTTCTCCAAAGGGGCTTCAAATGGGTAAAAAAGTCAAATTTGACTTGGTCCAATATGAAGGAACATGATAATGGGCCTAAATCTTCTCCAAGTGCTCCAAAAAGTAAATAAAACCCATATATGCTCTCCTCATGTTGGTGAACTGCTTAAACCTGCCCTATATGCTTGCAAGAGCATAAATTCAATCATATCTCCTTTTGACTCAATCTTGAAGAACCAACGCCATTACATTTGCAAAATGTGAGGACTTAATTAAAACTCAAAGGCAAGGAACCTTTATTTTGCATCAAAAAATAACTTTTATTAAAGTGATTTATATCCATCACTTAAATAAAGTTACACAAATTTGATTCAAATGCAAAAAAAATTACTATGAGTCATATACAAAAGAAATAAAAGGCATATGAAATGCCACACATACATATATGTGAATAAAATTCTAAGAATAAAGGAAAAATTCCTTTTGCATCTATCGGCCCCTTTAGGTTTTTCAAAACCCTAAAACAAAAGCTATGGGCTTCATTCTTTTGCCTTCACTTCATTTTCACCTTTGTTGTTTTTCTGAGGGCGTCGCCATGGAGATTTCAGCTGAAACTTTCTAGAGACATTGCTGCCATGAGTGAGGGTTTGTTTGGAGCCTTTCATTGGAGCTTTCATGGCGCCATTACTGTTTCCCTTCATCGTGAGATTATTTCACATAAAAAACAAGTGGGCTTCTACTATGTAAGTCATTTCTTACAGAAAAATTGTCATTGCTTTCATACTTTTTGTAAATAAAAGCTCATTTTGAGCTCTATTGTGAAGAAATGATGAACATTGTGGCTATTTTGTGCCCTCGTCTGTAGACTTCATTGCCATTTTTTTTATTTAGCTTTTTTTGCGTCCCAATACAATGGTTGTTTGTTTTCATGATTTATATGACAGTGGCCATACCTTGTAGCTGATTTTGTTTTATGTAGATATTTTGGGTTCTGTGAAGGTTCCATGTATTTTTTGGCCACAACTATATCTTGTTGCAAGAATCTTCTGGTTTTTGAATTATTCAAAAGACCCTTGCCTCTATACATTTCCATCAAAGATGGCCATAGCTCGACCTACACTTCTCCTTCATGGCCAACCTGGGTTTTAAACTCAACTATAACTTTATCTTCAAAACACATCATTTTGTGGTATTTTTTGTGTATGTAGGTTTTGCACTTTACTAGTAAGTTGAGCCACTCTATCTACATTTGTTCTTAATGGCAACACCAAATGATTTCTCTTTATGTTTTTTGAGAAGGAAAAACTTCTAGGCCACGACCCTAATGCTATAGGCATTCCTTTTCTGTTATATTTTGAGAGATCTCCATGAGGACAAAACCCTATTAAATTATGAATTTCCATTTTTTGTACTTTCAGAAATTTTACATTTAGACTTTCTTAGACATTCATTACTCTGTCTATTTATATTTGTCATTTTTTGAAGAAATACAACTATCTATGTGCAATCTCCTACATTGACTTGAAGGATGTTACCATAAACTACCTTCTGAACCGTTATTATGTCTAAGATCTATTACTTAACTTAATCTCATTCTCACTGCTACCTTTGCATCTTGATTATAAGATTGCATCCATTGTAGGATTTTTATTTGATTTAGAATTCTTTCTTCTTCATGCATCTTTTAAATTCACTTGATGACTGATATTTTCCAATTTAAGATTGTCACTGCCCTAAATTGGAAACTGAGCTTTGTGACACGATGAATTGTTTTCGCCATGAATGATAACTTGACTATATCATTGTACCTTGAAAGATGTATTGTTGTTTTACTCTTGATAACATTATGGCTCCATTTAGCATCAATTTATCATCCATAACAATAAATCCATCAACTCCAGGTATGATTTTGTATAGATAGCCATATAGTGTTAATAAAATGCTATCTTATTGAGACATTGTTCCTTGTATTCACATGAGGTATCCTAGTGTCAGTTCACTGTTCTATACAAAGGTAGTCACCTTGATAATGACTATGAGTGAATGAACATAGGTACTAGTTGTATTTCCAACAAGAGATACCTAACAAACATATTTTTCATTTGTTTACTCAATATTTATTGAAACTTGTATATCTACAATGATCCATTGGTCGAATATTCACATTGTGATTTCAAAGCCATCATGCCTACCCTCCATGAAGTGGCAGTCCTTACAATGGTTGATGAACCTAGTGAAAATCATATACTAATTTCTGAAACTTGGTTCTGTCCTAAAAAACACAAAACATGGCTTTGCCTTCATGATAGCCATGAACCTATATTAAGCATTGATTATGATCCTCACATATGCATATGACTATTTTCCCCCTTGCATGACAAAAACATAATAGATTGACTATTATTCTTTTCATAGTGCCAAAATCTTTCATGACTATTTGCTTTTCTTTCATATGCTACCTCACAGATTCTATCATGTGAATACTTTTCATTTATGATTGTGATGGCAGTCAATTCACCACCATAGGTGATGAGCATTCACTTAAAGTTGATAAGACACAATGATTTTACACTCCTAATTCTTTCAAAGAACAAAGGAAGACAACATGTTGGGCTCAACCCTTATGGGAGCCACAATTCATCCCATATGTTGTAATTTTATGAAATATTAACAAGATTTTAACATGTAACTGCACATGAAGCAAACAAATTAGAAAAAAAATTCATGCTTTAGGTGTATGTTAATCTGATGGTTTTCTTGGACACCTAAAGTATGCATTTCTTATTTAATGCACATTGAGATCTGTCTATGCATGCATAGGTGTATATTCATGTAAGGTCGGAAACTTTCCATTGCTTAGAGCATTGCTCTAACACCATTGCTTGTGTCAAATGCAGGAACTAGTGGCAACATGAAGCTAGGGAGGACAAAATGCAGCTCGAGACAACAACAAGTAAGATGACACACTCTGAACTAGTCATTCTTAAGAAATGACTAGTTTCCCTTCTTATATGCACATTTTCTTTTGTTTATTTATTCATGTATAGATTTTTCTTAATTTGTATTGAATAAACAAAAGGTTAGTCTCACGGCTTGTGTGAGAAATCATACAATTCAAATTCAATAAAGACATTTCTTGTTCATAAAAGACTTGTATGAATATTTCCTATTTTACATGCATTTGTGTAAATACATTAATTTGTAAAATGTAATCCTTTATTGAATTATTTCATTTATTCAATTGAATCTAATATAGGAGAAGATAAAATGTACCTTTTATCAGTTTAAAATCAACAAGCTCTATAGATTGAGCTTTAGGTGAAAATCTGGTAACAACACCCTTAGTATGAGTTAATTGGCACCAGATAAACTAATTCACATGTTTCTTTATTCTTTACCAATATCCTCAACCATATTTAACTTATATATCTTTAGCTATATATAGCACAATAGGATATATTATGATTTATTAAGAAAACCATACGAGAAAGTGACAACTTGTCTTTAAAACAAATGTAGAAATTATAAAATGGTAGTGTTTCTTATTGTTGGGGATTTAGAATAATTATTTCCTTTCTACCCTATATTTTTTATGAGTGGATGCATTTTGTATTGAGGAAGATGTAATGCATAATTTTTTGGGTATGGATTGGATTATGATAATTCGTCCTTCTAAGAAACAATAATAATCCACAGAGTATAATTTAAGATCAATTATATGTTAATGTTCAATATTCCTAGTGAAGGGGATAATAAATTAATATTTATTTTATATGGGTGGATGTGGTATAACCTTGTAACATTTGAGTTTCTTGGTGGCGGTAATAGATCACACTAGCATGATATGTTGGGCTAGATGGTACTACCCCATATTATATCATGGTATGGGTTCATATTAACACACCTTGTAAGATAATACGCACACATATCCTTGTATACGTAATAATGTTATTGTTAGTTTGGGTCAAATATGCTATTCAAAGTGGCTCTATCTACTATAAATGACATTATTGAGTTAACACCAATTGAACCTAGTTGTATAAACAATATTTTTATGATTTCCATTGAGGTTATAAGGAGAGAATTATTATGATGGAATTACTTAAAGTTACAATAGTTGTATACCATCATTGATCCTAATGATTAAAGATTTATTTGAAAGATGACTATAGTTTAGGTAACTCTCCTTAGTGAGTTTATTAAAATGGTCACAATATGGTAGTTTCTTATGGATATGTAATTGACCTAGCCTATGCAATAATGGAATGAACTAGTAAGGGTTCTAACATGTCTATGATGAAATAAAAATCCTAGTTTGGTGGAGAGGTATAAAATTGAGATCTGAGTAGTGTCCATTGAATTTCTTTAGTACATATTTCATGAAGGGTGAAATTTATTGAGTTTTCCCCACTTGTTGTTAGGCGTCATTAATTGAGAGGGATCTTTAAATGGAACCTTGTTAGGATATGAAATAGTAACTAGTACAACACAATGGGTTATGGCTTTGTTGTAAAATATGTTATTCTAAATGGTAGTTGATTGCACTATTATGTTTTAATTATTTTATGTTTTTTCTTCTATAGTATTCATTCTATTTCACCCACTTGAGTAGTAGTTATCAAAACTTGGAAATCATAACCTATGTGTATTTCCTTGAGAGATTATTTGTAGTGTCCCTCCAGTTGTTGCACTTTGTTTCAATTTGTTTTTATTCGGTTGATAGTTGTTATAGTTGTTTTTATACTATGCTACCTTACTTCAATTACGACATTGATACTATGTTGGTTTTATACTTTGTTGATGATACATTTGATACATTGTTGATCATTGGATTATATTTGTGCAACGACATTATGATAAACATTATGTGTTTGTTACAATTTTATGTTGATTTGAAGCATTAGTGTGTTTATGATGATGTATCTTATGTTGTTTATGATGTATTATTGTATGTTAGTCTTGGTGAAGGAGATAATGTAGCATTACTCACTCGTGAGTACCCTTTTACACTGCGACTCTCTTTCACGGTGTGATTGTCGATTTATGCAGATATGCTTGACAATGTTGTTTTATGCAGTTTACAGGTGTGATCGGGTGAAAATATATGTTAGAAAATGAGTAGCAAACAAAATAGTACAAACAACAATTATAAACACCCTACACCTCAAGATTGGCCTAGTTGGATTCAAAAACAAAGTAAAGATAACAAATGGAGTTGATTTACCTTGTCTTGAATCGATCCTTTGGTTGACCCTTTGATCTTTGATGTTGTATGCTCCTTTGATGGCAAAAGATGCAAGTGTGAGATGCAATATGGATGGAAAATAGGTGAGAATGGATGCAAGTGCAAGTATTTGGCTAAGTATGGCTCAAGAGAAAAATTTGCAAGAGTTTGGCTAGCACAAATGATCTCCTAAAATGAGAGAAACTAGGGAGTATTTATAGAGAATTTTGAATTCTCTAGGGAAATGCACAGTTGGGATTAAACCAACAAAGTCAAGATGTAAAGCTATGGTGAGTTGAAAACTCACAAGCCCTCACATCTTGACATGTGGCATGTGAAGTGGCTTGAAAAAGATGATGTGTAAATGAGTTGGAATTAGAGTACATGACATGGAGGTACTACATAGTACCTTGGGATTTGGACAAGAACTTCTCATAAAGGAGGTCCTTGTCCCCATGTGGGTGAAAGGACATGTGAGGAATTAAAAATTCCTCAAATATCCTCATGGGAATGAGAGAAGGAATTTAAAATTCCTTGAAATGCATTGGGGGATTAAATGTGAATTAAAAATTCACATGGGGAAAGGGGTGCCTTCTCCAAAAGGAGACAGTCTTTAATAAGATTGACATAGGACACATTCCATAAATGACATGGAGATTAGGTTGACCTAATTAAGTGATTAAGGTTGTGCAAGTACCCGATTAGCCAAATTAATGACATATTAGAGGCAAGTGGGAAATTATGGAGGATGTGGCCCTAATGATGATTAGGGGTGTGCACATATAAATTAATTGTGATTAGAAGAGGGTTAGATGGTTAAGAAATATTAGAGACCAATTTGCAAAAGTTGGAGGATGTGACAATGAGAGAGAAAGTGAAGAATTAAAAAAATAATTTAAATTCTAAAATGTTATATGACTAAATTAAATAAAGTGGTATATTTATTTAATCTAGAGAGGAAGAGGAAAAAAATATTTATTAAATTAAATACTTTAGAAACTTTAGGTGGGACATGAAATGTTAATTAAATGGATGATTTAATTAATATTGACAAAGAGGATGAAATAGGTGAGTAAATGGATGAATAAGGAGACGTTTTTGACCATATGGAAGTGGTCAAATTTGGATGTCTACATTTTTCCCCTCTTCAAAACACTATTAGGATAATAGGGTTTCAAAGAAAATAAAATACAAGTAACTCTATAGAGGAAGCGACCAGAAAAGAGATGCCTCAGCATGGGAGAGTTTGTATGAGCTGCCCAAACAGAGGGAAATTAAAGGGGATGCCCCAGTCTCGCCAAAGAAGGCTTATGATGGAAGATTGAAGGAGAATGGTAGGGTATGCCCCTTTGAGAAGGTGGAGGGGGAAGGAAAAGGGATCCCAGACAACTTCTCGAAAGTATAAAACGGTATATGTTGTTGGAAAGAGCATGAAAAACTGAGAGGATTGACTTTTGAATGGAGGAAAACGGGTACATAGTGTGGAAATGGCGGCCCCGAGAAGTTAGAGGGTGAATGGATTAGTTGGGGGGAAAAAAAAGTTAAATAAAGAGAAAAAATTCCCTTTATTTAAAAAGGTAAAGATGAGGGAAAAGACATATAAAAGGTAATTCTAAGAATTACCTTTCCTCATTTGGACAATTGTCAATTGAGGAAGAGAGGGAGAAAAGGAGAGGGAAAGGGTGAAAGTGCACGATATTGGAGTACGATAGCGACATTATCCACCAGGGGGACAAGAGACAACGATTCTTCAGCGAGTGTGTCGTGCTATGCCAGGTTAGCCCCAAACCCAACTTTGTAATTTTTGTCATTTTGCTTAAATTTTTCAAAATTTGAAAATATGGGTTTTGTTGCGAGGGAGGAATGAAAAATGGGTAGAAAGGAAAATTGAGTTTTTGGGTTTAGTAGGGAGAAACAAAATTAGCTGGGTACGCCCCAAAAGAGGGCCAGGTAGTGGGTGGGAAAAAAAAAGACGAGGGGGGGCAATTTTGTTTTGTCGAGGCCCCGCGGAGGAGTGGATCTATCCGTGCTTGGGCAGGTTCGCCCATGTACGGGGGCGGGTCCGCCCATGGATGGGGGTGGGTCCGCCTTAGCGGCCTGAGGATGTACCTAGGGACCCGGGCGAGGCCGCCGCAACCGGGCAAGTCCGCCCAAGGTCAGGGCAGGTCTACCCGTGAGCCTGGGCGAGTCCGCCTGGGCTGAGGTGGGTCCGCCCACGTGAAGGGCAGGATCATCTGAGATCTCAGGTAAGGCCAGGGGCCGAGCTAGGATCTGGGAGGACCGACAAAAAGGGAAAAGGAGAGGGAAAAAGGAGGAAAAAGAAAGGAAAGGGAAAGGAAATCCTGGGGTTGGGGAAAAGAAATGACGCAAGAAATAAAGAGAAAATGACATAGTGATTATGTCATGGATGCAGGATTTTGAGAGTTTGTAGTTGCGGGAGAGATGGTCTGAGGTACTGAGTAGATGTATCGCAGCAATGACGGGCGCGGATCATCAGGTGTTAGCAGAGGCAGGACTGTTCCACATACTATCTTATCTGATGATTAAGGCCCACAGGGCCATGCTAACAACATTGATAGAGCGTTGGGACTCAGCGACATCGACATTTCATCTACCAACTAGGGAGATGACGGTGACTCTAGAGGACGTATGGTGGATTTTGAGGTTCCCCATAGCAAGGCTTGCAATTAGTGAGTGTAAGGTAGAGGGCGATGCATTGAACGATTTTGTACAAGTTATGTTTGGCGATGATGAACTATCGATTCAGCAATCACAGTTGGACGTGGACAGATGCTTGTCCTATAGGGTACCAACATTGTTGTTGTACCTAACAGGGCTAATTAGTGGGATATTGCTGCCAGACCGGAGTGGGTGATTCATGCATCTCAGGTTTGGTGAGTTGATCTGGCACATCATCGAGGGTCGAGAGTGTTAGTTTTCGTGGGGGACTTGTATGCTGGCGCAACTATACAAGGATATGCATGTGATATGCTATCGAGAGGTGCTGAGTGTGACACATGTCACACTGCTACAGGTGTGGGCCTGAGAGCATATCAAGGTGACCAAGCCAGCTTTATTGAGAGCAAGAGAGCAAGATGACAGAGCAGCAGTGGCTTGGGGATGGGGGACAGAGGCGGGAGCGATACTGCGATATTAGGATGTCAGTGATGTGGATGTATGGAGGAGACAATTTGATGATGTACAGGCAGAGATGATAGTATGGCGTTCATATATGTTGCAGTAGTTCAGGGACTGGAGGGAAGATGAGGAGGCACACAAGGGATACTTCTACAATAATGTTATATCATTGGGAGAGGTCCGCGTGTAGTGGAGTTGCACATGCCAGATTGGGTGACGAGGCAGTTTGGAGTGAGGCAAGATATTCTTGCAGGGCGAGTGTCATTCTGACAATTGACATGAGTGGCCATGGGGGAATGAATTGGATCTAGATACAGTGTGGGAGGAGTTGGAGGCACTACAGTTTATGCCATACCTAGGAAGGAGGGAGGGGCTGAAAGATGTGGGGACGACAAACCGATATGCTCAGTGGTTTAGGCGATATCCACCTTCACGGATTACACTAATGGTGTCGATTGAGGGGGCACTAGGGTTTGGGTCAGAGGATGAGAGACGGCTAATGGCGGAGAGAAAGGGACAAGGTCCACGAGGATAGCAGAGAGGAGGTCAGGAGAGAGGAAGATAGTGGAGAGGAGGATAGGAGGCGGTTGGAGCAGCCAAAGAGCCAGTGAGGGTAGGTAGGAGGAGGAGATGGCAGTGTAGAGCCTAGGGAGGAGATAGAGCAGACGAGGGAGAGGATGAGGCCAGGGTTGCAATGCAGCAGGATAGGGGACCAGAGGCTCAAAGAGAAAGGAGACAGGAGGTGCGTGCATCCCTAGGGGGTCGGCAGGAGGATAAACAAGAGGAGGTCAAGGCCAGTGGAGGGCAGGAGGGACATGAGGTAGATGCGGCCACACAAGGGCAGCAACGACAAAGATAGGGGGAGGTTGAGGCCAGTGGAGGGCAGATACGGGGAGCCCCCATGGTGATTGATGTGAATGAGATGGAGGCGTCGGTAGAGAGTGAGGAGTATGAGCCGTAGGAGATGGACATTGATGCTGAGGTGCATGACATCCCACCACTATCAATAGAAGCACCTAGAGGAGAGAATCCAGTAGTGGTATTGAGAGGGGCCCTAGAGAGACTATGACTTAGTGAGCAATGATTATGACAGAGAGAGGTGGAGCATATCATATTAGAGGAAGAGATGAGTGAGCTAGAGGTACGATTTTCATGGAGTGAGAGGGACTACTTAGACCTGGCCATGCTAGTGACAGATGTGGAGAGGAGATTGTTAAAAGAAAGGGATGAGGCTCAATATGAGGTGGTTGACCTGCAGGTAGAGTTAGAGAGGTTGCAAGCAGAGGTGGCTAGGGAGCATGAGGAGGGGGATGCAGTGAGATGGGAGAGAGACCGGTTGGTGGCAGAGGAGGCGATACGACAGGTTGTTGGAGCAGGGATAGGGTAGGAGCCAACATAGATTGGGGTAGGGACTGCAGGAGATATGGAGGGCTTGCGGAGATAGCTAGAGCAATTATGGGGGGAGAGAGCAGATCTACACTAGGAGCGAGATGAGCTCAGGGACAAAGTGTATTGTTTAGAGCAGACAGTGGGAGATATGGGATTGATGCAGAAAAGAGAGGAGGAGATGTGGGTGTAGATACATGTGTTGCAGACACAGAGAGATGTGGCACAGACACAAATAGAGGCCATAGAGACAGAGAGGGATGTGGTGTAGGCACGGGCTCAGGTGTTACAGAGCGAGAGGAAGGTGGCAGAGGTATAGGTGCAGTCTCTCCAGAGAGAGATGCAGTGGTGTCATAGGTATCAGCTCTTCAGAGAGAGCGAGATGTAGCCAAGTTGAGACTCCAGGCACTTCAGAGGGACAGGGATGCGGCAGAGGCTCGGGTACAAGTCACACATAGGGAGAGAGATGTTGCAGAGGTGCAAATACAGATGCTGCAAAGTGAGCGGGACATAACATAGGTTCAGCTGCAGGCAGCGTAGGGTGAGGGGGGTGAGCCCAGGGCAGAGGTATAGGGGTTACATGCATAGTTACAGACTACACAGGCTGAGAGGGAGAGGGCCACATAGCAGGTACAACAACTGATATTAGTATAGGAGGCCTGGGGATAGGAGCGAAGAGCTATTAGTACAGATTGAGATAGGTATAGGCATGAGCAGAATGCCACGAGACATCAGGCTAGGCAGAGAGATGATTATATGCAAGAGGTGAGTTACTGGAGGTGTGTGTATGAGCATGTCATTCCAGATCCGGTGCAGTGCACAACACACTACATCAGACAGGTACCTCAGATTCCAGTACCATCCCAGTCATTAGGGACATGTACCAAAGGTATATTGACTATCAGCGGACCCCTTCTCCTTATGGTGGGTACCAAGGGACTCTTACCCGTGATTACCAAGGGACCCCTACACGCAAAGGGCTAGTGCCTGACTCTCCACAGATATCAGATGTGGGTAGCTCACAATAGAGCAGTTACAGAGCAGTTGACAGGGCACCGATTTTTTGACAGGTACAGGATGGAGGTTTAGTACATATTGGCAAAGAGCAAAGGTGATCTACATTTCTAGATTTTGTATCTTTTTTGTTGATATATGATGGATATGTGGT
This sequence comes from Sequoia sempervirens, assembly GCA_007258455.2. Classification (NCBI taxonomy): domain Eukaryota; kingdom Viridiplantae; phylum Streptophyta; class Pinopsida; order Cupressales; family Cupressaceae; genus Sequoia; species Sequoia sempervirens. The sequence continues at coordinate 35,760,357 of VDFB02000013.1, read as the reverse complement.
GGATTATGCTTGATACATTATGACGAAATGTACATTGTATTATTTTGATTATGATATGTGATAGCCCTTATTGACACCATGTGTTATGTTTTTTGTGATGGATGATTTAGTTTATGTATGCACATGTATGGGATATTTCATGCTTAGGTGGATGGATGATTTGGTTTATGTATGCACATGTATAGGATATTTCATGCTTATGTGGATGGATGATTTGGTTTATGTATGCACATGTATATGATATTTCATGCTTATGTTGATGGATGATTTGGTTATGTATGTACATGTATGGGATATTTCATGCTTATGTGGATGGATGATTTGGTTTATGTATTAATGTTGATAATGCAAGATGATATGAATGCTTGGTATGAAATGTAATTATGATGTATCCAACAATATGTTTTTGTAGGTGGTAATGCATGTATTATGTGAATGTTAATATGGACATGTATGGGTTGGATGAAACTATGGTGCTTAATCTAATCAGTCTATGAACTAAAAAATATGTTGTATCTATAATGTAACATGAAATATGAATGAAAGATGAATTCCTATAATGCAAATCTAAGTGTCAGTAAGGCCTTGCATGGGAATGCAGGTAGGTGATAGGTGTACTATGGGTGTGATACTGAACCTATCAAAAAACCATTAGTACCCTGAGAGGAAAACCAAGAGGGAAAAGAGTCAAAGTTTTGCACAACCTAAATCACAAGTCATGGATTATGAATAAGGCTAAATGAAGGATGCATGTAATGAAATGAAATGCAGTCAAGAACGCAATTTGTTATCTTCGGAGCATTGTTTTTTTCTATAGCATAAGATGTCGAATACCCTGATATGTTAGACTAAGGCGAGTTGGCATCCAATGCATGAAACAAACATAGCAAACAAAAAGGCTATCCCGACACCCCAAGGTCTCGATGACCTTGGTCGGGCTAGGTATTGGGATAACCACAAACACACAAGGATTCCCCAACATAATACAAGACCTCAGGGACCTTGGTGGGTACTACGTAGGGCAATCGAGAAGACATCAACACAGAAAAGATCAAGATATGCCCCTATGTTGACAAGTCAAAGCACACTATGATATGATGGATCAAGGCGACCATGACAAGTGATGATAGGGAGCTCAAATGATAAACAAAATCCAAAATCATCAAAAGATTGCAATCAATTGCAAACGTCCTTTGTCATAGGATCAAAGGGGATGGATGGGATTGATGTGGTCTGCTAGGAAGGATGCATCCTATTGAGTCGATGATGGATACTAAGCTAGAATGACCCAATTGACACAAGATTTTTTTCATTAACCAAATCTCCTGACACTAGGGGATTTCATTTGTGAAGAATGAGCCAAACAAGGACACGGACTGACACACCCTACAAACCTAGGGGTTCAATGGCTTATCAAAGATTAGCCTTGCCTACGTGAAAGCACAAATCCCTTGTAGTTCAAGAAAAGAACATGGATAAAGTGGAAAGAGGACAATGAAGGTAGATGATGGATGACCAACATGGGATGGTCAAAATACCCTGGGGGTAGATCAAATGATCAGCCTTGCCTACGTGACAATGCAGGGGCAACATAGTTCGACTAAGGATGCGACAGGATGAGATCTAGATGGAGACCAACACAATGGGGGGGCTATATGAAGACACAAACTGACCGACAATTAGACGAATGACACAAGCTCAAGGTGGGATACTAAAAAGCTCAGGATGAGGGATAGCCAAGATGGATCATCTAATGCTTAATTAAGAGATATACCAAGCAGCTAAGGATGGGATGGGTGAGGATGTGCAGATATAATAGATGAAGTCATAAAGTAATTAGGATGCAAGGTAGATAATGATTAAGCACTCTACAGATGACGCCTGTTACCAGGTTTTCACCACTTGTACTTATCCAAGGCACCACCAAAAGGTGGTTCTCACCATAGGACAAATTTATTTCTCTTTACTATTTTTTTTCTTTTGATTTTTTGATTCATGGGGTCACCAAGCGGACTTAGATGTAGAATCTCTTTAGATGCATGATATTGATAGCTTCTTTGAGGGGCTCTCCTTCAAGGGTAGCAATTTTCTATGGCCCAGATCCATATTTATTGGTTATGATATAAGGACCCAACTAGTTTGCCTCAATTTTTCCTTTTTTATCACAGTCCTATTGGGTACACTAGTTCTCTTTAAGAACAAGATCACCAACCTGGAACTGTCGAGGATGAACCTTCTTATTGTAGTTACGCTTGAGGAGGTTTTGGTATGCTTGCAGATGATCATTGGCTTTGATTCTTCCTTCATCAAGTAACTCCAGCTGGGAAAACCATGCAACATGAGCATCCTCCTCGCTGATAAGGTTCTTCAAAGAAATTCTCAGTGATGGGATCTCGAATTCGATTGGCAAGATGGCTTCGGCACCATACACTAAAGAATAGGGGGTGGCACCTATAGGGGTGTGGATGGAGGTATGATATGCCCAGAGGGTGGGATGAATATGGAGGTGCCAATCTCAACCAGTGTTATTGACAACTTTCTTGAGGATACGGATAAAGGTCTTGGTGGTTGCTTCTGCCTAACCATTACCCTGGGGGTAATAAGGCGTTGACCAATGATGCTAGATATGAAAGGTGTTACAAAGATCTTTCATGGCTTGTTTTTTAAAAGGCTTTCCATTATCAGACATGATGGTGGATGGAATACCATATCTACAAAGAATATGGTAAATGATGAATTTTTAAATCTGGGTACCGGTGATTTGCGAGAGTGGCATTGCTTCTACCCATTTGGTGAAGTATTTAGTGGCAATAATTATGAATGTATGGTCATCGGAAGATGGTGGGTAAATCTTTCCAATCAAGTTGAAACCCCATTGAGAGAAGGGCCATGGTGCTAGGAGGGGCTGAAGGTCATGTGCTGGAGCATGAATCAAATCGACGTGTTGTTGGAAAGGAAGACATCTCTTCACAAATTCACAAGCATCATGCTCTAATGTAGGCCAATAATATCCAGCTCAAAGAATCCTTTTGGCCAAATCCATACCATTTGAATGGGCCCCACAAACACCACTATGTACCTCTATTAATGCAGTATGGGCTTTGGTCTCACTCAAACATCTAAGGAGGATTCCATCATACCCACGTCGATAAAATGTATCACTGATGATAATGTATCAAGCTGAATGTTGAATAAAAGATTTTTGTTGGTTTCGTGTGAGGTTTGTGGGTAGAATATTATCATGCAGATAAGCATATATATCTTGGTACCATGGGGAAGTGGGACCTACAATGTCAGACACCATGTCAATCTTAGGGATATCATATGTTGGGATTAAAAGTTGTCCTACAAGGAACTCACATTTTTTTCTATCTTTAGGCATGTCAATCAAGGAGCCAATAGTAGTCATTGCATCAGCTGCTTTGTTTTGTACTCTAGGAATCTAGTCAAATTGTATGAAGGTGAAATATTTCTTGAAATCAACCACCATGCATTTATAGGGTAACAACTTATCATCTTTTGTTAGGAATTCATCATTAACCTGCTTAATGACCAACAATGAATCACCAAAGACTCTCAAGTGAGTTATGTGTCATTGCTTTGCAATTCGGAGGCCTGTGAGGAGGGCCTTGTACTCAGCCATATTGTTGGTGCATGGAAATACTATCCTGAATGATTTTGGAATGTAATCACCTTGAGGGGTAACCAATAGAATTTTTGCGCCTAATCCATTATGAGTATATGAACCATCAAAATACAATGTCCAAGTGGGTGCTTCTGAAACTATGAGAACTTCTTCATCTGGGAATTATGTGATTAGAGGGTAAGCATCCACCAGGGGTGCCTCGACCAACTGATCAGCTATGACTTGTCCCTTTATGGCTTTGTGATCTATGTACTCTATGTGAAATTCACTTAGGATCATGACCCACTTAGCCATGCGACCAGTTAAAGTGGTTCTAGATAACAGATACTTGAGTGGATTATTTTTTGCTATTAATTTGACTAGATGGTTGAGCACGTAATGTCTGAGTTTTGTGTACTGAAGACCACTACAAGACAGGATTTCTCCATGGGTGAATATTTTAATTCATAGCTGACCAATGTTCGACTGATGTAGTAGATTGCTCTTTCTTTTGATAATTCATCATGTTGTGCCAATAATGCCCCCAGTGCGACTGAAGTGGCAGAGATGTAAAGCAGGAGGGGTTTCCATGGAATGGGAGGCATCAAGATTGGTGGATGACCCAAGTATTCCTTGATCTTGTCGAAACCTATCTGACACTGTTGGTTCCATTTGAAGGTGGAGTCCTTTTTCAGAAGATGGGTGAATGACTGACATTTATCTGCAAGCTGGGCTATGAATCGATGAATGGATTGCAACTTCCCTTGGAGACTTCTTAATTGTTTCAGGTTGCGCGAGGGTGGCATATCCAGAATAGCTTTCACCTTCCCTAGATCAACCTCAATACCCCTTCGGGCAAGACTATGAAACCCAACAATTTTCCTGATGTAACACCAAAGACACACTTTCTTGGATTTAGTCATAACTTATAATGTTCTAAACGCTCAAAGATCTTTTTCAGGATGACAGGATGCTCTGCTCGAGTTCTGGATTTTCCTAGCAAGTCATCGACGCAATCCTCCATGATAATATGGATGAGCTCATGGAAGATGATATTCATTTCCCTCCAATATGTTGCCCCTGCGTTCTTGATTCCAAAGGGCATTAACATTGTAACAAAAATTCCCCCAAGGTGTCGTAAAAGCGATCTTGTGTTGGTCTTCAGGTGCAATTCGGATCTGATTGTAACCAGAGAAACCATCCATAAGGGATAGCATCTCATACCCTGCAGTCAGGTCAACCAACATGTCAATATTAGGTAGCAGGAAGTCATCTTTTGGATAGGATTTATTAAGATCCTGAAATTCTGTGCAAATCTGAATGTCTCCATTTGGTTTGGCAACAGGTACTATGTTGGAGAGCCAATCAGAGTAGTCAATTGGCCTGATAAAACCAACATCTAGTAATTTCTCCAAATCCTTCTTGACTAGTAATGCTACCTGCAGATGCATTTTTCAAAGCTTCTATTTAATAGGCTTGGCAAATGGGTGAACATCCAAATGATGAACTACCAAAGCAGGATCTAAGCCTGGCATGTCTAAGTAGGACCAGGAAAAGTTAATGATACTATCACGGAGTAGCTGGAGAATGACTAAATGTTCTTGCTCTGATAAAGATTTGGCCACATAGGTGATGTCAGGGTTTTCTACGGTACCCAGATTAACTTCTAGAGTCTCTTCAATTAGGATGGATGAACATGTAGATAGCTAAGTTCCCACAAGCGAAAGATGAATTTCTCCATCCTCCAGTGCCTCGTTGAGGTTTTCACTATTAGATGTGTCTTTTATTTTTACTTTTTTCAGGTCAGGAAGTGCCTCGATGAGGTTTTCACTAAGTGACAGCTTTCTATTTTCCTTGTTTTTATTTTTGCGACTGGAGTGTTCATCTTCCCCCAATCCTATGAGGTTTACATATGTATCCAAGGAGACATTGGCAGGTGTGCTATCACGTAGGTCTCAATCAATGAGTTTGAGATGATGAAGAAAAAGGCTGATGGTAAAGACAGATATGCAATCAAACATGGATGAGAGGTCTGTGTGATCAACATCATCGTACACACGTATGATGGATTTTTCCATGGGTATGTCTTCCAAGGGACCATTGTCCACAATAACACTATTGGAAGTATTAAATGACATTGTAGGGCCTTTCTACCTTTTGTCATATTTGAGGCCTATATTCCTTGGCATCTTTGATACATCAATAGGTTGCAACCATCCTTGTTCTTCCTTACCTAGGCCCCCACCTTAATAGTTATGCTTTTCCATGAACTTAGCTGACCAAGGGTACACTTCTTGAAAGTATTCCTTTAGAGGAGGATTTGGTTGGGGTTCTTCATGGTATACCCATTGACTGATATCCTCTTCTGGTGCATCAATATTTATACTAGGAGATTAGAATGTAGTGGTGGGAATGTTTTTTGCACTAAAGGTGATAGTCTTGTCTTCCTTTGGAGTAGCATGTGAAGGTTGGCCATACATGTGTGGTGACGGTGGCATGGTTGCCACATTTAGAGCGGTATGCATTTCATATTCACCACACCCTTTTTCAATGATCAAGACTTTGGTGACTGTAGGATTAGTGGCAAAAGATGGAGTGATGTCGTGGTGGATGATGGGTTGGAGGATGATGACTAAGATGTCCCCATTTCAACCCTAGGACAATAATGTAAATGGGGAAATGATGCTTCTAAAGTGCGACAATATTCAAATGGTTGAGGGTCGGCATAAATGGTGAGCTTTGGTTTGTTAACTGAGAATTTTAGGCATTGATGGTACATGGAGGGAATGAATTGCATAGCGTGGAGCCATGGGTGGCCGAGGAGGAGATTATATGGTAAGTCTAGATCAAGGACATGACAGGTAGTATACTGAACTACAAGTCCAACTTGGATGGGTAGATTGATAATTCCCTCAGAATTTCTTTCTACATTATCATAAGCCTTGATCATGATGATTTGATTACTCAGATCCATTTGAGTATACCACACCTATTTTATGAATTTCAAAGTGCATAGATTGATAGCAGAGCCATTATCTACCAAGACCATTTTTATTTTATGACGGGCAACTAGGACTTCGATATGCAAGGGACAATTGTGATTAGCATCAATATTTTTCATTTCATTCTAGCTGAAGTGTAGCTGGTAAGATAAAGCCAGGTGTCCTACTAAAGCTTGGAACCGTGTGGGATCGATGTCATTAGGTACATGAGTTTCCTATAAAGCTCTATTGAGAATTTCTTGATGTATGGGAGAAAACTTAAGTAGATCCAAGATTGAGATCTGAGCAGGGGTCTTTCCTAAGTGATCAAGAATGTTGTACTGAGAGTTTACAGGATTTGATTGGGTGGATGTGGAGGCTGTAGGGACAGTAATGCGGGACCATCGGGTAGCAACAACAAATTGGGGATCTTTAGCCTTAACATGTCCTTAACATGTATCATAGACACACGAGGTTCTACTTGTTCAATGTAATGGACAATTCCATCATAATTGAGAGGTACATTTTTATAGCTTATGTTATTTGTGTTGTTGTCTTGGGGATTTTTTTTGGAGGTGCTTGCACCTTTATTATGGTTAGGGAAGGCGTTTTGGTATATCTGCTATTGAGCATTAGATGATGAAGCTTGACTAATGTCAACTTTGATATCTCCTCGATCAATAAGATCTTGGACATTGTTTTTGAGACCTTGACACTTATTCAGAGTGTTCCCTTTAATTTTATGGAATTCACAATATTCATTCTCCCTAAACCATACAGGTTTGGGGTTGGACTCATCAAGTGGTTTGGTGATAGGATATGTGATTGGATAGTTGACCTGTAACAACTTATTGAAGATGACACTCAAGGGTTCTCCTAATTGAGTATATTGGCATTTTCCATTCCCTTGACTATTTTGATTTGACTGCTGAGGAGGACGAGATGCCCCTTGTGGTACAAATATGGCATTAGGTACAAATGGTTTTTGTCTCTAGGATGTATTAGCCACCTGAACGTGTTTAGTGTCAGTGAAACCATCCTTCACTATGTTTTTGTTCTTGTTCCAAAAGTGTGACTTATCTCCGGATGGCCTTTCTTTGTCTTGGTTGTGTATCTTGATGTGCCCTTTGGCAATAAGAGCGCATTCAAGGATGGGTACCTTTTCCACTATCTCAGCGAAAGTGGTGACACAATGTAACCTAAAATTATGAGCCATGTCGGGATGAGAGTTCTCCACAAAGAGTGTGACCATGTCTTTCTCTTTGAAAGGGGTTTTCATCCGACTTGCTAGCACACGCCACCTTTGAAGGTAGCTAGCAAAGGTTTCACCTTCATGTTGCTTCTCTTTGAGAAGATCCAAGGTATCTGTGTCTTTCTCTAGATTGAAGAAGAAGTAAGAAACAAATTTTTCTGAAAGATCTACAAAGGATTTTATGGACCCTCGTTCTAGACTCATGAACCATTCTAGGGAATTTCCCTTCAGACTCCGTGGAAACATGTGCAAGAGATAGTTATCATTGTGCATAACCTCCCAACATTGGGAGTAAAACTCTTGCAAGTGGGCCTTAGGATCTTTGTTCCCCTTGTATCTGTTGAATTTTGGTATTTCAAAATGTTTAGGAAAGGGGATCAACGAGATGGAGGGATCGAATGGATATGGACATATGTCTTCGAATTTGAATGATTGTTTGCCAGTCCTAGCTCGAAGGTCTTTAGAGCGGCTTTGATTTCTAACAGATCTGAGTTGACTGGTGGCATGAGAGCCAAAGGTGGATTGGATGGATATGGGTGGTAGGACGATGAAGGATCTTGCTGAGAGAGTCTTTGAATGTTGAGGTATGGATTTTGATATTGAGATGATGACATCCCTTGCTGGTATGTGGAGGGATTTTGTTGGCACTGGGGTTGTTGCAAGATATAGTATGGGTTTGTTTGATAAAAATGTGTGGTAGGATGCTAAGGAGCTTGAATGTGATGTTGCAGATTGGTTTGCTAGTATTGAAGGTACTGTTGCAACTGTTGGGAGGCCACATAAAGTGGTTGTTGTTGGGGCTGATGTTGGTTATGGTAATAATAATGTTGGGGAGGTTGCTGATGTGATGTTAGGTTTTGCGTGGGTTGAGATGGGATGTTGTATTGTGTTTGAGCTTGTGGATGTAGAATGGATGTGAGGAGCGGGGATATGGTTTGAGCAGGAGGTCAGGACAGATTGCTTTGCGATTGGTGTGGTGGTTGTCGTGAAGAGATAAAGGGGTTATGCAAGGGTTGTTGCTGAAGAGGTAGCTAAGATAATGTAGGGGTGTTCTGCAAAGAAGGTTGTTGGGTACCGAAGGGAACATTCAGTTGGGATGTACCTTGCAGCAGTAATGGAGGTGGTGTGTTAGATTGGGGAGGCTGTTGAGATGTGTACGAAGGCGATGGTAGGTTTGTGGCCCCCGAGAGTGAAGGAAAGGTGGTAAAAGGGCTACCCCTAGTGTTGACGGGAGACTGATTGGAAATGGGTGGTGCTGTCAGCATTAATGACAGAGGTTGTGGAACATTTTGTGGCATGCCGTAGGTGAAAGGATTGTTGGGATCAATTACTTGAGGAGCCCCCACGACTGAGATTGTGGTGTGTGGGGGATTGTTAACGTGATAGAGAATGGTGTTTCCAAATTCAGGTTGGTTCCATCCCTCGACTGGGGGAACATTGGGGATGTACGAACTACCTGGTGTGTTTTGTGAATCTTGGGGTATGTTAGAGGTGGAACTGCCGTACTTGGATAGATCAATACCTGATGGAGGTTTGATGCCTCTTTCAATAAAGTGGGCCAAGATTTATTCCCCATGTTTTTTGAAAAGATGATCTGTCATTTGCACATTGGTAGGGTTACTAAAGTGTTCCTCAAGTATAAGTTCAGATTGATTGACCATGTTCTCATCTCTGGGTGGTGATGTGTTTTGACCATCAACATTGGACTGTGATGATGTACCATTATGAGGATCTTAAGGGATATTCATACCATTATGGGGGTCTTGTGAGACATTAGCCGCATTGTTGGGATCTTGAGGGATATTCGGTTGAGAATTTTGGGCTTGTTGCTCGGCCATTTTCCTTATTTATGACAGGGTTTGAACGAGCATGCAAGATGGTAGAATAAACTAAGATGTTAGGATGATCTTGATGATGAAAGGATTGATCTGTTTCAATGATGGATTAGCCAAAAAGGATGTGGCTTAATAGGATTGGTTTGGATGATTGATTTGGCCAAAGTGGATTTGCTTGATGAGATCAGATTGGATTAATTAGTAAACAATTGGTCAAATTGGACTGAATTGACTAGATTGACTGGGCGATTGATGATATAAGGATTGGATTGGATTGATGACCAATTAATAATATTGGATGGTAGGATGAATGATGATGACCAAAACCAAGTTCAAGAGTGATCCTTGGTAACGCTAGGTGTTGATTAATCGACTAAAGGATGGATATATGACAACAACACCGAATCCAACTTGAGATAGAAGTGGATTGATTAGGCCGACAAGGATGACCGACTTAGGATGGATGACAATCCTAAGTCAGTTTTGATAGATGATGATTAGAGATGAACACCTAAGTTAGACTAGATAACTACTTTAACGAAGTTTAATGAAATACCGGCGATCCAAAATGGAGAAACAATAGCTAGGATGGGGAGAACGACTGAGTGAACGTGGGGCCGAAATGGATAAATGAGGATTCTAAATGGGTGAATGGATGCTCGATGGTGAAGGTTGACTTTCAAGATGAGGAAACAAAGGCTCAGAATGGGCGAATGATTACTCAGAATATGAAAATGGCAATCTTGAATGAAGGAACGACTCCTGGAATGGATAGAAAAAGGATCAGAAAAGTTGTTTGAAGGTCAGGTCTACCCCTAGGATGGGTCAGGTCCACTCCTGGAGGCTAGGTTCACTTGTCAAAAAAATATGATCAAAATTGGTTAAAACATGCTTAAAAGGGTTGGTTCAAACATCAGGTCTGCCCTTGGATGGGTCAGGTCCGCCCCTAGAAGGTAGGTCTTCCTGTCGGGAGGGAAGGTTTTCCTATTGGACAAAATTTGGTCAAAAATGGCTCAAACAAGCTTAAAAGGGCTGGTTCGAAGGTCAAGTCTGCCCCTGGATGGGTCAGGTCCACCCCTGGAGGGCAGGTCCCCCTATCGGGAGGGCAGGTTCGTCTGTTGGGAGGGCAAGTTCGCTTGTTGGACAAAATTTGGTCAAAAATGGCTCAAACAGGCTTAAAAGGGTTGGTTCAAAGGTCAAGTCTACCCCTGGATGGGTCAGGTCCACCCCTGTAGGGCAGGTCCGCCTGTCAGGAGGGCAGGTCTACCTATCGAGAGGGCAGGTCTACCTGTCAGACAAAAGTTAGTCAAAAATGGCTCAAATAGGCTTAAAAGGGCTAGCTCAAAGGTCAAGTCCGCCCTTGGATTGGTTAGGTCTTCCCCTGGAGGGCAGGTCCGCCTATCGGGAGGGAAGGTTTGCCTGTCGGGAGCGCAAGTCCGCCTGTCGAACAAAAGTTGGTCAAAAATGGCTCAAATAGGCTTAAAAGGGCTAGTTCAAAGGTCAAGTACACCCCTGGATGGGTCAGCTCTGCCCCTGGATGGCAGGTCCTCCCTAGACAGGTTTAAACTTGAGTTTTGAAGAGATGACTAAGGCAAAGGACCCAAAACACTACAAGCATCAATCAAAAGAATATGGCTAAGTCAACAAAATAGAAAATTATCGATTTTTCACAAAGAAGACAGTTTAGACAACACAATCCTAAGACTAGTAGAAAGGGTATGGCTGACAATGTCCTCTATTCTAGGATGAACATGGTTGCTAAGGAGTCCTCGATATACACCTGGTACGTGAGGTCCAAACCGTGAACACCAACCCATTACAAGTGTGAGTCGAGAGCCTTAGCAAGATACTAGAGGCTCTGACCAACTCTTCACATCATCCTGACGCTTCGCCAATTACAACGTGGTTGGATTGAGGTAAAGATTTTGCTCTCTCCCCTTTATATACCCCACTGGTACACGTGGTTGGAATTGTCCCTTGGGGTGGTGAAATCCCCAAGCAGGTCCCCTAATAAAATAAAAAGAGGGAGACACAAATACTTGATAAGCTACAATTTCTCATCACCCAAGATTGTCAAATGGCGCAAAGGGAGTGGATACATGAAATAGCTTACCAACAAGCACCAAAAACAAAATTAATTGACACCCCTAGTTAAACTATGTGCCTAAGTTATATAAAATGATAAGTAATAGCTAATAAATAACTAACCCTACAAGGAAAATTGTTAGTAAATCTTGTCCTTGTTCCTCACCAAATGTTGATCAGATGCTTGCACAAACTCAAACAAGACACATTGGGGGGTTAGAAATACTTAAAACAACAAAAAAAGGTGTTAAAAACTGAATTTTCACCTTCTGAAAAGAGTTGTCCAGGTCAGGTCCACCTGTCTAGAGGGCAGGTCCACCTGTCTGTCAGGTCAAGTTTGTCTGTCTAGAGGTCAAGTCCGCCCATCTATGAAAAATTTGCAAAAAGTTAGTTTCTAGAGTCTGTGGAGGGCAGGTCCACCCTTGGAGGTCAGGTCCACCTGTCTATCAGGTCATGTCTGCCCCTCGAGGTCGGGTCCATCCCTCTGTAACTTGCACTTGCAAAAAGTGAAAAAAATAACAAACGTGAAAGATACAGACCCATTTGTGGGCCCCACCGAGCGTACCAGAAATGTGATCAGGTGAAAATATGTGTTAGAAAATGAGCAACAAACAAAATAGTACAAACAACAATTATAAACACCCTACACCTCAAAATTGGCCTAGTTGGATTCAAAAATAAAGATAAAAAATGGAGCTGATTTACCTTGTCTTGAATCGATCCTTTGGTTGGCCCTTCGATCTTTGATGTTGTATGCTCCTTTGATGGTGAAAGATACAAGTGTGAGATGCAATATGGATGGAAAATAGGTGAGAATGGATGCAAGTGCAAGTATTTGGCTAAGTATGGCTCAAGAGAAAAATTTGCAAGAGTTTGGCTAGCACAAATAATCTCCTAAAATGAAAGAAAAAAGGGGGTATTTATAGAGAATTTTGAATTCTCTAGGGAAATGGATGGTTGGGATTAAGCCAACAAAGCCAAGATGTAAGGCTATGGTGAGTTGAGAACTCACAAGCCCTCATATCTTGATATGTGGCATGTGAAGTGGCTTGAGAAAGATGATGTGTAAATAAATTGGAAAGAGAGTACATGACATGGAGATACTACATAGTACCTTGGGATTTGGACAAGATCTTCTCATAAAGGAGGTCCTTGTCCCCATGTGGGTGAAAGGACATGAGGAATTAAAAATTCCTCAAATATCCACATGGGAATGAGAGAAAGAATTTAAAATTCTTTGGAATGCATTAGGGGATTAAATGTGAATTAAAAATTCACATGGGGAAAGGGGTGCCTTCTCCAAAATGAGAAAGTCTTTAATAAGGTTGACTTAGGACACATTCCATAAATAACATGGAGATTAGGTTGATCTAATTAAGTGATTAAGGTTGTGCAAGTACCTGATTAGCCAAATTAATAACATATTAGAGGAAAGTGGGAAATTATGGAGGATGTGACCCTAATGATGATTAGGGGTGTGCACATATAAATTAATTGTGATTAGAAGAGGTTTAGATGGTTAAGAAAGATTAGAGACCAACTTGAAAAAGTTGGAGGATGTGACAATGAGAGAGAAAGTGAGGAATTAAAAATTAATTTAAATTTCAAGAGGTTATATGACTAAATTAAATAAAGTGGTATATTTATTTAATTTAGAGAGGAAGAGGGCAAAAGTATTTATTAAATTAAATACTTTAGGAACCTTAGGTGGAACATGAAATATTAATTAAATGGATGATTTAATTAATATCGACGAAGTGGATGAAGTAGATGAGTAAAGGGATGAATAAGGAGACATCTTTGACCATGTGGAAGTGGTCAAATTTGGATGTCTACAATAGGTACCAAGCATCAACTTCACTTGCTTGTTAGGTTTGTGCGTGCCATGACCCAATGAAAACATTTTGTTTCAGAAATAATGGCAAGTCCTTCTTTAGCCATCATTCTCTTATAAGACGATTATCTGTGTTGTCACCTGTCGATGTTACTATCATTCTGGTTCGTTGTGTCGTTCATGTTTGTGTTATGTTTGGGTATCATTTAACTAGTTAAAGGAATTAATTAAATAAATTATTTGATTTATTATAATGTTATTTGAAATGGTAAATTAAAATAATTGTGTTTATGGTTTGATTTACTAAATCAAATTAAAATAGGATATTTATTTAAATGTAATTGTTGATTTTAAATGTGAAAACTTAAATAAAAGAAAAGAAGATATTTGGAAGAGTTTATTTTCAACAATTTATAAATAATATCTAAAATATTGATTTGGAGTTAGAATATTGATCTGGTGTAATTGATTAAATTGAAACTGGTTTATCAATTTTGATTGCAAGCTGACAGTTAGTTAAGTCTTGTGACTTTGAGTTAATTGAAAATGAATTAAAAGCTTTTGGTTGTGCAATATCATTGACGACAATTGATTTTGGATTGTTGGGAAGAAATTTTTCATGACAATTTTTTTTAAGAAAAAAAAACTTCTTCTCTGTACTTTCGTTGAAAAGTTTTGGATATAGTGAATTTAAAGGATTTGTCCTTTTGGAAAAATAAAGTTTTCAGATTTTTTGATTCATGCTGCAATCTTTGTTGGATTTGAGCAAAAATTCAAGGTTCTCTTCTTTTGATTTGCATTTCCTGAAAAGTAAGTTTTTGTATGTATTTTATCTTATAAGTTCTTCTTTGTGGTAGAATTCGTTTGTTGAATCTTCTGCACAAACTTCAGAAAAGAAAATTGTTGTTGATTACATGCATGATCTTCTGGAAGATTTAAAGCTTTATTTTTTATAAATTCTACTTTACATATATTGTAAATTATGTATCCTAGCGAACCACGCCTTTCTCCTACCCAATGCAATCAATATATTTTGATTTGCTCATTCTTAGCAGTCAACGAGTTGATTCTCTCTCATAAATTTGTTCCTTCGTTAAATTATGCTCTGGAGATTACTTGTATTCAATAAATGGTTCTATTTGGTGACTTGTATCACGTTTTCATTAACCTAGGTTGAAATCAACCTCTGCCCCTTCTTAACTTTGTTGATCTTATTATTATTATTATTATTATTATTATTATTATTATTATTATTATTATTATTATTATGTAATTTCTGCGACATCGATCGGTGCATATCTTTATCTTAAGAATGACTAGTATTCGAATAATCAATATACCTTTTATCTCTTATAGGAATACTTTCCCACCGCATGCTTAGTGACTTATAACAATTAGTAAGCCTACTTTTATGTTGCATGTATCTTTTCCTCTTACGCTTCTTGATAATCGTTTACTTTGATCTCCTTAAGTTAGAATACCCATTGCATGTAGTAGGTAGGTATTTCAATTAAGAATTAAGGATTTAATTTGAGATCGATCTTATTCTCAATGTTGGAAAATTTATATATATGCATGTTAAATATTATAATATTTGAAAATATAATAGTATGGGCGGCGTTTTATATAAGTTGGAGTCCATGTTTTGTGCTTCATATCTCCTTTTTGCGATAGATGAAAATCCTTGTAAATTGCTCCCAAATTAGAATATGCGAGCTATGTATAATATTGTATATCCTTCGATTATGTGGGAATCAATGGAGAACCATGTTGTGTGTATCCTGCAATTATGTATTCCATAAGTTGATACTGATTTGAAGTATTGTGTTAAACTATTACACACCTTGTCTATGTGCACTCACTTTACATATATACCAGCCATAACATTTGATGTAATTTCCTTTTGTTATGCTTGGTGGATGTCCCCTTTTATTGGCCTCAAGCAATTATTCTATGGTGCAAGTTTGTTTTCAGATCGCTTCATTATCATTATTGAATTGATGTTTTGTATCTGGTTATGATGCCTTATTGCCCTATATAGTTACAAATTGGAGACAATCATATTATAGTCAGTACTTAATCCATACAATTCCCTTGTTCTTTATAGTATTTGATGCTTACATATTGTATGTTATATGCTATCGAAATTAGTCAGTGAAATTTTCCTTTGATTAAGCTGCTAGAATCATTTTTTCATTTGGCAATTGATAATACCAATTCTCTAAGTTAGTTTCCCTTCGTGTTTGATTTGATGGTTGTTTTTATTACTCTTTTTACTATCTGATGTATACTTACAACCATGTCCATTTAATTACAACACATGATATTATGTACTGATGTGCCTGATTGTATGCATTGAGTTAATCCTCAAGCGCTATGGTTGCATGTTGTGTTTTACTTCTGAGACCATGTGCATGTTAATGTATTTAATTACTTTAGTTTACTACACTCCAACCCAAGTTGAAATCAATGTCCTCTTGATATTTAATAATATCTATGTCGATATTCCTATTTATTTATATAAATATTCACATAGAAAATTGTGTAAGTTTTCATATAAATATCTTATGGTTGTTTGTTAATGAAAGTTATCTTTTATGAACTTCAATTCGTGAAGTCTTGATTGTTGTTTATGATGGGAAATAATGTATTGTTTATAATATATGAGTATACTTTTGAGTTATGAGTTCTTTAATCTTCCATAGGTTAGGAAAGTAAACTTGTATTGTATGTTGATTATGCTTGTACTATGTTGTTCAATTGCAATGATTTATTTGGGACTTAGCCTTGCATGAATTGTTATTGCCCTGGTGGTATTTTAAAAGTTAAATGGTCTACGTCATGTTTGATGATGTGCTCATTCTTAGTTTTGTATTAATGTTCTTGATGGCTATCTCTTTTGATTGATAATGAGTCATGTTATTAGGAAGAGTGGCTTTCAATAGGGGTTAGAATCCAAAGAGGTAACTAGGGTAACCTATCGTAAGTTTGTAATTCAATGAAAACCAAACTAAATGTATTAGGGGTTGGGTAGTGTTCACTAAACAATTCAGATAATTTAATTGCCTCGCCTAATACCTTAGTGCTTGTAAATATTAAGAGTAGGTTGAGATGTGCCTAGAAAGTCATGATCGTCTACTTTGTCTTCTTGAAAGGCAATTCAATTCCACATGAGTTTGTTTAGGGGTCGAGAATTGGTAGAGACTACCAGGGTAACTCAATATGAGGGTCGATAGTCTAGGAGGATTCACCAGGGTAACCTATAATAATCTATGTGATGGCACTCTTATTCTAATGCATGTTATGTGGTCTTTTGTGTAGAGTTATCCTTGTTTATGTTGAGTGCCTCTAGGAACTTTGTTTGTAATTATGTGGTTTAGATATTGTTATGTCGTAATGTGAACGTCAAGCCATGTAATGTAATGTTTTGTCTTCATGTTTGTTTATCTTTGTGGACCTGATATTATCTCCTAGCACAAGGGAGTGGACCTTTGAGTACCATGTAGTTGGGAGGAACATGTTATATCCTCCATTGGGCCCCCTTGCAGGTGTTGTTATGCTTGGATAATATTGTACTTGAAATAGATTCATGATTGTACATTGTTCGTGAAGTTGGACATTGAGAGTGCTCATGAACAAGGTTGACAGATGTGTTATGATCTTCATCTATATTGTATACACTCTTGATGTGTATGAGTGAACTTATTGTAATGTTGTTTCAAGATTTATCATAATCTCACTTGATGTAACTTGAAATTGTAACTTGACTATTATGATTATGTGATTGGATCATTCATTATAGATATGATTTGTCCTTATGGTTTGTCTTTTGGTTCAATGATGTGATGTTCTTACTTGTAAATGTTGAAGTAGCATTGTCATGGAATCCTGAGAATGTATGTGTATATGTTTCTTTTGTTTTCTTGTCGTAATCAAATGCTTTTAAGAAAAAAACTTGTTCAGTTATTTTGTTACTTTATGAGTTGTTCTTTGGGTTCCCTAGCAGGGCGTTATGTTATTGTAAGTAGAACTAAATAAATTTGATCCCATTTGGAAGTAGGTAGGTAGGTAGTCCTTGAGAAATGGATTCCCTTATGACCCAATTCCATAGGGGAGGGTTTGTGGTTATTCGTAAACTTGATTATTTCTCCTTTTTAAGTATGCTTAAACTCTAGGATAAATTCTTATTAGATGATTATGAGCTCATCCTTTCAATACTATCTCCCCATTATATAGGTTTGATCCAATGAAAGGAAAATCATTTTTGTAAATCCTATCTACTTTGAGATTTGTAATATTTGGCTTTCAAAAATCTAGTCTAATCTTCAATGAACTTTTAGAGTCATTTCCAATATGGTTTTTCTTTATGGAAATATAGGGGAATTCCTTAGGACTTGATGGAACTAAAATAACCAATGCTTATATGCTAAAAAGTGAAACTTTGTGTCTTAGCTTAATTATATGCATAAAAGGTATAAGAAACCTCTACACACTAGGGATGTCTATCCTTCCAAGAAAGAAGGGCATGATAAAATTCACCATGACATGAATATGAAAGAGTTAGTGAAACATGCTAATATTTTTTTATTGGTGATGCATATTCAAAGCTTTACATACTTTCATGGTGTGAATAACTCTTATAAGTAGGGATGGTCTACTTATGCTAAATATGTACTTTATTTTATGTTGATATTAGGATAAAGTTCCTTACGACTACCTTTTGCAATTGTGAGAAATAAAAAATAAACATTACCTAAAATGATTGGATATTTTTCCTTTATATGTGTTTATTCTAGATAAGTGTATGATATACCATATGATTGGTAATATACAAATTATACATTCTATTGGATCCTTTGTCAAAGTTATAATTATTATCTTGTGTGCATACTTATTCCACCCCTAAAATTGAATTAAAAATATTAGTCTTTGTTATTAAAATACTAAGAATCCTAAAGGCATGTGTAAGTGTTTGCATGTCATATTTTTGGAGTGTCAAGTTTACTCACTCTTAGCAAGTATCAAGATTTTGGGATGTATGACATACTTGTGCTTGCCTTATGTTTCTTAGCCTATCAAATTATCAATTTGTTGTCCATATCTACATGCATTCCTCCTTGATCTTGAAAGGCCGCTAAAATCCTTGTGAAAAACTCCTCTAAGTGTAATTTCATTAGAGAATTGGAACTTTTCAAATTCCTTGATACCTTTATGTTGGATTTCTTGAGCCCCTAAGCTTGAAAATCCCATTAAAAGTTTAATTGATCTTACCTTTTTTAACTTTCAAACTTCCTCATCCATCCTTCCCTTGATACCCATTCCCCTTCATCTTTGCCCCTCAAGCTTCAATCCCTTGCACTCTAAAAAAATATTATAAGTCTTGCAAGGTTGGACTTTGAACCTTACCCTTAATCAAGTATCCCTTTCCATCAATCACTAAAAGTTTGAAACTTCATCTATTATCTCTTCATCACTTATCAGAGTTAAAATTTTGATCATTCTCAATCCTTGGTACCAAGTCATGCCCCAAACGAACTCCCCCCAACTCCCCAATCCTAACATCCCAAAAACATTTCCTTTATTAGGGTTCCCTTGTCCATGTTCCCCCATCTCGCACCCCCTCCAACACAACTTCCTTGTCACCCCTAACTACTCCTAACATCTTGGTTCCTATCAATGTTTCAAGATATTCCATACTCATGTCCCAAGGTATTTATTAGCACTATGAGGCCTAATATACAAAGGAGTACATATTTATTCATCAAAATTTCAAAGAGGGACATGCTCCCCTCCAAATTTAAAATATGATAGCAAGTCTAATAACCTCTTTAGCCCCAAAAAGGTATATAGTGAGTATCTTTATTCCTATTAGTGGTCCTAGAATTTAAGGCCTAATTTGTCTTAAGGCCTATTAAATTAAAGGGGAAATATTTCAAAGGTTACAATGGCTAGAGGTAGTTCGATGATTTTAAATAGAAAAATACTTAAACATTATTTCAAATAATGAATGCCAAATGAAATGACACCTCTCCTCCACCCACTCCTAGCTATTCAACATTATTGCAAGAGGTCCCTACTACCATGTATACTCCTCCAACTACTTGCATTGATTTCATTTGATCTCTCTACATCTTGGGCATCCATTTTGGAGGGATTGCTTCTGGGCCATTAATTTTAAATTTATATAGTCTTGTTTCCTACATCAGGCTCAAGGGGTTAAAAGGGATTTTCTTATTCATTTTGAAAAATTGGCCAGTGATTATTTTTAGCGGACTAAACTAGTGCCAAAGCTTCCTAGGGTTTCAATCATTGAAGTTTAGTTGCAAGAAGGTAATGGATTATGTTGAAATGTCAAAAGAGAATATTGTAGAGAGTATTGTAGGGTGCTCATATCCAACATTCAGAGGTGTGAAGCTTCTAGGCCACTGGTTTGGGATTGTATGAGCAAAACCACTTTGACAATGGGTGAAATATTTTTGGGAAACTTGTCAAGGAATATTTGTAATGACCATTTTGTATTTATACATGAGTTTGTGTAGCTCAATAATGGATAACTAATTATGTTTTATCTATGATACTCAAACTTTGATGCATTTCATGATTTAAATTCAAATATTCTACACTTGTTGTTCACTACAATTTCTTCTTATCAATTGTGACTTTGTAATCCATTGATAGACATCATGAGAAAGCTGTTATCAAACACTCAAACATAAAACAAATTGGTTTCACCATGGCATATAAAATCCTCCACTTAACAATTCATAATGTTGAAACAACTCCAACATGTTACTCACCCCAGTGACACATACAAATTCAGTATAATCTTAAAATAAATGAATAAAAAAATCAACACCCACCTATAAAGCAAGCATAGAAATAATTATTTTATAGATTCAACAAAAGAAAAGTTGATTAACTCTAAAAATCTTTGTAAAATGGCACCTGTCCGAAGAGACAGACATTCTAACATAAAGTGCCTAAGCTTTCTGAAGCTTTATTAATGTGGAATGTAAAATTCAAACTAAGCTGAGGGTTCTGAACGAAGGTCCTAAATGAAGAAGTGCTAACCTCTCAAAAATGTTAGTAGCCAACAATAAACCCCTATATACTGCCATTTATCATTATCAAAATCTCAAATCAATGGCAAAGAACCATAAAAGAACTTGTCATGGAGGTGTATTACATTTTTAGACTTTGTTCATTCTTTCAACTTTTTTGTTATATTTTGTCGCTGGAATGTAAATATATTAGTTAACTAAAATATAACTTATTTACTATTGTAAGGAAGTAAATGGATTCTTTCTTAAATGGTGTGAAAATCAATTGATTTAATTTAAATTTGTGAGAGATCATGTAATATAAATTGTAAATTTGGAAATAAATGAAATAAGAATATTAAGTTGAAATTGATCATCAATAGATAGATAGTTTTTCAATATTTTGATCATAATTTAAAATTAGTCTTTTTGGATGCATCAAATGTTGAATGATAAATTTGAATTAGGTTATTCTTAGAATTTAATTAGAGTAAATTATGTACGAGATTTGCTTAAGTTTTATCATGTCTGAATTTAAGTAATGACTAGTGGTGTTTACAAAAATCTTTAGAGAATTTCTTGAATTGTAGAGGTCAAGATTTCCCTAGTCAAATCCTTGTCAAATCAACTTTATGGCTGTTAGGAAAGATTTGAAGATAACAAACAACATGCAACATATCTTGAATGATGTGACAAACAAATAAAAGTATAATGTATTCTCTTTTAAGTTGTTAGATCTAGATAGTATTTTCATATTTCAACCTTCATTCCATAATTTCAAAATGAGTGAATAAGTGTTCTTAAATTCAACCAATTAATCATAAATATATATAAGTTTTGTACGCTTGATTTTTGTATTTGAAAACACTTTTTTACTCATTTTGAGATCATGGAATGAAGTTGGAATGTGAAAATAATATCTAGATTTCACAACTTAAGAGGAGAATCTATTATGTATTTATTTGCTTGTGACATCATCCTACATATCTTGTACAATCCTTGTCTTCATTTTTGTTCTCAAAATCATAAAACCAACTCGACAAAAATTGACTAAAGAAAATTTAACCTGTAAAATCCAAAAAAAAAATCTTTAAAAATGTTTGTAAACATCATTATTCTCGCTGTCATATGCTTAAGATAAAATCCTTCATGCAAACCATAATAGATATTTGTTTCCTTGCATGACTACACCACAAAGTATTCACCGTCAAGCTTGTCTGCAAGTAACATATATTTGTTACTCATCTCAAATCTCGGAAATTCCATGGTTGGGATGCCACGTATAAAAGATAAAATGATGAAATCACATGCCAAAAACACTTTGTAATCATAATTTTCCTCATTAGGCAAGTGCTTGCCCATCTTCTTGAGGAATTCAAGAGCCAAGGTGTCCACCATAATCATCAGTGGGATCCTTTTATCATAACTTTTGAAATTGCCATCACATCTGGATTCATTCCCTTGCATGCACCGTTAACATGAAACAAAACAAATACTTTGAGATTATAAAAAGAGATAACATGGATTCCTCCAATGGACTCCTTTCTATAGAAATTCCCCTTTCCTGCTATAAATTATAGCAAAACCTAGGAATTCTAAATCATTTTCTATAGGAAATTGCTAACTGGGTTCTGATAACTGAGTTAAATGTTTAGATAAGGATTTCTTCTTTCAGTGTAGTGTGATCTTACTGGTCAATACTGGGGAGCCCACATATTGCTTGCCAATTGTGATGGTAGGAAACAACTTCAAAGGCCACTCCCACCAATGGAGTACGTTGATTTGAAAGATTCAATTCATGCACAGGTTCAGTAATAGTAAGAATGCACGAAATGATGAACTCAATAATTACAAAACACTTAAAGCTGCTTGACTCACATCATAATATATTATATATGCACAAGCCTAGTCTCTTGTAGAATACTTCTCCCAATTCAATTTGTGTGTTATCATATGAATAGGAGACATTTTTTTATAGATGAAAGCCCCTCCTGTTTTATAATAATAGTTTTCTTATGATCATTTCAAAACCACATTGCTTGATGTGTAAGGATACCCATGTACACGGTTTTTTTAAACATAGAATGTTGCATTGCTTTATATGCAAACAATATGTGCAAATTTTATATCCAATTATCTATTACTATTCTAAAATCCCTTTTAACATATATTTATCTTAATTGGTCTATTTTGGTGTCAACACATAGATAATTAATATGTATTTCTTAATATCAATAAGTTATATTTAATAGATATTTTTAAACATGTAACAAAGCTCTCAAACCATCCAATAAAAAACTCAAAATTTCTTTATGTTAGTTTAGAGAAAATATTGGAGGTTTTCATAGTGATATAGGCATTCCTAGAAGAGATCTGATAGAAGGGGAATCAAACTTTTGTGGCCACCAAGACTGGAATAAATTTGAAAGTTGATTGTTAAAAATGGTACTTAGTTATTTTCTAGTAAAGATCTTTTTTCCACTTATTGAGTTACATAATACCAATTTCGAAGAATGAGACTTGGAAGAAAGATAGAATACATAAGAAAAAA
Organism: Sequoia sempervirens; assembly: GCA_007258455.2. Taxonomy (NCBI): domain Eukaryota; kingdom Viridiplantae; phylum Streptophyta; class Pinopsida; order Cupressales; family Cupressaceae; genus Sequoia; species Sequoia sempervirens. The sequence continues at coordinate 35,737,154 of VDFB02000013.1, read as the reverse complement.
CAACATTTAAGGGAGAAATGGTTGGTGATAGAAATGGGTTTTGATGAAATGACTACTACCCACAAAGGATAAGAAAAAGAATTGTGTGATTTTCATAGCCATATTCACATATTATTCTTCTTCTTACAAACCAAGGAAAGAGAAATCTACAAGATGTATCTTGATGAGCTAGCCTCAAGGTAGAACAATGCCTTTTATAAGTTCTCTTAAGACATTTTAGAAGAAAATAACCAAAGCCATTTGTAGCCAACATAAAGTGATGACAAGAGTGGGTATCTCTACTAGATATAATAGAACAACTCATGTTACTTGTTTACGATTAGGATAAAAAAATGTATCCTTGAAAAGGACTCGAACACACTTCACAAATTGGGAGTCAAGAACAAAATCTTCAAGCTTAAAGCATGGTGATAATGAAAGACTAATCGATATATCATATGATTATTCAAATTCGATTTTAATAAAAATGGTTTGTTAGTTTTGATATTCAAGCCCATTCCATGAATTTATAGATGACAAGATATTACACAAGGTGATCCAATTCCT
>VDFB02000013.1:35649439-35736508 GCA_007258455.2 Sequoia sempervirens | reverse complement strand
TCTTCTAACTCAATGTGATCTAGGAATGGTTCCAACAATAAAGTGTACCACCAATGCACTACCAGGGTACCCTTCAAAACAATTCATCCCAACAACACTTGAGGTATACCACCAACACACTACCAGGGTAACCTTCAAAAAAATTAGTCCCAAAAACAAGGTGTACCACCAATGCACTATCAAGGTAACTTTCAAAACTATCGAAAATCAAAAACATCTAGAAAACAAAAAATCAAAAACATACAAAAAACAACAAAATCAAAACAACATATTTATATTTTTCCTTCACTCAAACTTCTAAGATATGAACATTTACTTGAACCTCATAGCTAGTTCAAGTAAATTTCCCACAACATATCCTCTAGAAATATAAGTGGAATATTAATCCAAGTTATCAATGTTTTGAATTTCAAAACACGTTATGCTCTCAATCAAACCAGTCAAACTATGTGGTCTCTATGTGTAAAATTTAAGAAAGACTTATCAACCCCCAAGGCCTTAGGTTAGTCCCTTTAGGTGTCTATCATGCTTTATTTTCAACTTAGTCAAAAAATTCAAAATAAAAATATTCAAATATCTTGAAAACACTAAAAACAACATTAGATAACATCAAAAAACACAAAAACATTTGAAAAAAGCTAAAAAATCCTATATTTGTTATCGCCTATCTATAATAAAATATCATCCATAGTAAAAATTTATCTTCACCCTTTAACAAAATCGACAAACAAACAAAGCAACATCAAAAGCTAGAACTTTCAAGTAAACAATCACAAAGATTTGATCACAAATAGACTAAAATAATGTTGAAGTATTAACTACCTATCTTTTGACAATTCACCAACAACATTCTAAGATATGTCTTAACAAATCCATTCCTACAATAGACATGATCAACATCGAATAATAGCCCCAACCCAAACAGATATGGCAAGTGATAAAACAACATTGATTAATCTTTTTATAGTCTTTTTTTTTTTTGTATTGACTCATTCCCAAGATATCTTGAGGATGTCCATAAGGATTAAGAGAAGAAGGAATGGGGACAATTGAGAATCATTTCAATTTGTTGTTTGTAAGATATTTTTGCAATACTACCATGAGGGGTATTTGATTTGTATGATGTATGAAATTTTTTTTGAGACAATTTGTGTAGTAGTTGCATGTTAGGTATTCCATACCTCTGTGTAACTAGTCTAAAATTTTTTAACACAACTGAACCATACACTTTAATAGGGTTTTCATATGTTTGGTATGAGCAAGAATACTCCTTGTTTGTAGAGTCAAATTCCACACAATAGATACAAAGTCACCTTGTTCATTAATACCCTGGTGCATTGTGTCTATTTGCTACATCAATAAGGATTGTTAAAGATACGAAGCCTCCAAGCAAAGAAAAAGAAAATTCATCAATGACTAACAACATCAACTATTCTTCACTTCATAGTAACATTTTCTTCTTTTCACCATTTCTTCTACCAATCCTTGCACTTAAACACATCATGTCATCTTATCAAAACATTTGGTTCATTATCCATAATTTTCACCAAATTTCCTAAGGGGGTACCATGCATGTTATCCCATCTAGGTCATAGTGGGGAAACTCTAGGGCATACTATGGAAACTTTTGAGTAGAATTTTTTTATTTTTCTTTGACACAATGCTCAAAATTGCATTCTATCAAAGAGGGGAGAAATGTAGACACCTAAAATTATCCTGACAGGAAAACAACACTATTTGACTAACTCTCACCCTTCTAATTAAATAATATATTATCATTTAATTATTATCATTTCCCATATTTGTCTATTAATTAAGTGATATAACATTATTTAATTAATTCAACCTCAAATCATCATTTACATGAGGAAAAACCCTAATTTCCTCTATTAGTTGAATAATAATACATTACTTAATTAATTCACTTTTTCACCACTTTTGACTATTTTAATAAATTACATTTATTTAATATAGTAATAATCAAACTTTATTCCTCTTGATTAATTAAATAACATCAATTATTTAATTATGTCACTAATTCACGTTATTCCCCTAAATCAATTAAATTATTGAAACATAATAATTTAATTAAATCACTTTCCTCCAAATTTGAATAATTGAATCGATTCTTCAAAAAAATCATGAAAAAGGTCAAATCAAACAAATACCACTTTTTTTGCAAATGTCAAACTTGATTAGCATGTTCAACTGCAAAAGATTAATTAATTATCCTCACCCACTTTTATGATTGAGTAAATTGTGATCCATCGATTCCTCACTCTATTCCTAATAGATCAATCCATTCTTCAATCCCAATGAAGGATCAAATTGATTTCATCAATTTCACAGATTTCTCCACATGATTTCTTCAATTCCATAGATTATTTAATCTATCTCCTCAATCCCACTGAACACTCAAAATGATTTCTTCAATCACACTAATTACATAATCAATTTACACTAAATAAATTCATATCTATTTCCTCTCAACATCTTTTGACTGTCGATCGATATATTCTACTACGCAATCTCAAGTATTCATTTTGAATCACAATTTGTATTTAACAAACCTCTTTCCTCTCAAAAAAAGATTGAAGAATCAACCTATTTTATAGAATGAAGTAATTCCAATATCTTAATTGGCATTGGACAAATCTTCAACACACATCTTTGATCAACAACACACACATGTTCTTCAAGATTTTGCACACATAATGGAGGCTTCAAATTGATACAAACAACCCAACATCTTCATGAACACACTTTGACATGGGATGGTAAAGTTTCTTTTGTTTTTGAATTCATTATGATATCGTAGTATTTCATTGTGTGTTTTCAATAGCTTAGAAATATTCATTTCATGAGTAATAAGCATAGATCTTGATTCTTGTTTTGAAATAGATTACGTTCAATTTATTACATTTATCTCATATGACACCATTGATTCCCCCCTTCAACAATTATAGCCGCAACTACCCTAGTAGACATGTAGGAAAAATTTGGAACCATTAACAAGGCATGTGAACTGTTTGACATAATACCTAAAAATGATGTCATCTCATGGACTGCAATGATTGCTAGATATGTACAAAATTGGATTTGTTGAAAAGGTTGTAGAAAACTACAAGAAAATGCAATTGGTAGGTGTAAAGCCAAATTCCACAACCTTTGCATGTGTCCTCCCTACTTGTGCCAAAATGGGAGCTTTGTAACAAGGTATGGACATCTATCAAAGAGATGAAACATCATTTATCACTAGGCAAGTGAGTGGGAAAGACTTGCTAGGGAAGCTTGTTATGTCCCTTAGCCTTCCTTCCTCAAAACAAGAATACATGACACCTAGAATTGTAATTTCTAGGCAATATATCTAGTGCCTATTTATGTGTTCTATTTTTCCTTTTTTTTAGCACTTTAATTACTAAAAACCTATTTGTAGTCCAAAAAATTGAGCCCTTGTTTTGTCCATCCAAGGTATAGGTGTGGGCTCGAGGAGAAGATGATGTTAGAGCTCAACCAATACATGACCTGCCCATTCTTGTAGCTGAATTTAGGGGAGTATTGTCTATTTCCTCTTTAAAATAGTTGGAGAAAAGGTTCTTCTTGATGGTTGATCAATTTGGAAACATTCAAACCCTAATAACTTAGGGTGAATGGAGGGAGAAATTGTAACTTTCAACTTTAGGCCCTCTAGCAGCCTATGCTTCATTCCTCTCCACTTTTGGACAAAGCATATGTAGCATGCATGAATGATCACCATAAAATTTGATGTAGATTATAGGGATGATCTATATAGGGGATGGTAACAACAACTAAGGTGACAAGTTGGTGATTGAAGTTTAGAAATGTAGTTTATTTTCTCCATTTTATGTTAGTTCTCTAGGAAGCTGTAGCTATAGCTATAGATTGTTGATAGTTACAATTCTAATTTTGTTACAATGACTCAAATGTGAATGGGCATGCAAATCATCTTCATAATCATGATCTTGATCATTGTATTTAGAAAGCAATGGCCATGAGCACAATCACTATCACAACCATAATCACAGCCATGATCATGATCATGAACATCACCATGACCATAACCATAATCATAGTCATGGCTATGAACATGAGAATCATTTCGATGTGTTGAAATGTAGTGCATGCATCCATTCATGCAATAATTTACATAGAGTGTGGTTGTCTCAAGCCCAAAAATTAGTTGTACTATACTAATGAAGTCTCAATTGTTATCCACCAAAACACTACTAGTAGAATTGATTAGACTTGGAATAGACCAAGCAGTTGTTGTAGTGTCCCTGCGTATTGGTCTTTCTAGACATGGTGTAAGTGTTTATTTGTGATTTCATGGTTTATTGTGTTAATGGTGTAGGTGGTAAACATAATATTTTAATGGCCTTGTTTAATCAATTAATTAAATTAAAATTAATTTGCAAAGTAACTTAAATGAATTTGGAATATAAATGAAATATAAATGATATGGTTTGTAATAAATGATTAAATTAAATTACTTTGTTAAAAAGGTAAATGTTTTATTAAATAATTATATTAAATTGTATAGTTTTAAATTATGTTTTAATAATTTATTATCATGAAAGGATAATCAATTAATTATGGAAAAATAATGCAACTTTAAAATAAATAAGGAAGATAAGATTTTGAATGGATGTAAAATCGAGTTCAAAATGGAAAAAGATGGGAAAAAGATAATGCATGCACATGCACGACTTCAAACGGTTTGACGAATAGGAAACTTGTCGTTTTTATTGATTTTTGGTGTCAAAACTTATCTTTTGGATTTTAGTTTGGAAAAAAAAAATTTAAACGTTTGCTTGTTTTTGAAGTAGGCACATTTAAAAAAAAAAAAATTGCTTTGAAAATTATTCCCTCTTTGAATTAAAATAACACAACTTTTAGAACATTGTGAACTGTTTTCGAAATGTACGGATTCTTCCTGAGAATTTGATTAAAGCTTGCGATTTCCATGGTGGATTTTGGGTCCTCATCATTTCTCTTCCATTTTCGAAGCAAAGGACGCCAGGTAGGCTTCATTCTTCATGCTCATTGTTTATCTGTTAGACGTGAATAATCTGGCCTCCATTTGTCGGTTGAAAAATGAGTGTTTGTTATTGCAAAATTTTGTATGCTTTCGATTATCGTGGATTGCATTTTGAGTTCAATGGAAATTTTCTTAAGACTAGAGTTTATTTGGGAAACTCTTCCTTGAAATCAACGCCATAACATTTTGATGCAACGTTTTCCTTGTGCTAGCATGATTGATAAAATCACAAGAACAATTAATAGGCATCTTCCTTGAGCGATACTCTCTTTCTTTTTAGACTTTGAATTTCTGCTCTCTTTAGAAATCAGCATGTTGCTTGTAGCTTATGGTTCACTTCTTCAAATGATTTTACACTCCTTTATGTAGTTGATGCATATACCTAGCATCAATACTCTATATTGGTTCTTTTACCTTTCCCAACACTTTCCAACCGGTCATCTTATCCTCTAGATTGATCTCTTTTAGCATTGTCAAGTTTTTCCACAGAGACTTAGCGCCATGTCTATACCTCCATATTTTACAATCTAAAGTAATTATGGTCCCTACGCCTTTTGATTCTGCTGTGAGAATTTTCGATGCTATTATTATATGCTGCTTTGGTTTTTTTTGTTTGCTGTGGAAGAATCTATAGTATGGGCATCACAGAGTAATATATATATTCGAAACCTAGATCTCCTATTGGTAGTTATACATTGCATCTATTATTTAAAAGCTCGTATTAGGCAGAAGAAATCAGTTTCTATTGATATTTTGTTTCCAATCATATTTACATTCTTGTAGGAGTCAAATCTCTTAAATTACTCATTTAATTCTTGTCTGAGTTCCTGACTTTTGAAATAATCTCTTAAATCTCTTAAACTTTCTTGGGGTGGTGTTGAGTTTCTTTTAGATTGGTAAATGCATTCTTGCATGGGCGTCCTTCATCTACATGTGATGTATTCACACTATACTAGATACGGCCGACTAACTAATATTGCGTATGACTCCCTTGCTACATTAAATGGGAGATCAATGGAAATTTGTACTATTTGGTTTTTTGCTTTTTTTACTTTTATGTTTTTTATAATTAGCAACTCCATCTCATGGCTACTGTTTCATCGATATTTTCCTAAACCGATCTTTCTTCCCAAGTAACTGATTTCCATTAAGAATTAACTTAGTCATGAGATATATGTGTAGCTTTTGGTGGCCCTTATTTGAATTCTATGTACTCTATACCTGTAGATGCTCGAATATGCTTGTGAGTAGCATTCAGTGGTAGCATTTGCCATTAGTAGCTGATGATTAGGATGTAGACGTTTGGTCGGCTCTTCAAGTCTCTAGAGAATACGTTATATGTTAGATAATTCAAGGTATGCGTCAGAAAGTGTAGCTTTATTAGTAATTCTAAGACTTGAGGTAAACTTAGAATAGTGATGGCTTTCTTTAAGGGGCCACGTATAATTTCCTCATGGAGACTTTCCTTAAATAGTTTCATTAGTTTTCCTTTTTATAGTGAAGCTACATTCATGGTGTGGGAAGAAGGTCCTAACTTTAAGAGAATTAAATAAATAGGTATTTAGTGACCTTAGATTTTTAGAAAGAAAAGCATCTCTTTTGCTATTTTTAAATGTGGTTTTTATTTTGTTTATAACTTTTCATTAAGGGAAAATATATGGAATATATATTTAATATATTCATATGATTATATACACATAATACAAAGATGAGTAATCTTAATATAAAACACACACATATAATGATTTTATTAGAGAGTAATTTGTTTGTGTAAAAGTGTATATTTAGATATTCACAAAATATGTTTATATTTATATTTATTATTATTTAAAAAGAAAATGGTTTGAACTTTACATAATATGATTTCTTTAATTATTTTAAATGATTTTATAATAATGTACAAATAAAAATGTAAATTGATTATTTAGAATGTCTTTGAAATTAGTAAATTTGAATAAACATATTGGATAGTATAATTGTTTCAAGTAAGGGGATTGAGTAGATAATTAAGTGAAAGGAATTTGTTTGCTCACCTAGATAACTGAATGATTGATTTTGATCAATTATATTTAGATGACCAAAAGGCGAATGTAAATAAATGAAATTAGATGATCCTTTGAATTTTGATTTCCCTTATATTCATTTAATCGTTGATTCATAAGTTCTAATATGGATAGTTATTTAGAACACTTGTGATTGTTATCATGATTGATTTGATTGTTTGAGTGGGTTGATTTTTGAATAGAGGTATTTATATAACATGTTTACATAATTTCTTTAAGTGATTAAAATGTTTTCATCATGACAGAAAAGATAAATGTTTTGATGAATTAAATGTTCTCTAAAATTTATCACTTCGATCGTGTTCGAAAAACTTAAGATGGCTATGTAATTCTTTTAATTTTTTTAATTGACTTTGTAATCAACGAATAAATAGATGTAATTGATTATTTAAATGCATTCATGTTTTTAAAGGTTGGTCTTTGATGGTTTCATATTGATGTATCTTCCTTTGAGTTGTTTTGGTTTGAGGACATTTTATTCATTGAATTCATGTTGGTGTTTAATTGGAAACCTAACTTACTTTGACTTACCCTCATTTGTGAGTCTTGGGTATTCGGTCCTTTTAGGCTTCCAGAGGTGGGGAAAAATGTTGCTTTATAATTGGTTTTCATAATGGTTCTTTTTGAACTATTGTTCTTATGCTTGACCAGATTTTGGTGGGTTTTAGCCTTGCACTTGGAAGTTGTTTACTATGAAGTTCTAGTGTGGGATGGTCCATGCCTCACTTGGTGTATTTAATTTTTGGTTTTGGTATCTTGTTCAAGTTGGCTTGCCCATTTGTGATTTTGAAATTTTGTTGTTAGTAGGGGGAGTGGCTCTCAATGGGGGTTGGCACACAAAGTGGTGTATGGGTAACTTATTGAGATTTTCCTTAATCAGTGATAAACTAATAATTAATTAGGGGGTTTGGGTAGTATCTCACATTAATCCAGATAAGTTATCCTCACTCATGGCTCAAGTACTCGCTTCAACTTGAGATGAGTGGGAAGACCTAGAATGGAAAAGGTCAACTGCCTTGTTCTCTTAAAAGGTATGTTGATCCCACATGAGTGAGAATGGGGGTCAGGGATCAGTTGAGGTTGCTAGGGTTTAACTAGGTAGGGGTTCAGTAGCCTATGAAGATCCACATTGGGTAACCCATCTCAAACTTATGTGATGACACTCCACCCTTTAGCAAACTTGTGTTTTTTATTTCCCCTCTTGTTATTTATGTACCTCTAGAAGTAGATGTTGTCTTGTGTTTATTGTTGCTTTTTTCGTGGAGTCTTGTTTGTCATTGTTCACCTAACTATTTTGATTGAGGGTCTTTCTTTTCTACTCCTAGCATAGGGGGTGGGCCTTCAGGTCCATAGGGTCGGGTGGAATGTTCTTTGTACTCCATTGGGTCCCCAACCAAAGATTGAGTTGTGTAAAGTTGTACTCGTTGCAGAGACTCTAGTGATGTGCCAAAGTTAGAACCATTTTTGTTGTTTTGTACTCCTTCATTTCAGTTGTATCATTCCATGTTATTGTAGTATTCTCATTCATGTTGGGAAATAATTTTTGTACTGATGTAACTCTTGAATGATGTAAGGGTATGTGTAGGATCATCATAGAAAAAATATGCCCTTAAGTGGCAAAAAATTTAGAAAAATCATAGGGAAATTGACGTAAAAATTTCAATAAGTTATCTATATTATTTAAAAAATATGTAAGAATAGAATCTATAGCTAATTGAATTTAGTTTCTAAATTACTAGGTTTATTTTTTTTTAAATTAATTTGGTGAAAATTTGAAATTTCAATGCACTAGTACTTAAATTTCAAAGAAAAAATAAGAAGTAGGTGTCTGTCTGACCACCCTAAACATAATAAAATGATAATATTTTTTTATAATATTTTAGATATAAGTAGAGGACTCATGTCATGATGTGATGCATATTTTTTTGTAATTTTTGTCCAAGTAAATAATTAATTATGAATTTTTTATTACAAATTTTAAAAAATATAAAAAATTGTATGTCTGAGCACCTTAACTTGGTCAAAAATTCATGAAATTCAATTATTATTTTTAATCGTATAGTATATAAAGTATAGAATTTGATGCATGTTTTGGATTCAAAAAATGTGATATCATTTGAAAGCTATAGATGTTTTTCAATGAGCCTATCAATTAGGACTTTAGTCATAATTCAAATAGAAAATGAATAATAATTATTTATTAAATTCAAAGTAAAGCATAATCTATATTGGTGGAAAGTTGAGAATCTCCTTTAAAAATATTTTTCATTTCATCAATTTTGGGTAAAAAAAAAATCATCAGCCACATACCCCATCATATTGCCACTTTTTGGCCCATCATGATCTTGCACATACCTGTAACTTCTTATTATAATTGTAATTATTGTAATCTTTGGCCTTAGCTTATGATCGTTGATGGATGCTTACCTTTTATGCAATGTATATGGATCCTTGTATCATTATGTGTGTGTTGTTTCAAAGTATGCAATCCTTAATGGTGTTGTATTTGTGGAAATATTCATATTTAAACTCATAGTTGTGATGGATGGTTTTTATTTATATAATGTATGGATGTACAATCATTGATAATTAATTATATATATGGGCTAAGTGGAATACTTGTAATTAGTTAGTTGTCATTGTGGGAGTTGGGTTATGATAGAGATATTTGAAATGTAATGCAGTCGTGCTACCCCAAGAGACATATATATGTTCATTATGCATGGTTTATTACTAGTGATATATGTTAATGTAAACTAATGTTAGTTTACTTAAAAGAAAAAAAATTGTCTTAGTCAATGTTAGTTGTTTTAGTGTCCTTTGGAGTTTGTGTGGTGGGGCATTATAGTTGTTGCAACAAAGGAAATTTACCCTTCCAATGAGGTCCTCAACTAAAAAAAGGTTGTTAATATGGTCAAATTCCAAATTGTTAATTATTGATTTCAACTAGTAAATAATAATTTACCATAGTTCTCAAGAAATACCTCACCAATAAGGACCACAAAAATGGAATTTTGAAAAGAATTAGTGAGTAAAAATGTTTGATATAATGCCTCAAAAAAATGTTTCCTCATGACCTTCCATAATTGCACACTACGAATTTGTTAAAAAAAAATCTACCAACTTCCAAGAAAATGTAATTCACATGTGTAAAGCCAAATCTCATAAATCAAATAGTCTTGTTTTAAGAAGTCACTGCATGAGACATTTTTGTCATCTATTGGTGTGTTGTGTGTTTTGATTATTTTTTGTCTCTTTATTTTAACTCATTGGATAGTGTTGTTGAGGACATAACATTTGATAGTTAAATTAATCAAAGTTGCCAAACATTTAAACTAAGTACCAATAATGACATACCTAACAAGGGAAAGTTATAATGACAAAATAATAATGCTAAAAAAATGAGACTCGTCCATGTAGATATTTATGGTAAAGGAGCATGATTATTTTCCTAATTCAAATGTTTTATTTCAATCATCCTTGGACCCTTGTAAATGGATGCACATCACTTCTCCAATGAGATATTTATTTCACAAATGTACCAAAAAATATACTTTTTTTCAAACTTACCTTCCACACCTCTTGGGCATACCCATAGCACACCAAGGTGTGATTGCTAGTATAATATTTATTATAAAAAATAGATATATTAATTTAAAATATTTGAAGAGATAGAATATAATTATTTTTATGTTTTAGAATATTTTTAACAAGACCATATTGAATACTTTTTAATGTGAATTTAGAAAATTACTAACAATAAATTTAAAATGGCTCTCCCGCTCTCTCCTGGAATGGCTATCCTGCCCTCCGTTGAAACCCTCTTACTTTTTATAGATGGGGCATTGTTGGCTTCTGATGTGTAGTCGGCTTCTAGTGTGTTGTCAGCTTCTGGTGTGTAGTCAACTTCTAGTGTGTTCTCAACTTCTGGTGTGCAGTCAACTTCTAGTGTGTTGTCGGCTTTTGCTGGGTCAGTTTTGGCCATTGTTGGGTCATGTGTTGGCTTGCCACTTCCAGTTGGCCTGTTGTTGTCTTCAGATGTATCTCTTGACAGTTCATGGCCTTTGCTAGGTGGGTTTGCTGCTTTTGATTTTCCTCCTTTAGGGTCTGGGTCATTGCACGTGGATGTCCCTCTTTTGTGCCTTGTTTCTCAGTCCTTTGCTAAGGTGGTTGGTTCTAGTGGTAAAATCCTTTCTTCTCTACCCTCTTTTAAGGGTAAACCTCTACGATGCTCTTCTTCTCCCCTACTATTATTTGTGGGCAAGAGGTGTTGGATAAAGAAGATTATTTTTCTCGTTCTACTCTTATTTATAGATTTAATGGTTTATGGCCTTCCCTTCCAAATTTGTACAAATGGGTTTTGGAGTCTTGGAGGCCTATTATTGAGGATAGGATTGAACTCTATCCTTTGGCTAGGGGTATTTTTTGGCTACTTTTCAATCTGAGGATAGGGATCAAGTGTTGGAAGGGGGTGTTTGGTTGTGGGGAAAGCATTCACTTTCTCTCTGGCCTTGGTTCCCTTCTTTCAACTCTCTTTCTAAATCTACTAGTGTTGTTCCTACTTGAGTTAGACTTCCTCATCCGCCTCTTCAATTTTGGACTCCTTGCTTTGAGTGTATTGGAAATGCTATTGGTAGGTTTATTATGGTTGATTCTTCTTCTCTCCTCTATGATCATCCTACTTTCATCTGCATTCCTGTGCATGTTGATACCTCAAAATATTTACTTGGGGAGGTCATTTTGATGGTGGGGGATAGACCATGGTCTCAAATTCTTCATTATGAAGGTCTTCCTTTCCATTGTAGGAGATGCTTTTCTATAGGTCATTTGGCTACTAATTGTCAAAAAAATCTCATCAGAGTTATGCTACTTTGTGGAAATATGCTCTTCATGAGCATATTACTATGGGTAAATTTTTGGATGATGATTCTAGGGATGATTTAGGGGATGATCTCTTGGCCCCTAAAGTCATGGCTTCTTCTACTAATGGTTCTCAATTTCCTTCCACTATTGCTATTAGGTCTTTTGCAATTGTTGTTGGGGCTTCTGGTTCTATTGCTACTATTGGTGTTGTTGGTTCATTTGTAGCTATTGGTTCGTCTGTTGTTACTACTAATACAGTTAGTTTGTCTATAGTTGTTTCTATGACTAGTGAGGTTGCTACTAATGTTGTTGATGATTCTGTTGATAGTGTTGTGACTGCTAGTTTATCTGCAACACATGTCATTGTTGTTGGTTGTGGGAGTGACATTCCTAGTGCTCTTCCCTTTTTCCTTTGGTGGCTTGTCCTCTGTCTTCTCCTTTCTCTATTCCTTCAAAGGATGATCTTTCTTGGATGGTTGTCCAAATGAGGTAGAGAGGTCTTCCTAAGCATAATCATTCCTCTCAGCCCCTTGTAAAATTTTCTCATGGTGGTCAGAAGGTTGCATGGGTGGTTTAGCTCTACTTCTCCCACTATTGATTGTTGTTGTTTGGCTGCTGGTATTCTTTGTTTATCTTTTGAGTAGTTTTTTGTATCTTTTACATTTTTTGGGTTCCTAACTATCTAGTGGTGTATCTTTTGAGAAACATTTTGTGCCTAAAGTTGTAAAGGGTTTCAAGTCCCTCCAAAACCTATTTTTCCCTTATAATCAAAATAATAAATTTATTTTTTTTGCATTTATTATTATAGTTATGTTGTTTTCTAATTTTACATACATTATTTATACTTTGTTGGTGACCATTGATAATTTGATAATATATATCAATCTTCTATGTATTGAAGGTTTATATTATATTATTATATTTTTTATTGTTTATTGAAATTTTTAAAATTATGATTCCTATTCAAAACTAACTAGCTAATTAAAATTATACATAATAATATTTAACAATAACAACTAAATTATTTTCATTTATTTTATTAAATATATAAATTTATATTTTTCCATACTTAATATGTATGTTTAATAAAATCTAAAAAAGAATATTTTAATATAAAATATCTTATATTTTAAAATAAGTTAAATATTTTTTTGAAATTTTAGTATTTCTTAAAACATAAAATAAAAGACATTTAAATAACCAAAATGTCATAAAATTTTCATATAAAAAATAATAATGACCATAATATTGACATATTCCAACTCTATTAAAAAACAACAAAAACTTAACAAAGTAACCTTAAGAACCCATAGGCCACATCCAATATTCTCAAGAAAGCCCCTAATTAAAGAGAATTCATATTTATACTTTTCCTACAACTAAAATTAACTTCCACATGGAAGTAAATTTCTCACTAAGCTCTCTACTAAACTACTAGCAAAGTGTTGGTCATCTATTCAATTTAACTCATTTAAATTCACTTATGTTATTGCTCAGTTGACAACTTAGCTAGAACTTAAATCAATACAAATAAGGAGATCCTAGATATACCAATATATATATGGTCAGATATTGTGATTTAAATGTTATTCTAGTTAAGCAGAGACAAGTGCAAAAGCAAGTCCCACTTTAGGCAAGGAAGCCATTTCGAAGAATAATTTACTATATATCCATAAAATATTATGGATTTAGTAGAAGTAAATTGATATGTAGGAGGTATTTTTCACAACATGTCTAATTGTGTCATTTCTATGAAGATTCAACTGTGTAGTTTTAGAGTCAAACTCATTGACACATGTTTTTGATAAAAGGGATAAACGGGTTTTACAGGGACCTGAAACCACAAAGTAACATTACAAGCAAAGACCAAAACAGAGGTCTGAAAGACAAAAAGGTTGCCATAGAGATAAAAACTAGCTAAAATAGACAGCCACAAAAAGCCGCAAAAAAGTTATCAAACGGTCGGCAAACAGACAAAACTGGGCCCAGCCACAGTTAGTCCATAGACTTCAGAAGCTTGTCAGCAACCTCTTCTAGGTCCACCATATCTTGAACCCCCTCCATGAAAATCTAAGTCATATTGGGGGTAGTTAGGGCTTTTCTTTTCATACTTGATCTGGTTAACTTAGAGATCCCCGCTTCCTCATCCTGGTCTTTCTCCTGATCAAGGTCGATAATCAGCGCTCTTTTCTAGGTTTTCTCCAATCTTTCAGTCATGGATTTGATGATTAAAGAGTTATGTCTAGCAATTCTGCAGTTTTATTTAGCAATTTTTTTCATGGTTCCTTTAATTTTATCAAGATCTTTTTCAACAGTGCTATCCTTTTGTATGTTATCCTTCACAATGGTATTCTTCTCCACATCGAGTTGCATTAGCCCCGCAACTTTGGCTTCAATTTCCCCCAACTTACTATGAAGAGACAGATTTTTGGTCTTTAACTCACTGATTTCATAAAATAACCATTTGGCAGAATTAAATTGGTCCACAGAACATCTGTTAGCAGTTTCAATGAAGTCAAAAGGGGGTTCACAATCAGAATTGACCCCAAAATTAACCAACTTCGCACCTCTGGGAGGGCTACAATTCTCCTGTTGAATATTCTGGGGGAAGTGGGGATCCTCAAGTCTAGCCTCAGCTGCTTTAGTAGAAACAACAGGAGAGTCATCAGGGTTGGAAACTAACTTGTTAACCGAAGAACTAGAGCCCACCAATTTAGCATTAGGGTTTGTGCGGCCAGGGGTAGGATAGAGCAGGCACCAGAGGGTTGGGGGGATCGGCCAAATGCAGAAGGGGGGGCAGGAGAAGCGAGGAGAGCTTGACACGACTGGAAGAAACTTTGGTCTCAAATAAACTAGGCTCAGTATCATCCTCGTCATGCTCCAAAGGGGCTATAGGGTTTGAAAGGGTAGGCATATTCTGAAAGTGCTCATAGATGAGCCTTAAAAGACCTGTGTGAAGAATTGGGTATCTTTTAGGGCTCCTACTGTGGTCAGAAAAGATATTTCTCAGGGAACAGAGCAAGAAGAAAAGGATGGAAACACGCACCTTATGCTGGAAGTGATTGAGCAGCACGAAGTGATATCCATAAACCCTAGTGAAGCGGCCGTCAAGAGTGATGTACTCCATAATAACCCTTAGCACTTTTCTCCATAAAGCTTTTATGGTGTCCGCTTCATAGTAACTATTCATCATCTTGATAAGTTTTTGCTTCTCCATTTCGGTCTTAGGAAACCTCATCACAACTTTGTTAGAAAATTTTCTGTCTCTAAAAAATTTATGCTCTTCAATCGGGGTACTTGTCACCTACGCTATCAAAGCTTCATCAATCTGAACTTTCCTCCCAAAGAGGAGAACCTCCCCATTATTCCAATTTTTCTTGACACATTGACACATGTTTCATGAGTAGTGGTTCACATGAACCCATCTCTCATGATAATGAGTGGACCATTCATTATCATGAGAGATGGTATCTTCTGAACTATTACTCATGAAACATGGTTCAATGAGTTTTGACTCTAAAAAACTACACAATTGACTCCTAATAACAATATCACAAGAAGTAAATTGAGATTGACAAGTATTCATCTAGTATTTATATATATTCAATATTCATCATATATATAAATTATTTTCAAATGATTGATTATTAATAATTAATATTAGAATTGAGATTGCATAGATTACACATTTGTAGTAATATGTTTGTTCATATAAATTGTTAAAATACCAAAATATTATCTCAATATTAATCTAAACTTAATATTATGAAAACTTAGAAAATATAAAGTATACAATTGTGATATGTTAATTATTATAAAAAATATATATTTTTGAAATAAAATAATCCATTTTTTTTAATTCACTTTTAAAATATTATAATAACAACTATCTTATTAAAAAACTTAATCTATTATCTTATTTAAATTTTATTTTCTCAATACATCCACTAACAAAAAACTAAAATATTTTTTGAAAATAGATAAAAGATTACTAGAAAACTAAATTATTAGCTGATAGGCTATATATAGTGAGAGGTTTCAGCCTGAAACCTATCTCACGTTGTCAAACAACTACTAGATTACTATTAAACAATGAACAGTTTATAGGTTATGGTTTATAGGTTGTCAGTCACTGTCAGAGGAAATTGGATCTCCAAAATCACATCAGATTTCCTTCTGTCAAGCGTGAAATCAGATATTAATTCCCAACCTATATTTTGTTTAGAAAGTTGCAAAAATCATGTCTCGAGCTCAAGAATGGAGCAACTCTATAATCCTAATATTTTTAGATTTACTCACTAGTCATAAATACAGTGAAGTAACCATGGGATCTATTGGTGAGAGTGCTCTATTGTCGAGGTTTTGTATAGCATTTGTAGCAGCTAGGGAAAACCCTTTCATGGCACTATGCATACAGGTGTCTTCTAGAAAGGATTTTATATTGACGTAGTGAATGTCTATTGTTATTTTTTGTATGTATGCTCACGTTTGCACCATTGCTCCTTAGTCTGTGTGTTATTTTATTTTGCTTGTTAGCTATATGCCTGTTAAGGCATTCTAATGCATTCATGTTTCCTAAACTACAAAGCAAAACTACTTGTTAGTTTGAAGGTTGTGTACTTTTATCTATATGCACTTGATCTGTCTGTCCCCATTTTCATTAGGCTCTTCCCTACCATTATTCTTTGATGGAAATCTGTAACCTCTTCCTAAGTCACCATTTTTGCATCAGTAGCGAGGATACTTGCAAAATGTTTTAGAGCTTGAATTTACATTCACTGTTTGCATTTGGCTAAAAATTTTCAACGCCTTTTCAAAAAACTAGTTTGGGCACATTTTCCTGAGTCAAATAGTTTATATGATTTTCTATTTTTACAAGTAAAATATAGATGTTTCCTGTTATACTCAGCCTTTGCCAAAATGGGAGCTTTGGAACATTATATCAACATCCATCATAACATAAAGGGTATTGAAATTTTGTGAGATGTTGTGGTTGCAAGTACCTTGATACACATGTTCAGCTATTTTCTCATCAACAATCTTGGGCATGAAATGTGGTGTAGGTGTTTGCTCCAAATAAATATTGTCCTCCATTATACTTAATCTTTAGGCTATATTATTTTATTTATCATATATGTCTAGATTTTACTCTATAATGATAAAATCACACACAAATCAAGAAATTTTTGATAAGTTGTTATTATAATAGTGAAAACTTCATGCTTTTAACATCTTATTAAATTCTAAATTTGTAAAATATTTTCAAGATATGTGGAGATTAATGAATATATGTAGGTTACAACATTGATTTGTCCTTTGGTTAGTTATGTTCTAGGTTTTCCCCTGTGCTAATCTTTAGCTGGGATTACCATGGAGTCTTATTTACCCATTTCAATTACTAATTGATATTTAATAATATACTCTATTTTTCACTTGCTTCTATGTGTGTTCTGTAAAGTATTTCAATCTCTTAAATCATAAATAATGCTATACTATTTCATTCTAATTCTCTTAGGGGTATGTGCAGGATCATCATGGAAAAAATAAGCCCTTAAGTGGCGAAAAATTCAAAAAAATCAGAGTTAGGAAACTTAACGTAAAAACTTAAATAAGTTATCTATATTATTTCAAAAAAATGTAAGAATAGAATCTGTAGCAAATTGAATGTAGTTTCCTAACTACTAGGTTTTTTTTTTCAAATCTATTTGGTGAAAATTTGAAATTTCTATGTAGTAGTACTTAAATTTTAGGGAAAAAATAAGAAGTAGGTGTCTGTCTGACCACCCTAACCACAATAAAATGATAATATTTTTTTATAATATTTTAGATATAAGTAGACGAATCATTTTCAAATGTGATGCATATTTTTTTGTTATTTTTTTCCAAATAAATAATTAATTATGATTTTTTTATTACAACTTTTAAAAAATATAAAAACTTGTAGGTCTGACCACGTTAACTTGGTCAAAACTTCATGAAATTCAATTTTATTTTAGTTTAATCCTATAGTATGTGAAGCATAGTATGTGACACATGTTTTGGATTCAAAAAATGTGATACCATTTGAAAGCTATAGATGTTTTTCTTTCAACCTATCAATCAAGACTTTAGTCGTAATTCAAATAGAAAATGAATAATAATTATTTATTAAATTCAAAGTAAAGCATAATTTATATTGATGGAAAGTTAAGAATCTCCTTTAAAAACCCTTTGCGTTTCATCAATTTTGGGTAAAAAAAAAGTTGTCAACCACATACCCTACAAATACCCACCATATCACCACTTTTTGGCCCATCATGATCCTACACATACCCCTAGCATCATCCAATTCTAAATACTTTTTTGATTGGTGCTATTACTCATTTGTCTGCTTCTTTTTCATTTTCAATGTACCCCCAATATCCCACATGTGTAGTAGTTTCTACATAATATTCTAAATTCATAAAGAAAATCTTGTTGTAATGGCAGTTCATGCCTTGCTCCTTGATTGAATTATCCTATAATTAGTGATGATATATTTATGCTATGATTTATAGTGTTTGATTTGTAATAGATTAGATTGGTGTACTTGCTCAGATACTTTGTTCTGCATTTCAAAGCCTAGAAGGAAGGGGTTGTTCCTTGCTTCCTAGAGGAGACATACCAAAATGTATAGGGGGTTGAGGTCTAGATAAAATCATATCTTAATTTTTGCGGGTGAATATAAGCTAAGATATGATACAACCACTCTGTTTATTTATATAAATTAAGTGTATAAAATTAATAAGATTGAATAGGAAGAAAATATTTTATTAAACTAAAATTACATTAGGACACACAATTAGAGTTGGTCCAGCTAAGATTTTAGTCATTCTTAACTAGTATACAAAGAAAAATGTGACTCAATCGAGAGAATTTTATGGCCCATGCAACTCTTTAAAAAACAATAACAAGCATATTGGAGACCTACAAACACTCCTCAATGATCTACCTATAAACAATAATTCAAAAGGGTGGATATGCTAGATGTTGCCTCCCAACAAATCAAGAAGGTAAGGTTTTAGCACTATATTTGCGGTTGAATACTTTTTTGAGTAGTTTGTAGTAGATTGCAATGCATCTCAGAATGTTATAGGTGTGAGAATGGCATAGGTGTAATTATAATATAGAATTAGTGGCCAATTTGTTTTAAAAGAATAAAATTAAATGTTGGCTCTCAATCAGGTTGTAGATAAAATCAAGAAATATGTGTTGGTACACCACCTTATCATCTAGGAAAATTATCAAATTCTAAGATTCTTATTCCAGAAAATCTTGGGTGAACAATAGGAAAAGTAGGTACATGAAGTTATAAGATTGTGACTTTGAAATTTAGTTTAAGGATAAAAGATGTGGTTGCACATTTTCTACATAGAATTCCTAGGTTGTTGATACTATCTTTAAACAAAACCTGAATAAAAAGAGGGGATATTGTCTGAATAGGCCAAGGATGAGAAGGATGCTACTATGTTGTAGGATTGAAGAAAGACATTTTAAATTTACTACATATTCTCAAATAATATGGTCTATTAAAACTATATATTTCTTGTTTCTTTTTGGCTTGCTTTGTGATGGCTGAAGTGTTGCTGGAAACAAGTTCAATGGTTATGGATTTCTCCACTTGTTACCTAACCATGCTTGTGCAAGTCTATATATTTGGAGAATTGGTTTTCTTTGACCCTTTCAATTTTTCTAAAGTTGCTTTTATAATTGCATCCCTTCAACTAGAAGATTCTGCATTGGATGGACCAGGTTGACTCGACACCTTCACTCCATTTGATGAGCCTTTTAGCAATGTTTCTTGAAATAAATCTAAATAACATTAGAGTCTAAAAGGATGTATACTCCAACCTCTGAATAATTATACAAAATTCATGTAAAAAAAAATTTCCAAGAGGATTTGTAAAAGATATCACTCACCTTAGCATTTGGTGGTGGAACCCATGACTTTTTTTTTAATACAAATGAATATGAAACTTTGCATATTTCAATATACCAAGCCTTTGGCTACCTGTATAAGTTGGAAAGAACCCTGCAAACTCCATCACTTTTCAAGAAATATTTGTGGTTAGTGCACAAAGAAGGAAGTGCAAATAGGCAAAGGATTAGTTGTTTAACTAAATCATATAAACCTAGTCTATCTCTATTAACCTCATATTCTAAGCTTCAATTAAAACAAGTATGTTTCTGCAATGAATAAAAATATGTAAGTATAAAAAGCATGGAATCAATAGAGATGATGATAGAGAAAGATCAAGATATCAAGTGGCCCAAAAGAGTATAAACTAACTACCATTAGTTCAACTTCAATTTCATCACTGCAATTGATTTTCTCCATTTGTACCCTGTATGTTCCATAATTTGCACAATTCACTTGATTAACAAAGAAACAAGTTTCAAATTGATTCTTCCTAATGTATTAGTTTCAATCCTTCAATGCTAAGATTTCCAAAAAAGATCAAGATTCTAAGAGGAACTCATCTGCTTTGTAGCTAATTGTCTTTCTATGTCAAATTAGACAAGTAATGCAAGAATTGTTGGAGAATTTATAGATTCTATTTGAAATTTGATGGAATAAACCAGCCTCTACATATTTTGCATGAATATACTAATACATGAATATAACTGAGCATTGAACGATACATAAAAGTAGCAGTTGTGAGAGTAAAAAATGTTTCTCTTCATTGTAGGGTAATGTGGGGAAGGCATGCACTACCTTCTCTTTTTTCTTGTGAGCTTCTGAAAATTTTGGAAATTGAGGGTTGTTGATATATAGAAATACCCAAAGAGTTAAGGGGTTTTATGATTTTAAAGGCTTTCTCTATTTTTGATTTTTTTGATTTAATTGAAACAAGCATGGTATCTTATGATTTCCATGTAGATATAGAATTATTTCACATTTATTCAAACTGAATAGTCTTTGGTGTACCAATGTTCACCATAAATAAAATACCTAAAAATATTTCACTCATGTAGTTATCACCAAATATGTTTTACAAACATTTTGTACATTTTACAACCAAGATTGCATTTATTTCAAACACCTCATTACCATGTTTTTTTTTATGTAGTTTTCTATTAGCATAACCCTTGCACCCCCTGGTACAAGTGCTAGTAAAAATAAACTCATATCCACCTGCCTATTACCCTTTATGGTTTGACTACTAATTTAATCCCTTACCATAAATTCTAAAAGAATGTGGTCATGCAAATTCTTTATTAAATCATAAATATAATGATGTTGGGTCATATGTTCCTATCTAGGTTACAATCATGTCTCGACAGTTAAACAACACACTCTAATGTTCAGATTTAGTTGAATGGCTTATCTTATATTATGGTGATTTTCTCAATAAAATCTACTTATTAATATGATTTTAGATAAGCTAGATTTGAACAAATAAAAATTTAAAATAAAATGTACTATTTAAACCAAAAATACACTGATATGCTTTAGTTGCTTGTCATTCAAGAACCCACAACCCTTTTGGAATTATGTCAATGGAATACTAAAGTGGGTGAATATGAATAAATCCTAGAGATTCTCTTTGGCTGCTATAAGTGATCTCTAATTTGTTTTTGGCCCAAGTTGAAATATGGAAAAAATGGATCCTTCTAGCTGGGAACAAGATTGATTAGATAATGAAGCGTATCTCCATCACAAGGAAGGATGAGTGGCATGTCAGTTAGTGTGTCAATCTACATCATCAATGATTTAATCATATAAGCTATGCTTTCACGGAAATGCCTATCCAACCATCCGACTACACATTTGACTTTATTTATTAATTAATTAAAAATAAAAAATGCATTAAATTCTTATTTTTAATAAATTAATAAACACAGTCAAATGTGTAGTATGATGGCTGCATAGACAATGGTTGCTTTCACACTATTGTCTATCCAACCACCAGAATGCACATTTGAATGTATTTATTAATTAAGAAAAAAACAAAATATAACAAAAATTTTACTTCTAGTTAATAAATATGATCAAATATGCATTTTGAGGGCTTGATAGATGCATGCTTTCACTAAGCTATCTAAAAAAGTCAATGAAAAAAAATTAGACAAAAATGCATCAAATCATGCATTACTGCATGTCTTATGTGTTACTAAATGATTAGTTGTCTCTTTGAGGAAACTTGTGAAAAATAAAATAAAATTCTTAGATTAAAACATAATGACTACTAGTCCTTAACATTACAAGTAATAGATAAAAGAAAAAAATAAAAAAACATTTTTTTGGACAACAAGACAATTGGGTTCTCTATTCTATTTATCATTTTTGTATTAGAATGAGATGTGAAATTGATTGTTTGACTATTAAATAGTTTAGATACTTAAGAAATTGTTAGAAACAAAATGAAATTACACCATGCACTATCAACTCATATTAATATCAAATACAAAAAAAAATATTATTTAAAAGTACAAGATTATATGAAATAATATTTTTTCTATCAAAGATCCACAATAAAAAAAAATAGCATAATTTTTTTTAAAAATAAATTTCAAACACTTCTTAGATAACCCTATATCTATTAAACATGTTAAGTACTCTTAATTTCATAAAACTACTAGATCTCCAAAATATTATAAAAAAAAACAATTCATTCTTTCATTTTTATAAATAATAATTCAAAATTAAAAATCCTAAAACCCTTGCTAACAAGAACATAATAAGAGGATGCAATGCAGGTTGTTCTAGTTTTGGGTTTCTATGTTCGCTTATGAGCTTCATGGCAACATTATTGATTTTTCTTGGACAAACTTTTTTTGAGATCCCTCATGTACAATTGCATGTGAATGTCATGGCCAATAAAATTTGGATGCCTATATTTGTATTCTTTACCTTTTCTTTGCAAGCATCTTTTTAACACAAGAATCTAGTTTTGGATGGATGGTGACAAAATGTTGAGGTAAATTTATAGTTCTTGTAAAGTGGAACATCAGTTTCAAGTTTACTTTAAAGAATATATATTTTCCATTTTACACCACTTGTTTTAGAAGCCTCTAGATCAATCTTCTTAAACAAAGAATGGATTCTTGGTTGCCTTCATTTCTACTTGTGAAGACTAACATCTGCATTGATCAAAGATTGAAAAATATGAGTTAAATTAGTCAATATTGAACAAATGAAATAAAAGCCTTTCCCATGAAATTGTTATGCAATGTAAAGGAAATGAAAACCTTATCAAACTACCATGAAACTACATGCAAGATGAATATGAAATCTATTCCTAAACTACTCAAACCATCATCAAATAAGATGAATATGATGTGGAAAGTAGCCCTTTCCCAACCCCTTTTGATAAGCTTCTTATGTGATGAACAAAATGGGATGAAGATACAAAGATGTAAGTGATGGAGATGAAAGTGCCTATAGTAGAAATGCTAAGATTATGGATGATATTGTGGATGATTGTGGCTTCTATTTATAGATTAAAAGGTTGAAGAATAGAGGAATGGGAGGAATGCGGGACTAAAGAAGATTCAATAAGATTGTGAAACTTGTCAAAAATCCAATGGGTGAAGTTGGAGTACATTTTGGAGAATGTGCATAGTTAATGCATGTGGTTGAGGTTTGAGAGGTGTAAGAGAGATTAATGCATGTGTAAGAGGCATTAAATCAATGTGGTTGAAATATTTTGGAGGGAAATTGTTTGTGCAAGAAAGTCAAATAAATAGAGTTAATGAAGGAATATTCACTTAGAATATGCCCTTGTAAGGGAAAATGAGATAATTAGTTAATTAAAAGAATTGATTTTCATGTGCAAGTGGGTGGGTTAGTCAAGGTTCAGTCAAAAGCTAGAGAATGGGTAATGGTGATTAGGGGTTAATTAATCTAGAATTAATTAATTTGAAGGAATTAGGGGATTTAACATTTGATTTAAATAATTTTGTTTATTAAATTAGATGAGAGGACTTTAGGATTTTGATTAAATAAATTAATTTATTTAATCAAACATGATGGACATTAGTGAACTAATCTAATAAATTGCTTTATTTGGTTAATAGAGGAATTTGATGTTAATTAGTCAGATTTAGATGCACAATGTCAGTTAGGATTATTTATGTGTCTATATTACTTTAACCAAACTTTGAACACTTCACCAAAACAACGATTCAGTTTTGTTAGAAGCATTTAGCAGAAGTTAGTATTTATTTTGTGAATTTTGTTTTGTTTTGTAGAAGATAGAATTTAGAAAGATGAAAGAATATATAATTGGATTTAAATACAATTTTTTTGTAGGAATTTGTATTGGTATACATAATTTTATTAAAATTAATTATTGGATTATATCATTTTAGAAGCACGGCGTTAACATAAAAGATTGGTGATTTTCATAAAACTTGGATGAGTCCCATGTCATGTGAGCAATTTTGTGCCCATAAATTGATATGAGAGACACAAGAAACTTGTCTTATCATAAATTGAATTGACATCTAACATGAAATAAATGAGTTACAATTTAGGATACATGTGAAACTACATTTTTTCTATTTTTTGGGGGGTTGGGGGGGAGGAGTAAACTACTAGACAAAGAAATATATATATTTCAAATTATAACAACTAAGTCATAAATTATATCAAAATTTACGTTTTGATTGACTTGTGTTAGCATATTTTGAAATTTATCAATTTCATGTGCTATTTACTTTCATTTATTGGAAGATGTTATTATGTTTGATAACTAAGATTGTAGAATCTTAAATTTTTGTAGTGAAGAGTAATTTCTCTAACTACATTGAAAATTTATCAATAGGACCTCTTTCCATTTCATGTTTTTTTTTTTTTTTTGAGTTGAGACTTCCTTTAATAGAAATAATGTTTATTGAATTTCCATAAAAAAGGAAGACAATTGTAAGGTAGGTGAGAATTTTTTTTTAACAAATGTAAAAGAGTTCTCCTTGTACATATTTCTCATCTCAAATACATGCCAAATAGTAATAAATGGGTATCTATTATCATTATTGCATTCAATTTGGAATTTACTTCTAAAGATAACATGCTATAAAAAATTATGAAAGTTGAAAAGTAAGTAATAATTGTCAAATGTAAAGATTAAAATCATTAAACATAAAATGCAAATAAAATGAGTGAGTTCGATGGGAGGAGTATGAGTTTGATTTCTTTGCAATGATATAGTTACTCAAAACAACTATAATGTCATGTAATTTTTAACATCTTTTTTTCTAATCTAAACTTTTAGCAATATGATCATTAAGAATTAATGTTGACCAAAACCTTGTCAATAGATACAATGTTGTATATTTCTCATCCATTAGCTATTTTACTTGTCATTTGATCTCAAGGAGTAAAAAACTTAATTATTGGAATTGTGTAATAAAAAGGGCTAATTAAGTGAGAAGTTTTGTAATCCATTAGATATATTATTTTACTTTAGTGCTCCTTGGCTTAAGACACGTGTTGCATTTTTTAGTAGTGAGGATGTGTCTTTTTAGTTTTTCCTCATGTTTTCAAATGTAAATCCACTTATTATTTTTATTATGGTAATATAATAGTGAGTGTAGCATAATGATGTGACAAACAATGGAAATATGGTAAAAATGTATTTTTACTTAGCCAAAATTATTTTAAAAAAAAAAAATTGACTTTTTCTTTGGGGAAGGTAGAAAGTGAGTTTTGGTTTGATAAAACCAAGCTAAAGTGGATATCCATTCATAACTGTTTGTGTCATCCACCTCCTAGGAGCACCATGTACAACAAAAAACCTTCACAAGATAGAGAGAAGCAAAAGCTATTCGCTAAAAGGGAGTGAATAAAATGAGATAATAAAAAATACATATTGTACATAATTTTAAAGCCATGAAATAAGTGATGGGTAAACAACTACTTGATACGAGAAATAAAACCACTATAGTAATTATCCCTAAATTAAACTTAATACACTAACACCCCCCCTTAAGTGCAAACTTAGAGAGAATTATTATGTAAAAAATAAAAAATGCAATATGGGTCCCAACTACACAACCATGTTAGGTACCCATTTACAATGCAATCTCTCACAACTAGAGAAAATTAGAAAATCCCTATGGAAAAAAACCTCTCTCCAAAAGAGAGAAAAGAAAACAAAAAATGATGCATGGATGGATGACTCAATCACACCCCCAAGGACTACACACATCATGTATATACAATAAATGACCCCACATAAGAGGGAAAGAGAGAGCCTATATATCCCTCCCACAATGTGTAATCACGTACAAAAATGGTAAGTTCCTAAAGAAAAAACATAATCCAATGTTGACAATCAACTTGTCTCCCTTTTGGAAGAAACAAAAACAAGTACAAATGCAGGTATGCTTCCCATTCTAGATAGGAATTGAAAGAAGGAAGCATGAATATGTATGATGATGCCTCTAAAATTTTCTCATGTGTCACCAAGACCTTGGAAGATGATGTCATGAACCAATTAGGAACATACCCAATCACAATAGAAGGTGACAAAAAAGGTACCATTGGAAACTGATTTTGAATGTTCAATATCCAAAGATAGAGATGGTTTGACAATAGTTGTGCAATAACTATCATCAAAGTGGAGAGATAACCCCTCAAAATGTGTCCTCCAAATCTGAAATGTGAGACTCCAAAAACAAGGAACCAATGTCTGACAAATAGGAATCCCAATTAGGAAGACCATAATCCTATTGCTCGAGAATGATGGAAGTACTTAATGAAGGTGGATAAACTATCTCTGACAAAGAATTAGGAGCATCTGAACAATGAAAACATAGCCTCTTTTGGATTCCAATGAAGAAATTAAATGCCTTCAAAAAAACTTGTGCTCCTTCTCAATAGACAAATAACTATGAGAAAGCCTATATAATAGAAAAAAATGCTTCTTCATTTAGCCAAATCGAACCTCTACCAATGGCCTCCAAAATGGCACCTCTTTGTTGTTTGAAATTTACTTTTGATTGTGAGGGATCCCAACACATAGAGAAGAAACACATGGGGGTGCCAGGATGTCTGTGGTGTAGACCTCATAGAGATGGAACAACCTGAACAATGAAAACATAGCCTCTTTTGGATTCAATAGAAAAAGGTGGAAACAATAAAGATGAACATTCTTTTGAATGTATTCAAAAAATAATGATCTTAAACACTTTGATGAAAAATCTCAAGAAGGAGAGTAGAATGGTTGGATCTAATACCATGTTGGTTTCATCCACCTCCCAGGAGCACCATTTGCAACAAAACACCTTCACGAGATAGAGAGAAGAAAAAGCTATTTCACTAGAAAGGAGTGAATAAAATGAGATAATAAAAATAAATATTCTATAGGATTTTAAAGCCGTGAAATAGGTGATGAGTAAAAAAATACCCGATACAGGAAATAAAACCACTATAGTAATTATCCCTAAATTAAACTTAATACACTAATAATAATGAATATTTTTTTCTAAATAATAGATATCAAATTTTAAATAATGGATATCCATTAAAAAATAATAAATATTTGTTATTGAGAAATGGATATTCATTATTAGGAAATGCATATCTATTTCCTTCAAACCATTTCATTTTAAAAAATAGTTTATATTTGTAGTAATAGAAAAAGTGGCATTTTCCCTTGTTTTGCGATAATTGACATTAAAACTGAATTAATGGTGTCTTCAAATAGTGTTGTAATGTGTTGTACATATTCACACCATTCTAGTACTTTTATTTGATCAAAATTTACTTTAATTTGTCCCTTGTAAAAGTGTTGTAAGGTGTTGTAACACACTTTCACACATTTCTATGATTTATTTAATTATTTAAGCCTAGTGGGGCACTTTTAAGGAAATATATTTAACTTGTACCTTATTTAGGTGTTGTAAAGTGTTTTAACACACTTTTACATTTATCTAGGGTCCCCTTTATTAATGGTGGTTAATTGAGTTTATTTGACCCTTTTAATTCAAATTCAAAACCCATTTTCAAGGATCTATCTTGACAACCAATAATGATATTGTATGAACTTGAAAAACTTGTTGTCCTAAAAATGCTACTACAACCCACTAACCTTTAATGGAAAATGAGTCCTCTCCACATAGGACACATGTTTCTTTACATTTTTGAGGTGGTTTTTTGATGTTATTTCACCTCCCTAAAGCTCGGTCCTAGAAATTGTGATAGGACCCATTCACCTTTAGTGGAAAATGGGTCCTCCCTTAATAGGACCCCTATTTTTGAATTTAATTATGGAAGGATTCTTATAATTTTAATACCTAGATCTAAGGTCGGATTGAATTCTTAGAATATTAGGGTTAATTCACATTATTTCTCCTAGAAATTTTATGTGACTTCATGAGATCAAAAGCAGGAGAATTATAGAGCACTTCAAGAGCATTCTCAAATCATTTGAAGGAAAATTTTTAAGGTTTATCGCATCAATTCAAGATCATTTCATTAGGCCAAGGGTTTAATGCATCCATGCATGTTGTTGAGCCAAGATTGTTGATGTAGCATTGAAGATTCTTCTTGCAAGCATTGTTTCACATCTATTTAAGATAAAGATCTACAAATTCTTCATGGCCACTACATGTTAGATTATAGATTTGTATTGCAAGACTTCTTTCAAGGTATCAACACTTCATTATTTCCTGTTTCATTCTTTAATTTCTTTATTTCATCAATTGGTTTAATTGCCTAAAAGGAGTTTGACCAAGGAAAACCCCTATCCCCTAGCAAACAACATTTTTCTCCTCTTGCATGCATGATTGCATGTTTTAGGTTGAAGAGCAAGATTTGGAGAAAAATTGAAAAATTTGTCAAGTTGTAAAAGTTGTCATTCAAAGTGAAAAATCGTGGAAAGAGCTCTATAGAATTAACTATTGGCTTCCAGAACTTGATAATAAGGATTTCAAGAGTGCAGACATCAAGGAACAGAACTTGGAAGTCAAATTTTAGAAACACTAAAAGGACCCATTTGCCACCAAAGGTGAATGATTCCTCTGCAGGGTTTAAAGCAGTGAAAATTTGGGATTTGGAAGTGCGGATTGGGAGGATTGAAACCCTGAAGTTGATTTCCAAAACCCTAACAAGGATCCATTTGCCACTAAAGGCGAATGAGTCTTATGTGGCCTAAAAATAGTAACTTTTTGGCTAGGTACATAGATTTCTATGCTCCAAATACATTCCCCATAGTTGCTATAATAGTTAGGTTGCATTTCTAGTTGTTATTAGCATTTTTTTTACACATAATTAAGATATTTTTGGTGAAAAATATTAGTGGTAGATCCTACTTGGGTTTCCCTACATTTTTCCCATAATCATTTTGGTGAACTCAATTCTTTGAATATTACAATTTTCTTATTTTGGAGTCTTTCATTGCATCCTATATTAGATCTTGCATCATTTTCATCCATTTTCATTTAATTAGATATCATTCAGGTTTTCTTATTTTTCATTAAAACTTGCATCTCATTTAGGGTTTAGAATTTCATTTTTTTGAATTCTCTAAATCTAAAAAAATAAAAACAAACCATTCACTTTGCATATTATTTAGATCATATAAATATGCATCTAAAAATTAAAAATAAAATAATTTCAAAAGGTGTTATATAGTTCATAATTTACCCTTCATTTCACTTTCATTAGGTCATCAAATTCAACAAATTTCTATAGCAAAAGTTATAGTTTGAAACTAGGCATGAAAAACACATAAAACAACTTTAAAATTATAGTTTTCACCTTTTTAAAACCCTGATTTGGGACCCATTGGCCCTTAGTAGTGAATGAGTCCATCTTCATACTTGGACAACATCTTCTAGCATCTTAAAAGGCATTAAAAATCACTCAGAAATCAGGAAAAACATTTCATAAATCCTTATCCAAGACCCATTTTCTAGTAAAGGTGAATGAGTCCTTGATCAGGCCTGAAATTGCCTTGCATAGCATTGAAAACCATCTTTCTATACTTCCTAAGCTTGATGGTAACCTATAGTATCAATCTAGAAAGTTTTAAGAAATTATGTTTTATGCATCTAGGTCAAAAACATCAACTTAGGATAGCCATTTTTGAAATCATTTCAATAGCAAAAATTATCAGACCTAAAAATGTATACATTTTTGAAATTTTGCATTGTTACATTCATAATGTTTCTATTCATGAAGCTTTGCATGAGTTTGATAAAATTACTTTTCATGTTTTCATATACCTTGTTTACATTCTTGAACCATGGTGTAAGACAAATAAAAGTACTTTTCATTCCTGAGCACACAGTGTTGGTATTTTACTTTCCTAAGCATGTTAAGAGTAAGTTCATACCTTGTGAGAATGCTTTAGTGAAAGAGGATACAAACCTAGACAACCATGACAATGATATTTTTTCTTCTCCTAATACCTCTCCTATTAATGAAAAAGGTATCTTAGTGAAAGAAGATACAATCATTCAGAATCATGAAACTCTTGATTATCCCTCTCCTACTCCCCCTTGGATAGATATTATGAGACAAGAAGATGAGATCATTAACACATTTCTTAACATCACTTTACTTAGGGAGAATGCTTTAGTGAAAGAAGATATGTTGAGAGATCCAATGATTCAGAGTTATAGTATTATTTCTCTCCTTCCTAATGTCCCTAATATTTGGACAAAAGGATATAATCATTGGAAAGCATGAAATTCATAGATTTCCTCTCAATACCTCTCCTATTTGTGATGAGCATATTAAATTTTCCCCTACTAGGTTAGATACTATGGCACAAGAGAATGAGACCTTAGAGAAAAAGGATGAAATCATGGACAATCATAACAATCAACTAGACATTCTCCTAATATCTCTAAAGAAGATATTTTGATAGAAACTCCAACCAATGAGAGTCATGGGAATCCTAGTTTCCTCTCTTCCCCTAAGTAAAACATTATTGATAAACAAGAAAATCAAATCAATGATGACTCCCTTACTTGTGATGAAGCTACTTTAGAATAACCAAACATTGAATGTCATGGACATCTAGTTTGTAGCTTTCCTAAAAACTCTCCTCCTAGGGAAGATACTATGGTGGAAAAAAATAAGAACATTGACAATAGTAATTCCTTAGATGAAGATGATTAAGTGACATTAGATTCCCCTTCACTCATAAATCATGAAAATAAGGATAAATCTTCTGAGGTTATGCACATTAGATATCCCTTGAAGTACTCTCATGAACTTAAACTTATTATTTATCCACCCTTGCAAAACCACAAAATCAAAATAAACTTGTCCTCTTCCTCAAACCAAAAAAGAATAATGTTTCACAACTAAGTCACAATACTGTTGTTCATACAAATAACACTAGGAATAATATGCAACCAAGACAAACTCAAACATCCCTCCCATTTCCTAACCCTATCTTACCTAGCCCTCTTTGCTTTTATTTAAAAAGCGAAAAGGAGTATGATCTTGTTGAGCACCTTAAGAATACTCTTGCTAAGATTTTCATATGGGAACTTCTTCAAACATTTCCTGGTTATCATATTATACTCAAAGAGGCCTTCTAACAATTTATGATTCCTTCTAACACTAGTTCAAATAATGTAGCAGAGGTAGTTCAAGGAATGAATGAAACTAACTTGGACATTGTTTTCCACCAAAGTGAGCTACCTCATTTGGAAGTAGAAAAACAAAATGAAGCTTTCATGATAAAATTTATTATCAATAGAACTAGGATAAAGAGAGTCCTTTATAATGGCTCATCCCTTAATGTGTGTAGTGTGAGCATTTTGAAAATAATTTCAATGAATAAAAAAGATATTAAACCTAATTCTTTATCCATTCATGGATTTGACAACATAGGAAAAAAACCACTCGGATTCATCACATTACTTATCAGCGTTGGGGAAGTAACATTACAAACTATGGTCCATGTTATGCCTGATGACCTTTCTTATAATCTCCTTTTAGGGAGACCTTGGATTCATTAAATGAATGGTATGCTTTCTA
This sequence comes from Sequoia sempervirens, assembly GCA_007258455.2. NCBI lineage: Eukaryota > Viridiplantae > Streptophyta > Pinopsida > Cupressales > Cupressaceae > Sequoia > Sequoia sempervirens. The sequence goes on along the minus strand of VDFB02000013.1, from coordinate 35,704,560 downwards.
CCCTCCATCATGTAATGAATTACATCTATAAATACAAATTTTACACACTCAAGGCCAATCCTAAGGCTGAAAGTTGTTTGATTGCTAAGAGAGAAGGACAAGATCCTTTGAAACCATGGTAATCAGCTACAAAAGTGGAAATCACAAAGAATACAAGTAGATTATTGATCAAGTCACTAAGAGCTATTGGAAGATGATTGGGGTTCCTTAGAATTCACACCTACATTCATGGGTGGATACAATATCACAATAATAGAGTCTGATAAGGGAAAAGAAAGAGTAGTAATAGCATCCACCTCAACTACTTTAGATGATCAAACAAATTACACAACACATTTCCATGAAGTTTATTATGAACAACCATTGTATCATATAGAACTGAAAAAAAATTATGGAAGAGGTTATGAACTTATGAAACAAATTGGTTATAGTGGAAAAGGATGTAGTGCTATAGAAAAGGTATTCATGTTCCTATAGAGCCTAACATGCAAGAAACAAATCATGGTCTTGGTTATTGTCCTTTGATAGAAATCCAAGCATCAAAAAAGCCTTCACTTAATGTCAACAACCTTAAAAAAGAATCTTCTAAGATAACTTTAACAATAGTGCATCCTGAACTAATAGACATTAATGCTCCTAATTATTATCCTTTGAAAGACTCACTTCACATCAATGCCATCACACAAAACACTAACGATTGGATTTTGTTAAATTTTAAACCCTCCTTTTAGGGAGAGTACAAAATATCACAATCTAAAGAGTGTGTAAGTATGACATCTGATACTAAGCAAGAGATATCTTTGTCACAAAATAATGAAACATCCTCTACTATTGATCAAGAGATTATCTTGTTGAGACTCCTCCAAGATCGTTTAATATCTCTCCCTCCAAGAATGTGAAAGAAATTCTTTCACAACAATTCATTTTGTGCATATCATAGAGTTCATGGTCATTGTACTAATGAATGCAAGTCTTTGAGTAATAAAATATAATGTTCATCTTAAGTATTTTGGTGTTCTTTTCTATGTGGGGGAACCTAATTCCTCTAATTGATACTAATTTTCACTCTAGCATGCCTCTCATCATCCTGTTCAACTCATCCTTGTCCTACACTAAGTGGGGGAAAGGGGTTAGGTAGCCTTGTCCTCATATGTCACTTCTTTCCTCTTTTGGATCTAGTTGACCACCTTCCATGTATATGTAAGAGAAAGCTTGGGATGTGGACAACATGCCTTAAGTTGGCCCACATGTGACGTATTGAGTTTTGGGGGAAACCCCTTCCCTTTTTCATGACATATCTTATTGGAAACATATGACTTGGAATAGGGCTTTCCAAATAAGCTCTCATGTCTTCTTCTACTTTAAAGAAATTTTTCACAACAATGGTGTTACCAACCACTTTAAAGTGGGGCAATACATCGACACTCATTTTTTACTATGTGATTTTATTTCTTCTTGTTATGCATCCTTTTCTTGGTGGTATCATTGGTTTTGATTTCCTCTAAGACCATGACATTTCTTTCACTTGTCCTCTCTTGGAAACATTAAGCACAAAGTTTTCTAAGATGAGACCTTTACATGAACAAAGAAAAATCCCCTTTAACAAAATTTTAACATGAAAAAAGCATTTACAAAAGCATTACATTGTGGTTCCTTATTAAATTTATTAGGAGGATAACTCTAGTATGGTTTGTATAATGGAAATTTGATACACATTGGCATGAATTTCTCATTATATGGTGGGAAGTTGACACATTGGCATGCCTTTCTCACTAAACCACTTCCTTGGGACAACTCACCTAGTGGATAGACTGATGTTCCACTACCCTAGAGTGAGCATACATATTTTTGGACACCTCAGCTAGTGGATAGATTGAGGTTCCAATACCCTAGAGTGAGCAATGTATGTTATGGAAAAATAGCCATCGCCTCACATCGCATTGAATGGATTGTGCTTGATCCTTTGTTTTTGTTTATTTTTATTGGCCTTTGATAGGGTATGATAATGTATCTTTGTTATTACTACATACTTAAGTGTATTCAATGTCTACTTTAGTGTGAGTTTGACATGGGGTCATCCTCTCACTAAAGTGGGGGTAAAATGTAGTAACAAAAAAAGTAACATTTTCCCTTACTTGGTTTGGGATAATTGACATTAAAACTGAATTAATGGTGTCTTGGAATAGTACATTGTACACATTCACACCATTCTAGGACCTTTATTTAATCAAAATGTACTTTAATTTGTCCTTTGCAAAAGTGTTGTAAGTGTTTTAACACACTTTCACACTTTTCTAGGATTTATTTAAATTTCTAAGCCTAGTGGGCCACTTTTAAGGAAATATAGTTAACTTGTACCTTATTTAGGTGTTGTAATGTATTGTAACACACTTTCACATTTATCTAGGGTCCCCTTTATTAATGGTGGTTAATTGAGTTTAATTGACCCTTTTAATTCAAATTCAAACCCCATTTTCAAGGATCTATCCTGACACCCAATAACAATACTGTATCACCTTTAATTTGTAAAATTTGTTGTCTTGAAAAATGTTGCTAGGACCCATTCACCTTTAATGGAAAATGAGTCCTCTCCACATAGGACACCCCTTTCTTTACATTTTTGAGGTGGGTTTTTGATGTTATTTCACCTCCCCAAAGCTTGGTCCTAGAAACTATGTTAGGGCCCATTCACCTTTAGTGGAAAATGGGTCCTCCCTTAATAGGACCCCTATTTTTTAATTTAATTTTGGTGGGATCATCCTTATAATTTTAATACCCGGATCTAAGGTTAGCTTGACTTCTTTGAATTTTGGTGTTAATCTCTAAATTTAGTAAAAATAAGAGGTTAATTCACTTTGTTTCTCCTAGCAATTTTACATGACTTCATAAGATCAAAAGCAAGAGCATTATAAAGAACTTAAAGAGCATTATCGAGGCATTTTAAGCATATTTTCAAGGTTTATGGCAGCAATTCAAGATAATTTCATTAGTAATGCATCCATGCATGTTTTTGAGCCAAGATTGTTGATGTAGCATTGAAGATCCTTCTTGCAAGGATTGTTTCACATCTATTTGGGATCAAGGTCTACATTCTTCATGTCCAATACATTTTAGATTGTAGATTTGTATAACAAGACATCTTTCAAGGTATCAACACTTCATTATTTCATGTTTCATTCTTCAATTTCCTTATTGCATCAATTGGTTTAATTACCTAAAAGAGGATTGATTGAGGAAAAACCCTATCCCCTAACAAACACCACTTTTCTCCTCTTGCATGTGTGATTGAAGGTTTTAGTTTGAAGAGAAAGGTTTGGAGAAAAATTGCAAAATTTACAGTCAAGTTACAAAATTTTTCATTCATAGTGCAAGAGCATGGAAATAGCTTTACAGAATTAACTATTGGCTTCCAAAACTTGATAAAAGGGATTTTATGAGTTCATACATCAAGGAATAGAACCTAAAAGTTTTTTTTTTGAAACCCTAAAAGGAACCATTCACCACTAAAGGTGAATGAGTCCTCTATAGGGTTTGAAGTAGTGAAAATTTGGGATCTAGGAGTGTAGAATTAGAGGATTAAAACCTTGAAGTTGATTTTCAAAACCATAACAGGGACCCATTCACCACTAAAGGTGAATGAGTCCTCTGTAGGGTTTGAAGCAATGGAAATCTGGGATCTAGGAGTGTAGACTTAGAGGATTAAAACCTTGAAGTTGATTTTCAAAACCCTAACATGGACCCATTCACCACTGAAGGTGAATGAGTCCTATGTGGCATAAAAATATCAAATTTTTGGCCAAGTACATAGCTTTCTATGATCTAAAAATATCCCCCATAGTTTCTATAATAGTTAGGTTGCATTTCTGGTTGTTATTAGCATCTTATTTTACACATATAATTGAGTGATTTTTGGTGAAAAATATTAGTGGTAGATCCTACTTGGGTTTACCCTACATTTTTCCCATAATCAATATTATAAACATGACTCATGACTTTCACACAACAAAGGTATGCGACATTGTAGAAACAGATATCTAAGTTGAGAATTTGACATCCATTTTGGAGAAAAAAATTGTGCTTGGATCAACCATAGTGTAGAGGTATGTTTTTATTTTCCTTTTTTTAGATTTTTTTTAAATTTATTCAAACTTTTTAATACGTTTTATGTTTTAATTTTTAAATTGTAGGGATTAGTTTTAAATTATATCTTTTATTTCTTAAATTGTAAAGAGGTAAAATGGATGAGGAATATAAAAACCAATCACTCCCCCACCAAACCTTCCTCCATCAAACTCTCCTCCAATTCATAAATAAATTAAAATATATATATTATTGAATAAATTAAAATATATATTATTGAATAATTTAAAATAATAGAAATTTATTGTTACCACCCTCAACTCGCTTCAATGAAATCCACCTTTGAGGGAATTTTCATCCATGTTCAAATCCTCACAAGACAACATGAGTCATTTTTATAATGATGAGAAGCTAAGAGGGGAGAACATTATACTAGTTTGTTATATGAGAAAGTGAAAGATAGATATAACCATAGCCAAGTTACCACAACATTTTATAAATCATATTTAATACAAAAATTAGGGTTTACCACCATGAATGAACAATATGATAAACCACTAATTTCTTTTTCTTATTAAAACACTCAATTATGAGGACTAAAAGATGCAAATGACAATCTGAAATGATACCTAATTGTTGTAGCAACAAAAAGGTAGGCTTTAAGAGGGTAAAATGATATGAACCTTGTTGGAAAAGTGTTGTTTCAAAGCCCATTGAGGACTCATTCGCCTTTAGTGGCGAATGGGTCCCTATTAGGGCTTTAGGAAAGTGCCTTATGGGTTTTGTTCCTCTTAGTCTATAATTCCAAATTCAATATTTTATGAGGACTCGTTCAAATTTAGTGGTGAATGGGTCCTTTTAGGGTCTTGTACTTCAATTTATGCATTCTCAATTCCCAATTTATTAGCTCCTGAAAGTCCAGAATAATTTTTTTAGCTTTATTTTTGTGTTCTTGCACTATAAATGAAAATTTTGCAACTTGACAACTTTTACAATTTTTCTCCAAATCTTGCTCTTCAACCTAAAATCTGGAATCACACATGCAAGAGGAGAAAAATATTGTTTGTTAGGGGATCGGGGTTTTCTTTGGTCAAAACCCTTGTAGGTAATTAAACCAAATGATGAAAAAAAGTAATTGAAGCATGAAACATGAAATGATGCAGTGTAGATACTTGGGATGATGTCTTGTGAAACAAATTTGCAATCTATCATGTAGTGACCATGAAGAATGTAGATCTCAGATCCTTGGATATGATTTGAACAATGGTTGCAAGTAGATCTCAAATTCTACATCCACTTATTTATCTCAACAACATGAATGAATGCATCAAACCCTTGATATGATAATAAGATCTTGAATTACTTCCATGAAATTCCTTATGAATTCTCTTGTAATTCTCATGTAGACTCAAAATTGAATGCTCCAATGCTTGGAGTGAATTTCTAGCAGAAACAATCTGAATTAACCCCGTATTTATACTAAATTAGGAGATTAACCCTAAAATTCAAAGAACTAAGGCTGACACCAGAACTAGAAAGAAAGACAATTAAATTCTCGCTATAATGAAATTCAAAAATTAAGGTCTCATTAAGGGAGGACCCACTCACCACCAAAGGAAAATGGGTCCTAGCTAAGTTTCTAGGACCAAGCTTTAGGGAGTTGAAAGAGGGCCAAAAACCCATTCCAAAACAACGAAGAAAAGGGGGTCATGTTAAGGGAGGACCCATTTGTGACCCATTCACCATCAAGGGAAAATGGGTCTTGGCTCAACTTACCAGGACCAATTTTTTTCCAATTAAATAATTTGATATTTAATTTATGATTTTCGAGAGAGATCCTCAAGAGGTGTCAAAATTAAGGCCTAAAAGGGGGGTTAATAATGGTGTCTCCTAAAATTACACCCTTGCTAAGTTGCAGAACTTAGCATTTTGGAGAAACATGGGAATATTCCTAGGCTATGGGTTGCCTAAACTTAGAATGGACCTCCAAAGAAGGTTGGCTCCTAAGGTACTCAAATAAACTATTTCTTGTTGGGAAAAGGGGAGAAAGAAACATGAAAAGAAACTAAAATCCTATGGTGATGCATCTAAATTTGTTTTCGTAGAACCTATACCATTGATTTAACACACAATTTTCTCAAAAGCTCAACTTAACTTAACACAACTCAGATATTTATATATATTAATGTATAAGTATTTTGCAAGGAGGCTTGTTTCTCTTAGCACTTTTAAAGGAAAAGAGTTCTTTCACAACTCAAGTAGCTATTTGAACCACTACACAACTTACAACCTACAAAAATATATGTTTCTTCTACCTAAAGGTGCTAAAATGAGGTAAACATTAAAGGAATTATTAAAAATCACAAGAATATTCATACATCATCACACTACACACAAAGAGATAGCTTCTAAGAAGGTAAAACACTGAATTTCATTAATAAAAAAGGTGTTACATACTATTGTACATGTTTGAGATTGAGTTACAATGTTGTCTTTTCCTGAAAGAGCTCCAAAATAAGCAACAATACCTGTTGAAAAGAAGAAAGAAATAACTTCAAAACTAATGCTTTAAGTTACTTATGCTTTTATGAAGTTTTCACCACACATATTCTTCTAGAATCTTCTTGGTCGTGTATAACCAAAATACCCTAAAAATAGGTCTCAAACTCCCTCCAAAAAGAGTCTAAAGTGAAGAAAAAGTCAACACATGACCATGTCCACCATAAAAGCATGATAAACTACTCCTATATTCTCTCATTCCCTCCAAAACCCAATCAAATACAACACACATACCTTCCACATGTTTGGCACAAGTCATCATTATTCAACCTTATCTCCAAACTATTTTGACTCATACCTTTGGTGTGTTCAACACACTTCTAACTTGTATATTCAAAACATTAATAAAGTGATTTATAATTTCATCACTTCAATAATGTTTTTACACTTTCAAATTGATGCAAGAAAAGAAAACACATGAGTTGTCTATGCTTTAAAAAACTCTAAATTTTCTCCAAACTAGGTCAAACAAGCCTATATTTTTGGCATGTCTTGGCTAACCCCTCCAACCTCCCCTATATGCTTGTATTGACATAAAATCTCATTACAACCCTTGACCTATTCTTGAAAATAATATATCTTTATCTTGAATTATATACATCATTGAATAAGTGATTCATAATACATCACTTAATAATTATTTTACATTTTCAAATCAGTTTCAAATTTTTCAAGAATAAAACTTGAGTAGTCGACCATTTTGGGAGACAAAGCAGAATAAAAACATAAGGGGACTCTCATAGTCATTAGACATAAACATAATGTGGGGAATTAGATTTATTCCAAAATTTTAAAACAAAAGGAAAAATGCCTTAAGTTAGTCAACATATGCTTTTAGGGTAAAGAAACCCTAATGATCAAAACCCGCCAAACATGACAAAGCATTTCACTTTGCAAGTTCTAGAAGCTTGTTGGGGCACCACCATGGAGGGTTGGAACTTCTCTAGAACTATGTTTCCAATATTAGCATGCCTTCCTCACCACTAGATCTCACATCTCCTCAATGTAAGCTCCTCTCTATGACTGTGTTCCTTTATTGCAACAAAAATATAATGAATATTTCCATTTTTTTGTAGAACTCGCCATTTTCTTTCATTATCTATCAATAAAATCTTGTTTCAAGCTCCATTTTATTTTCTTATTCTTTTTCTCTATCATCAACCTTTCATCATATCTACAAATAAATCAAGGGCTTCTCCTTATTCATTTCTATTAATTTTAAAATCATGGGAATCTTGTGTTCCTTGTGATGGCAAGGAGTAGTGACTAGTAGTGTCATAATCACCCTTGCTATGAAAAGATTATGCAGGATTAAAATATGATTGAGACTTCATGAGAGGGTGGATAGTTGAAACAAGAGCTACCTTAGTCAATTGTTCCACAAACAAATGTTCCCCATAGGAAAAAATGGTTTAAAAAATGATTCTATGAAATTGCATAGTACATATATAATTCAAATACTTTACACATCTTTTCCATTCCTTCATGAACACCACCCTTTTCACATTCATGTCCATTCTAAGTCTTGACCTCTTGGAATTATTAGAGGGTTTTAACATAAATCTCAACTCTGCATTTTATTTACTTCTCACAAGCAAAATAGCACCTATTCTTGGATCTTCATTTGTTGACCGAGTTTTCATTCTATGCAACATATATTCCTGAAACCATTAGCTCTATTTTATGTAGCTCCATCAGATGCATAGCACATGCACAAATAATGTCATCTCTGCTCTACATTGTAATGCATACATAGCACTTCCTAGTTCATTCTTTCTCATTTACAAAACATGATGGATATTCAATTGTGCAAAAGATGACTATCCATTTTCATTGCGACTTGTTCCCATTCTACACTTTGCAATAGGGTATGTGCAGGATCATAATGGGCCAAAAAGTGGTGATATGATGGGTATGTGTAGGGTATGTGGTTGGCGACTTTTTTTAACCAAAATTTGAGGAAACGAAAAGGGTTTTTAAAGGAGACTCTCAGATTTCTATCAATATAAACTATGTTTTACTTTGAATTTAAGAAATTATTATTATTCATTTTCTATTTGAATTACGACTAAAGTCCTAATTGATAGGCTGATTGAAAAACATCTATAGTTTTCAAATGGTATCACATCTTTTGAATCTAAAACATTTGTCACATTCTATGCTTTGCATGCTATAGGATTAAAAAAATAAAAATTGAATTTCATGAAGTTTTGACCAAGTTAAGGTGGTCAGACATATGAGTTTTTATATTTTTTAAAAGTTGTAATAAAAAATTCATAATTAATTATTTACTTGGGAATATTTTTTTTTTTAAAATGCATCACATCAGGACATGATTCCTCTACTTATATCTAAAATCATATAAAAAAATATGATCATTTTATTGTGTTAGGGTGGTCAGACAGATACCTACTTCTTATTTTTCCCTAAAATTTAATTATGCATTGAAATTTCAAATTTTCACCAAATAGATTTTTTTTTAAATAAACCTAGTAGCTTATAAACTATATTCAATTTGCTATAGATTCTATTCTTACATATTTTTGAAATAATATAGATAACTTATTCAAATTTTTAAGTCTAGTTTCCTAACTCTGATTTTTCTAAATTTTTCGCCACTTAAGGGCCTATTTTTTCCATGATGATCTTGCACATACTCAATACTATTATATTCATGATGCCCTTTAGTTCTTACTCATTGAAACGACAATAGCATGCTCTGACATTTAAAAGTGCAAATGTTTCTTAATGACTTTACATTCATCTTAGATACAAATCAGACTATGCTTTTATAATACCATGTTGAACTTACAGTACATATCAACTCATTGTCAAATGTAAAGGTTGTCAAGGCATTTTGTTGCATCAATGTGTTTTTTTCTTTAGATCCTTTATCTACACAAGCGTTTCTCATCATGTATATGTTGTCCTTAATAGTTATCTTCAACAAAACATATTCCTATGTATGAGGAAAAGTATTGTTTCATAGTATAAAGCTCCTTGATTTACCTTACACACTACTCCATTTTATGAATTTTGAAACACACTTAGCAACATAGACAATTACACTTCATAGTGTTTTTTGCTAGAATTGTTTCAGAACTTGATCACTCAAAATGCCTTTGTTATTGTTCACTGAGACAGTAATAGTATACATTGAGATAAAAACCTTTGAATAAATTTTTGTTTATTATTAACAAATATGATCATGCTTTTCGTATGCTATCATGTTGAACCCGTTTGATATGCTTCCATTATTGATTGCAAAGGTGATAACCAATGCATTAGATGATCTTTTCACTACTTTTACATTGCATTTATGACTTTTCTCCTATTATCAAAGTACCTCTCATGCATTTTATTTAATTTTTTATGTGAAAAGATGTTATCTCTATCTTTCCAAGTAGTGAATATTGTGTAATCTTTTAATCTACATTATTGTCCCTTCACATTTAGTCCTTGTAACTACTATGATGCTTGTGGATACTTACTTAAAATGTATACCTTATTTTCCATGTCACCTCTAACTATTCTGAGACAATGCAACATACTTTATTGATCCTTGCAAGATTGATCTTTAATGCTTTCATGGATGGTTCACTTGTGATTAGCCCTTTCAAATAATTCAATAGGGAAACATGTTGGGCTCCACCGTTGTGGGAGCCCATTTTACTCCACATTCTATGACTTCAATTGAAAGAAAAATAGCAATAAATATTTCACCTAAAACTACAAAGTGAACAAACATGATAGATAAAATAGAGCATATAATAGATGTTTATGACAACCTTTCTATTTTCCTGGACATCTATGGTAGTCAAACTATTTAGATGCTCATGAGGATCAAACTATATGTTTATGGATGTTTACATATGTATTGATTGGTGATCTTTCATTGATGTAACCAACTCTCTCTCACACATGTAGGAATTTCTAGAGCACCTGAGCAACCTTCCAAAGCATTGGATCAAAGGGAGCTAAACAAGCAAGAGGGGTAGTAGCAAATGCAAAGAAACTCAACTGGGATTCATCATTCAGGCAATGACAGTTCCCCTCTCTTCATATATACACTCTTTCTTTCATGTATCTATAAATGTAGTCTTTTCCTTTATTTGCATTCAAATAGTTAGTCCCACGGTTTGTGTGGGACACCATACATTTATGATTATCAATAAAGACTACTTTTGTAAAATTTGTTTCACTCTCATCTTTGTTGTATGCATTTGCATAATATAATAATGTAGTCTTTTGTTAATTTCTTTATGCACATGGATATAACATAGTAGAGTAGAATATACCTTTTGTTTCACTTTGTAAAAAATAAACAACTCTAGCTATTTCAGCGAGTAGCTAAAATAGGTAACATATTTGGCAACATCTACTATATGTTTTCCTACTAAACATCTTGACTAGTTTCCTAAAGCTTATCTATTGGGAACATAGTTACTTAGATAACTAACAAGACTTGAAAATAGTCTTTTACATTCTTGTAACTCATCATAATAGTGCATGATACCTTGAAAACTTATTCCAACTACCAAAACCTCATATTAAACCTACTTAACTATGCAAAACAACACTTAGGGAAATGAAAACTGCAACTAAATAGAAAAATACCCTACTAAAATGATTATAGACAATCAAGCAAAGATGGAGGACATATACAAATCCAATAAAAAGTTGCAAAACCTCTTGAAGAATATAGGTGAACTCACTTACTCCTCCTTGTTGTGCATGCACACTACTATTTTGAAATGGACAGGTGAGTTGCATCCATTCATCTCTTGCTGCAACTTCATGTTTAGCCTCATATTTTAATGGAATCTCATGCTTGGGTGAAAACATGAATGGTATTACTTTTTTAGCTTCGATTCTAGATAGGTGTCTAATAAGACATCCCCTTGAGATGACAAACTTAGAACACTTCATGTTGGCTTCACCTTTATCAATTACTTTGTCAACTTTATTTTGCTGGTTGAGAAGAATTATTTCATGTGAATCAAATGGAATCATGACTACTTTATCTATTTGGTTATGCTACTCACACTCTACAGACTTAGTCAGTGATGGCTTGGCATCAAGCTTTGAGAAAAATTCTTCTACTATGCTTGAGAACATATCTTCATCTAGCTCATAATTAGTTATCTCATACAAAACAAGTCCTACTTCAACTTCATGACAGTTTTCAAGACTCATACCTCTTAAAGCAATTTCTTGCTTCACATTTTGTTCCATTTGACCAACATGCTTGTGCATACCAACCTCCTTACCTTTTGATACAAGGTTATCCTTGTGTTCTTCTTGATGAACCAACATCCTATCAAAGTGAATTTCGTCTTCTTTCTGTCCAAAACTTGATAATAGTGTTAGTACAAGCATGGTGTCTCCATCATCATCAACAAAACTATGAAGTTCAACAAATAAATCTGTCATTATCTCATCACTTTTCTAAAAAAACTAGGAAACTCATCAAATAAATTTCTTAGAACATCATGTTCAACACTCATTTCTTGTTTACTAATTTTCTATCCTAACTATTTATGCTCATTAGTCACTTGTAACAGCTCTAATTTTTCATTTTGGACCCCATGCACAAGTGTATCTACAACAAAAGGCTCTTCCTCTACCTAAAAATATTGTTTTGTGTTCTTACTGGGTTAACTTTATAATTGAAAAAAGTTCTCTTGAGGGATGATGGACTAATTGTCTCAAGTATAGGCTCTTGCAAAGGGTCATTACTCCTAAAGCTTGGAATTTCAAACTTTGATAGCTCATCTAATGACTTAGGATGCTTACCTTGCTTGAAGCTTTGAATATTGAACTTAGAAACTTGTTCTCCAAAGAACAAATTTGGAAAGGTAGCAACTGATTTGGCTTCTTGAAGGTAAGAGGGCTCTTGAGAAAGTTGTTCTTGAGAAGTGGTGGACTGATTTTGTTCAATTACTACATTTTCTTGCACTAAATGGAACCCTCTAAAACTTGGAATTTTATATTTAGAAAAATTGATAGAGGGTTCTAGAGGCTTACTTTGCTTAAATCTCATAAACTTATGCTTGGGAACCTCTTCTTTCATAGGCTACTCCAAAATGCAAGATATTGATTGAGTCTCTAATTTTTGAGCTTGAGCAGGTAATAACCTTATCCACTCTTCTTTTTCTACAAGCTCTCTTGCAAGAGATTATTCATACTATTTTCTTTGCATCTCCAACTCATGCTTATGAAGATGGGCTTGGTAAGCCAACTCTTCCTATTGCATATGATACTTTTGCTCTCTCTTGATTTTATCAAACTGCTCTTGGAAGTACAAACATATCCTTTATGCTCATGTTATCAAAAAATTGAGGCTCATTACAAAAGTAACATTGCTAGTTGGAAATAAAATAACCTTCTTGGCATTGTTGATGAGTATAGGAATTCTGCTACAAAGCTTGAGTAGGGGTGGGTGGGTGGTGATAAAATTGATCTTATTGGTAATATTTTGTAATAGGGTCATTTTTAGTGAAACCAATAGTATGATTGCTTTGATATGGCTGATAAGAAGGTGTATAGACAACACCCTCATAAAATGGGGAATGATAAGTCATGTTTCATCAAATGAAGACATGCTAAAGCATCTTAACAAGCTCCAAATTTATGGAAATCTCTTCTAAAGCAAGAAAAAATAGGGATGTTTTTCTTTTTTTGCAAAAGTAAAACATATCAGCACTTGTCTACCTAAAACTAGTAGATATTCTTCCATAGTTGCTAGGTGTGTTGAAAACTCACCTCCAAAGGAAAAAACTACTATTGCACACATGAAACAGTAGCAATGTGTGGAAATTTTTTGAACTAAAGTAGTTCAAATACTCCCACTGAGCATGCCAAAAGTTGTTGTCTCCTAAGAGTTGCACCCTTGCTAAGTTGCAGAGCTTAGCATTTTGGAGAAACATGGGAACATTCCTAGGCTATGGGTTGCCTAAACTCGGAATGGACCTCGAGAGAAGGCTTCCTCCTAAGGTACTCACCTAAACTATTTCTTGTTCGGAATAGGAGAGAAAGAAGCATGAAAAGAAACTAAACTCCTATGGTGATGCACCTAAATGTGTTTTATAAGAACCTATAATACCACTATTTTAACACACAATTTTCTCAAAAGCTCAACTTAACTTAACACAACTTAGATATTTTTATATATTAATGCATAAGTATCTTGCAAGGAGGCTTTGTTCTCTTAACACTTTTGAAGGAAAAGAGTTCATTCACAACTAAAGTAGCTATTTGAATCACTACATAGCTTACAACCTATAAAAATATATGTTTCTTCTACCTAAAGGTGCTAAAATGAGATAAAAATTAAAGGAATTATCAAAACTCACAAGAATATTCATCCATCATCACACTGCACATAATGAGATAGCTTCTAAGAAGGTAAAACGCTAAATTTCATTGATAAAAAAGGTGTTACATATTGTTGTACATGTTTGAGATTGAGTTAAAATGTTGTCTTTTCTTGAAAGAGCTCAAAAATAAGCTACAATACCTGTTGAAAAGAAGAAAAAACTAGCTTCAAAACTTATTCTTGAAGTTACTTATGCTTTTCTAAAGATTTCCCCATGCATATTCTTCTAGAAGCTTCTTGATCGTGTATAACCAAGAAACACTAAAAATAAGTCTCAAACTCCCTCCAAAAGGAGTCTAAAGTGAAGGAAAAAGTCAACACATGATCTTATCCACCATAAAAGCATGAGAAATTTATCCTATATGCTATCATTCCCTCCAAAAACCTAGCCAAAGAAAACCCAAATACCTTCCACATGTTTGGCACAAATCGTCATTATTCAACCTTATCTCCAAATTGTTTTCACGCATACCTTTGGTGTGTTCAACACACCTTTATCTTGCATATTAAAAACATTAAATAAAGTGATTTATAATTTCATCACTTCAATAATGTTCTTAAATTTTCAAATTGATCCAATAATTGAAGCAAATACATGAGTCATCTATCCTTTAGAAGACCCTAAATTTTCTACAAACTGGGTCAAACAAGCCTATATTTTTGGCATGTGTTGGCTAACCTCTCCAACCTCCCCTATATGCATCTTGTATTGACATAAAACTTCATTAGACCCCTTGACCTATTCTTGAAAGCAATGTTTCTTTATCTTGCATTATATACATCATTGAATAAGTGATTTATAATCCATCACTTAATAATGCATTTACATTTTCAAATTATTTTCAGATTGTGCAAGAATAAAGGCATGAGTAGTCAACCATTTTGGGAGACAAAGTAGAATAAAAACATAAGGGGAATCTCCTAGTCATTAGACATAAACATAAGGTGGGAAATTAGATTTATTCCAAAAGTCTAAGGGTATGTGCAGGATCATCATGGAAAAAACAGGCCCTTAAGTGGCAATAAAATCAAAAAAATCAGAGTTAGGAAACTTGACATAAAAATTTGAATAAGTCATCTATATTATTTCAAAAATATTTATGAATAGAATCTATAGAAAATTGAATCTAGTTTCTAAACTACTAGGTTTTTTTTAAAAGAAATCTATTTGGTGAAATTTTGAAATTTCAATGCATACTTAAATTTTAGGGAAAAAATAAGAAGTAGGTGTCTGTCGACCACCTAACCACAATAAAATGATAATATTTTTTATAATATTTTAGAGATAAGTAGAGAACTCATGTCCCGATGTGATGCATATTTTTTGTAATTTTTTTCCATGTAAATAATTAATTATGATTTTTTATTACAACTTTTAAAAATATAAAAAGCTCATATGTCGATCACCTTAACTTGGTCAAAATTTCATGAAATTCAATTTTTTTTTTTAATCCTATAGTATGCAAAGCATAGAATGTGATGCATATTTCAGATTCAAAAAATGTGATATTGTTTGAAAGCTATAAAAAAATTCAATCAGTCTATCAATCAGGACTTCAATCGTAATTTCAATAGAAAATGAATAATAATTACTTATTAAATTCAAAGTAAAGAAAAATTTATTTTTTTGGAAAGTTGAGAATTTATTTTAAAAACCCTTTTCATTTCATCAATTTTGGGTAAAAAAAAGTCATCGGCCACATACCCATCATATTGCCACTTTTTGGTCCATCATGATCCTGCACATACCCCTAAAACAAAAGGAAAAATGCCTTAAGTTAGTTAGCATATGATTTTAGGGTAAAGAAACCTTAATGATCAAAACCCACCAAACATGACAAAGCATTTCACTTTGCAAGTTTTGGAAGTTTGTTGGGGTGTTGCCATGGAGGTTTTCAACTGCTTTGTAACTATGTTTCTAGGCATACTGTGCCTTCCTCACCACTAGATCTTGGATCTCCTCAAAGTAAGATCCTCTCTATGACTGTGTTCCTTGATTGCAATAAAAAGATAATGAATATTGCTATTTTCTGTAGAACTCGCATCATTTTCTTTAATTATCTATTAATAAAATCTTGCTTCAAGATCCATTTTCTTTTCTTAATCTTTTTTCTCTATGGTCGACCTTTCATCATATTGTAAAGAAATCAAGGGATTCTCCTCATTCATTTCTGTTGATTTTAAAGTCATGGGCATCTTGTGTTCCTTGTGATGCCAAGGAGTAGCGACCAATAGTGTCATAATTACCTTTGCTATGAAAACATCGTACATGATTAAAATATGAATGAGAATTCATGAGAGGGTGGATAGTTGAAACAAAAGCTATCTCAGTCAACCATTCCACAAAAAAATGTTGCACTGCAAGGGGAAAATGGTTTACAAAATCATTCTATGTCATTGCACAGTACGGGTATAATTCAAAGACTCTACACCTCTTTTCCATGCCTTCATGAACACCACCCTTTTCACATTCATGGCCATTTTGAGTCTTGACCTCCTACAAATATTAGAGGGTTTCAACATAAATCTTGGCTCTACATTTTATTTACTTCTCACAAGAAAAATAGCACCTATTCTTAGGTCTTCATTTGTTGACCAAGTTTGCATTCTATGCAACATATATTCCTAAAACCCTTTTCTATGTTTTATGTGTGTACATCAGATGCACATAGAACATCCATAGATAATTTCATATTTGCTCTGCATTGTAATGCGTCCATAGCACTACCTAGCTCATTGTTTGTAATTTACAAAACATGATGGCTATTCCATTGTGCAAAAGATGACTATCCATTTTCTTTGTGACTTGTTCCCATTCTACACTTTTCAATACTATTATATTCATGATGCCCTTTTGTTATTACTCATTGAAACATCAATATAATTCTCTAACATTTAAAAGTGAAAATGTTTCTTAATGACTTTACATTGATCTTAGGCACAAATTAGACTATGCTTTTATAATACCACGTTGAACTTACAGAACATCTCCTCACTGTCAAATGTACAAGTCTTCAAGGGATTATGTTGCATCAATTTTATTTTTTTCTTTTGATCTTTTATCTGCACAAGTGTTGCTCATCATGTATCCATTGTCCTTAATGATGCTATCTTTAGCAAAACATATTCTTGCACGTATGAGGAAAAGTGTTTTTTAATTGTATAAAGCTCCTTGATTTACCTTACATACAACTCCATTTTATAAATTTTGAAACACACTTGGCAACACAGACCATTACACTTCATAGTGTTCTTTGTTATAGTTGTTTCATAATTTGATCACTCAAAATGCTTTTATTCTTGTTCACTGAGATAGTAACAGTATACATTGAGATAAAAACCTTTGAATGATTTTCCATTTATTATTCACAAATTTGATCATGCTTTTTTTATGTTGTCGCATTGAACCCATTGGATATATGCTTCCATTATTGATTGCAAAGGTGACAACCAATGCATTAGATGATATTGTCACTACTTTTACATTAAATTTATGAATTTTCTCCTATTATCAAAGTACCTCACATGCATTTGATTTAATCTATTGTGTGAAAAGATACTATCTTGAGAAGATCCTAGTTTCTTCTCAGTGTATGAGTTCTACTAGGGTTTTGTATTTTTTGCGGTCACCCTTGGCCCCCTTTGCATCATACTGTGCATCCTAAGCAAGAAAACCCTCTTTTCTTGCATGTACGACCACATTTACTACGGTTTTTTGTTTTAATTTGCTTTCAACCAGCTCTAACCCGTTCTTGCTAGTGTTAGTGGTTCAATAGTAATAATCAATGGCTCCTCCAAACAAACATCCCTAGAAATTTTTTCCAAAAGTCTTTCATGACGTAAGTGCTCTGATTCACCAATTGATGTGGTTTTTACTTTACTAGATTTTGATATTGCTTGTCAATGGATTGAGCAATACACCCTTGTTGGGTATTTTGTTGGGAGAACTCCCCCTGAAAGTGTGCTTAAATATTGGGTTAACAAGGCTTGGGTCCCTCATGGGGTCTACCTTGATATGGTCCAAAATTTAACCAAGGGTTTCTTTTTTTTCCGCTTTGGGGAGGTCAATCATGTGCAGGCTATCTCCGACCATGGGCCCTGGTATGTTCGGTCTTCTCTGCTAGTTTTTCAAGCATGGACCCGTGACTTTGTTGTCTCAAATGACACCAAGTTGCGGGTCCTGGTATTGATTGAATTCCCTAGTCTACCCTTTCCCTATGTGTCATTTTTGAATAGTATATCTTCCTCACTAGGGAGGGTTATTTGCATTGAGCTAGATAGGTTCTTTCAGGCCCGACCCCAGAAGAGGGTTTATGTTGAAGTGGACCTTTTCAAAAATTTAAAAGACTCCTTTTATATCCAAATTGGAGCTCTTTGCCACACCAAGAAGGTCACATATTTTAATTTTCCCAACATGTGCTATAGGTGTTAGTCAGTGGACCACAAGATCAAGGACTTCCCTTTAGAAGTTCCTTGTACACATTCTTCACCACGAGATGTTGAAAATACTTGTTTGGCAGCAGCATTTGCTTCCAAACCTTATGCGAAATAAACTACAGTTACGAACTAAAATAATAAGTCCACTGGTTCTAGGTCGGGTCCTATGACCTCTAAGCCAGTGAAAGATGTTTCAAACCCTTCTGTGAAGGGAAAAGAAGCTCCGGTTGGAGCTGATTATGTTTCACAGTAGCCTAGGCCAAAGGCTATGCCTTGGTTGACTACTATTATGTTAACATAGTTGAATGTGTCTTCTCTTATGATAGCAGCTCACAGGCATTCTCGTAGCCCTCTCCATCCTAGGGAAGAAGGGGAATATGTTCATGAAAAACTGAGGATTTCCTCTTTGCCCTTCCAGATTGGATCAATTTTGGTAGAATTTTAACTGAATCATTTCTCTTCTCTGAATGAAGAGGAATCAAGTTTTGAAAACATGGAGGTTTTTCACTCATGAAGTTCCTTTCATGGAATGTTCAAGGTCTGATAGACCTCTCTAGAAAGTATTATGTCAGGGATACCTTGTGCAAGTACTCTGGTGTTGAAGTGATTTGTCTCCAGGAAGTTAAAAATTTTGGTTTTTTTCTTGTTGCGGCTTGTCATTCTATTTGGCCAGCCAGTAAAATATTTTGTACTACCCATGATGTTGGGCATGGCAGAGTTGTCACCCTTTTGGCCCCAAGTGGCACTCTTCTGTGGTCGACCACGGGTCCGATCCCACTCATCGGCTCATCTGGATCCTTCTCAACATTGATAATCATTCCTTTGGGATTATTAATGTCTATGCTTCTAATGATGTTGTGGAAGGCTCTTTACTCTGGCGTTGGATTGTTGATTCTTTACCAGTTTCTACCTGGCTACTCTGTGGGAACTTCAATATGGTAGAAATGGAATCTGACAATGATCGCAATTTTCCATTCAGATGGACAATTGGGGAAAGGGAGGCGTGGTTTTATATGCGCAATAAATTAGGGCTTTTTTATCCCAATATTGGTCACCACCATTCGCATTCTCTCTAGCACACTTGGTGCAATTATAGAGCTAGTTCTGACAGAATATTTAAGCACCTGGATCGTGCCATGATCTTGGCGCAATCTTTTTTTCCTTTGAAAGCTCCTCTCTCCCAGTTAAGTCATTAGTGGATGTGACTTTTTCAAACCACTTCTCCATTTATTTTTGCATTGAATGGGAGACTCGACAACCTAGTATGTGTAAAACTCAATTTTTTTAAACACGTCTTTACTCTACCACAAGCCTACCCTAGCCCACATTCACAGAGTCTAGAATTTGGAGTGCATACCAGCTCATCATACAGGTTGGATTTCTTGGTGGAATGAGGCTATCATCTACACAGCTAGATTTTTGCACATTTACAGGCGTTAACTAGCTATTTTTTGTTGGCGGTATTATGAGGTTACCACCACTGACCTCCATGCTACATCTGAGGCTTTGGCAGCTAGCCCCTTTTCTCCATCATTACAACTTAGGGTGGCAGAGCTAAGGCACAAGAAACAAATTACTGACAGCTATGCCGCTAGAGGAGTGTAAATCAAAGCCCAGTTACATTGGCTAAAAGTTGGTGATCGTGCCTCTAAAGAGTTTTTTGGCTTTGTGTATTAGGCACTCATCCCTAGTCATTAAAAAAATAAAAGATGGCGTCCAGGTGCTTTCTGAGCTGCCTGACATTCTCTAGGCCTTTATGCGTCATTATGAGCAAGTCTTCACAACATAGGAAGTCACACCTATGTGATAGCAAGCTCTTTAGGATTGTCTTGTTGTTGTGCCAAATAAGCTTTCTTTAGCTCAGAAAAAAATTTGTGATCAACTTTTATCAGTCAATGATCTCAAAGAGACTATCTATTCCATGGTGGATGAAAAATCCCTAGGAATTGATGGATTCCCTTGTGAATTTTAGAAAGCCATGCGGGACTCTATTAGGCATGATCTCCATCAATTTTACTTATAATATTTTCATTCTAATTCCCTAGGTAACTTAATTATTAAAGGTAACATAAAATTCATACCTAAACTGGGTGACCTAGAAGATATTTGCAACTGGAGACCTATCACACTTCTTAATGTCTCCTACAAGATTATTGCCAAGGCTTTGGCTCTTAAAATCCACCATCTTCTACCTCCAATTATGCACTCAAAACAAATTAGGTTTATCAAATCCAGGTTTATTTTGGATAATATTATCGTTGTTTTGGAAGGCATGGAATGGGCCAGATGCTCAAATCATAAAGCCATGTTCATTAAGATTGAATTTTCCAAGACATATGATCACATTGAATTGCCATTTATTCTTGCTATGCTGCATGCCTTGGGTTTTGGGCCCAATTTCATTCATTTTGTTTGAATGCTCTTTGCAGATGCCTCAGCTTGTATCACCATCAATGGCCATCAATCCTCTCCCATTGGACTCTTTCATTCCATTTGGCAAGGGTTCCCGCTGGCCCCCTCTTTATATGTGCTTGCAGCCGAGGGTTTTGGTTACCTTTTGGCCAATGCAGTTTCCTAGTGGTGGGTCAAAAGCATTTCTCTATCCAACTCTTAGGCTCAACTTGTTAATGGCCATTTTGCAGATGACTCATTCCTCACCCTTCTAGAGGATGAAGACTTCATTGTGTCGGCTCTTGGGTATCTTAATAACTTTTGTCTTCCTTATGGCTCTACCATCCAATGGCATAAAACTTTGTGTTATCGATAGTCTATCTTGCCCTCTCCATTGTGGCTGCAACAGTATGGATGGAAGTGGATTGGGCCTAGAATTTTTTTTTGATTTTTGGGCATTCCCTTTGCTTTTCAAGCATCTCTGGATGAGCTTTGGCAAGCCATGCTCTCTAGAGTTGAAAGGAAGCTTTCTTATTGGGTTACCAAGCCCCTCTCTTTAGCAAGGAAATTCTAGGTGTGTTCCAAATTTCTAGCGGCCACCCATGTTTATTACTCTTCTTGTTGGGCCCCCTCCAAACCTACCTATGGCAAGCTTGAGAAACTTCTTCATGACTTTCTTTGGGCCTCCTCTGAATTTCACAGAGGGTTTCATCGTGTGGCCTGGGAATTTTGTTGCCTTCCTAGAGACTCAGAAGGTCTCAAGTTGGTATCTAATCAACAAGGGACTGCTTTGTGTGTTAAATGGATTATTTGTGCCCTTACTGGGGAGAAAGCCTGGAAAATTCTTCTCAAGCATAGTATTCAATCTAGCTTCCCTATTCATAGACCTACTTAGAAGGGGATTGGTTTTCAAACCCTTCTGGTCATTGGTGAACTAGTCCATATTGTTGGGACTTTTGTGGCCAAAAGCATCTGGTGGGCCTTGGAAGCTATCAAACCTTGGCTCCATTGGGTTGGCTCTGGTTTTCAAGATGGGCTCTCTCTCAACTAGCATAATATTTGGTGGTTACCTCTTTTTTCTAGTAATGGTCAGTCGTTGGCTAAGTCGCCTGGGCTTAAGGCACACATATTTCACAAAAAGGGTATCCAGACACTGCAACAGATCTTTTCTAGACCCACTATGCATATTATGTCATGAGAAGTTTTTCATGCCCAGTACAAGCTTCATAACTAGGACCGTGCCACTTATGATGGTCTGGTGAATGTCATTCCTTCAAAAAAATTCATAAGGTTGGAGTTCATGGGACCAAACCTTGGTGGAAAGACGGGGAGTGGTATCCAGACACCCCTTTCAGAAACTACAAGCCTCGTCTTGGTTATAGGTGGCTCTCACCACATTTTCCTATGATTGAGAGTTTGAACCAAATGTGGATTCTTCAATCTCCTACTCATGTATGGCATAAAAGATTCACTACCACTTGGTTTGCAAGTGTTGAGATGAAGCTTTCCCACTTTTCTTGGTGTAGTCTTTTCCAGGGCTTGTCTATGGGCTCTTGGCTAGTCCACTTGGGGGTCTGGGACCCTCGTTTCCCTTTTTGTGGGAAAGACAAGAATTTTAAGCATATTTTTTGGTTTTTTCCTAGAGCACAATAGCTTTGGACTTGGATTCATGACTTTTTTAGGCCCTTTTGGCCAGAACCTTTCTCCTGGCATATGGTGTTGCTAGAAGATTCTCCCAGATTTCCTAGAAAATTCACCCAGCTTTGGCACACTTTCAAGGTGGAAATTCTCTTAAATATTTGGAAAGACAGAAATGCTTGCATTTTTTCACATACTCAAATGGATATTCATGTATCTTTATATGCTAAAGCTATGATTTTTTCTAATGTGCTTTTATAGGATTGAGTGCAAGCTAACAAAGTTGCACTTGAGGTTGCTCACCTCTAGGTTCTCCTAGACCATTGCGATAATGCCCCTTGTACTTTTTCTTGGGTCCCTGCTTCGCCCACCTCTTCCCATGGCCGGTTGCCCTCCAGTGGCCAGCAGTGGAGTGGCTCTGTGGGTCTCTGTTCACAACCCCCGCCTTGGTGGGATTCTTTCGCTCCTCGATGAAACCATTCTCCTTCGCTACGAGCTAGCCAAGGGTGGCCTTCTAGTAGTGCTTCAGGGAGCAGTAGTGGTGGTTCTGAGTGGCCCTCTAATGATCCTCCTACTTCTGGCTCTAGTTGGCCTGTCACTGGTAAAATGCTCTCATGTCTGGCGCTTGCAATCTCTCCCCAACGCAAGGAAGAAGATAAAGCAAAAAAATATGTTGATGATGGTTGGATTTCTCCTCCTGACATCACTCCAGACCCCGCTGATGTATGGAGGAAAATTTTGGATGATAGAGAACCTCCTGGCTTTGTTGGCACTGCTCTAACCGCTTAATGGCCTTTTTATCTTTGTAATTTTGGACTTCTAGGCTTAGACTATGTGCTATGTTGATTTTTTGGGCTTTTCCCATGTGACTCTTGGGGTGTTCCTTTCTACCACCCACCCTTTTTTTGTGAATATGTATCTTTATATTTGAATTAATATAGATTGCTGCATATTCATAAAAAAAAAAGATACTATTTTTTTCTTTGCAAGTAGTGAATATTGTGTAAGCTTTTAATCAACATGACTACCCCTTCACATTTAATCCTTGTAATTGCTATGATGCTTGGGATTGCTTACTTAAAATGTATACCTTCTTTTCCATGTCACCTTTAAATATTGTGATACAATGCAACATGCTCCACTAATCCTTGAAAGATTGATCTTTAATGCTTTCATGGATGGTTCGCTTGTGATTATCCCTTTCAAATGAATCAATAGGGCAGCATGTTGGGCTCAACCCTATGGGAGCCCATTTTACTCCACATGTTTTGACTTCAGTTAAAAAAAAATCAGAAATAAAGATTTCACCTAAACTTGCATAATGAACAAACATGTTAGATAAAACAAAGCATATGATAGATGTTTATGGTAACCTTTCTATTTTCGTGGACATCTATGGTATGCCAAATATTTTGATGCTCATGAGGATCAAACTATATGTTTATGCATATTTTCATATGTATTGATTAGTGATATTTCATTGCTCTAACCAACTCTCTCACACACATGAAAGAATTTCTGGAGCACCTTAGTAACCTTCCTGAGCATTGGAGCAAAGAGAGTTGAACAAGCAAGAGGGGAAGTAGCAGATGCAAAGCAACTCAACTGGGATTCATCATTCAGGCAATGATAGGTCCCTCTCTTTATATATGCACTCTTTCTTTCATGTATCTACAAATGTATAGTCTTTTCCTTTATTTGCATTCAAATAGTTAGTCCCACAACTTGTTTCACTCTCTTCTCTGTTGTATGTATTTGCATAATATAATAATGCATTATTTTGATAATTTATTTATGCATGTGGATATAACATAGCAGAGTGGAATGCACCTTTTGTTTCACTTTGTAAAACATAAACAACTTTACCTATTTTAGTAGTAGCTAAAATAGGTAACAAATAACTCCACTTAACCACAATGAATTAGAACCACTTGGATAAATGTTTTCAAGTGTTTTAAAAAATATTACAATACTTAAACAAGGTACACATTATGTATATTTTATTTAGAAAGGGGCTCATAAGGCTTAATTAAGCTAATAAGTCCTAGAAAAGTGTGAAATGTGTTACAACAATTTACAACACCTTTGCAAAGGACCAATTAAAGCATGATTTAGTCAAATAAAGTTCCTAAAATGATGTGAATGTGTACAATACATTGCAAAACCACTCCAAGAAACCATTAGTCCATTTTTAATGTCAATTATCCAAGCAAGTAGGGAAAATGCAACTTTTTCCATTACTACAAATCCTAAAACCAAATTAAATGTTGTTGTATATAAGACTAAATTTTTAGTCAAATGGTGCAGACATGATGATATGATAAATAATTTTTGGGATCATTGGTGGATGGTTTTTTAAAACTACCTAAAACAAGGAAAAATAGGGTGGGCTATGGTGAAAAAAATATTATGAAAGGGGGTTCACCATAAAGGACCTATTTCTCTAATATCATTCAAGGAGAGATCCAAACAATGAGATGAGTAACAACCAAAAAGGTGAGTCAAATCAAGGTATGAATCAAAAAAAATCCTCTCTATGCAAGGACAGGGGTAAGAGTTAAATAGCACTTTAGGAATAAATATTACAATCATCAAATAACTCCAAAATGAAAGCTAGAAAATGTAAAATGAAAGGTTGTATTCAAAACTAACAGAAACAATAGTTAAAAGGAAGATCTAAAAAGGGGAGAATGATGTTTAATATTCACTAAAAGTCACTTTTTGAAACTCACTAAAGATTCATTTTCCTTATGGTGAATAGGTCCTCACTAGGGCTCTACAAAAATCCTTTTTGGGTTCTCTTCTATTGTGTTTGCACTCCCAGATTCCCGATTTTCACTATCAGACAACCAGAAATAAATCTTACAGAAGACTTTTTGTGAAATGACAACTTACCTTGCAACTTTGACAAATTTACAACTTTCTTCAATTCTACTCTTCAAAGGATCTTCCACCTAAAATTTTCAATCACATGTATCAAAGATAGAAAAATTTTGTTTGTAAGGTCAATGGGGATTTTCTTTATTCAAACCCAATTTTGGTAAAATTAAACCTTATAAGGAAACAAAATATAACTAAGGAATGATGAATGAAAAAACAATGTCGTAACTCACCAAACCTTTGTTTTCAAACCTTGGATTGTAGATCTACAACTAGCATGAATTGGCTTCAATGGATGTGGATCTTGATCATGAACTTGATTTGAAATAATTCCTTTGAATACTTGAATAGATCTTGAACTCTACATCACCATATTAGCTCAAAAAACTTGCATGATGTAATAAATCTTTGACATGACAATGGAATCTTGATTGTTTCAATAATCTTCAATAATTTTTCCCTTGAATTCCTTCAAATGCTCTTGAATGTCTTGAATTGATCTCTTGAAAATACTAAGTTCTCATTAAAAACTTCTAGAATAAAAATTACTGAACTGAACTCTTATTTATACATATGTTAACATTAATTCCCAAAATTCAAATATCACAAGCCAACATCTGAATATATATTTGAAATCATTGAAAAACTACCAAAGACATAGTTTGAATTTAGGTCCTAGGTGTTAGTGAGGACCCATTCGCCCTATGGTGAATGGGTCCTAGGTCACTTACCTAGGACAAAAATTTCTCAATGTTAAACATTATGTTATGGAATTTATGAAAAAAAAAATTCATCCCTTGGAAATTGCAATTAAGTAGGCTTGGATTTGAATTAAAGGGGCCAATTAAGGTAAATTAACCTTAATTAATTAATAAATCCCTAGATTAGTGTGAAAGTGTAAAGGTACACCTTACAACACTAAAAATAAGGCACAATTACATCAATTTAATTATAAGGCCCTAAACTTAATGTGAATATGTGAAATACATGTTAAAACACTAAATTAAGGCATAATTAAGCTTATTTTATTATTAATTATTCATTCCAAAATTAAGTGTGAAAAAGGGATACTTTTTCCTACACTATAGTACCCAACAATAATCTTGATGCACCTTTATGTTTCCTCTACAAACTATATGAAAATTTTATATTAGTTGATAATGTCAGCTATTTTGATTTTATATTTTTACAAGAAGTAAAGCAATGCCTCAATATTGTCATTTTTCTAGATGTGAAAACTTATATTTTACATGCCATACACTATTTTACTATCCATTTGATTACACAAAATTCTCAAGTAGTACAACTACATAATATCGATGCACCTAGTGGATTAGTTGATATTGGTGGACCCACCTTGTCCGCATATATGTGTGCCTCATTATTACACTATGTGAAAGTAGTTATGTTTAGGTCCTATCAAAGAGAGTAATGAGCTACCCCTAAAAACATCTAAATATGATGTCCCTAATACTTCACCTTCACAAGATGAGCCACCAGGTTCTAGAACACAATTTGAGGCATTAGGGATGACAACACATGAAGGACCATTACGGGGTAGAGAAGAGGAGTAAGGTCAATCTTCCTTAGAGGTAAAATTTAAAGTTATTATATCATGTAAATTTCATTTGAAGTTAGTATATCAAATCTTAGTTCTAATATATATAAGTGGTATAACAATTGACAGAAATGGAGGAGCATAGAGAAGTTCATCATGGTACTCTTTTGGCAATTCAATTTGGCCTATAGTTCATAGCATAATTTTTTTATATGTATGTTTTTTTTATTGTATGCATTTTATTTTTTGTGACTAATTATATATCAATTTATATCTTGATGTTATTTTACTTTTATAGCCTTGAAAATATGAATGAGGTGGAAAATTTACTAACACATTTTACTAGAACTTCTAATAATCCTAAGGGACTATCATTCACAAAACAACTCTTAGAAAAAAAGAGTCAAGCCAATTGATTGAATTTCAATTAAATTAATAGTTTAGAGAACTTATATTTTGTTATAGTGATTTACATTTTATTTCAAAGTTATTATTCTTATATGTCTACATACAATGTTGCATTCTTGTCATTTTTTATATAGCAAATCAAAGTTAGTTTATCCACGATGAGTCGTTAGTCAATGCAAGAGGCCTCATTGACGGTATATGTTTTTTTAGTAGATAATTTTATGTTTAGCAACTTCTAGATTTTTAATTAACACATGTAACCTCTTTTTATTGGATACATTTTCTTCTTCTTTTTTGTAATTATATATTAATTCATGTTGCATTTATTTTACCTATTATATTTTATTCCAAAAGTGAGCAATGTGTCTTCTCTACCACAATGCTTTTCTAGGACTCTTGATCATCCTAAGAGACCATCATTTGTAATAAATCTCTTTAAAAAAACACAAAGTGTTTAGGTAATTGAAATAATTTTACTTCAATTCATAGTTTAAAAGAAATTATAGTTACCCATTGTTGATTTAGATGTTAATTTCAAATTTCTAAATTATACTAGATAAGTTTCTTTTTTTAGCTAAGTAACTTATTTATTTACCATTGAACTAATTAGTAAAATTTGTGGTTTAACTTGTTATTGTAGTCAAATTTACATCCATCAACTAGTAAGTATGATGACATCAAGAGGCTAGTTTTTTATGATCCATCACATGTTGATGATTTGTTAGAAGCATAGGGTAAAGTGGACCCTTAATATTTTATGTATTTATTTGGCATGTAGACTCTATATAGGTCTTGAGATGACATATATAATTCATTTTATAAAAAAAAAAAAAGTTGTTTTGGCATAGAAGCCAAAATTGTGTGTAATTATTCTACACTTTAATATATACATATTGATCAATATAGAATAGAATTTGTTCCTTGTGTACAAGTAATTTTACTTTTCAACCTAACGTTTGAATATGTAATCACTTTAAAATGGTTGAGCTATTAAGAATAGCATATTATAGATTAATTCCCTATTATATGCTTGTTTTTTTCTATAGAAATATCATATGTCATTTTGTAGACCTTAAAACATAACAACATTTCTTTCCATGATGATAGTCATAGTTACATATACGATTGTGTAGACACCTAAAAATTTTAAGTGTGTCACACATTCATATTGACCTAATTAACATTATTTTCCTCATTATCTCCTAATTCCTCAATTTTAATTAAATAATTCCTAATTTATTGATTATAAACCCTAATTTCCTCTATTAATTAAATAATTGTGATTAAATAATATTCTATTTATTTAATTAATTGAATATTAATTCCCCTTTCCATCATGATTAAGTAATCTTAAATTATTTAATTAAAAATCCTAATTTCCTCTCATCGTCACAATTAAATAATTTTCTTTAATTATTTTTAAATTACTAATTTTCCTCAATCTTGCACAAAACATATTTCCTCCAAGAGTGAATATTCCATTTTAACATATCTTATTCCCTTCAAATATCTAAATGGAATATTCAGCTCTAAAATGAAAATTCCATAATTCAAATTCAAATTTACAAATATCTTCTTCCCTCCAAAATATCTTTAACCAATTTCCATGAAATTAGGGATAGTTTGAGCTCTCATGAATTTTCCCCCCTTGATATACCTTATTTACTCTCATTTGTTGATCCTCATATTCAATCTCAATCGCTAATCAAATATCTACATTTCTATAAATAAGTCACAACCTTCATCAAAATCACTCACAATATTTATGAGCTTGAGCATTCATCATTCTTGAGAAATTTGAGCATTAATTATGAGTCACATTCATTCATCAAAGATTTTGCAACATGGGATATGCATAATTACATGTTATAAATTGTCATAATTCCATAATTGGATGGTATGGTTTGCATGTTTCTTTGGTTTAATTATATTTAAATTGGGTTTCATAGCTTTTTGTTGGAATATTTGAATCATGTTTTCTAATTTTATTGAGTATGGGTGTAATTGATCTTTATATCTTAAGTTTTTAGTGTTTTCTAACACTAAATTCTTTGATTGTTCTTTCTAATCATTTCCCATTATTCTCCTACAACATTTTTTATGTAAATACATTCATTAGCTATGGATAGCTCCTCATGTACATATATTTTTTATGTATATAGCATATCACACATTCGATGGAGAGGTATTGATTGATTTTTGTAGTTGGTTCTTTTTATTTTAGATTCTAGGAATCAGTCAGGTATCAATCCCCCTATAAACTATAGTGCACCTGGTAAACTTTTTTGATGTGACTAGTGGTGCTGGCATGACATGCCTTCTAGTAACATGAGTTTGGGGGGAGACTAGACCTCAATACCTCCTGCCTATAATAGGATACTTTAGCCAATCGAACTAGCCCCCCTACCCCATTTTTTTGTAGTTGGTTCTTGAGGCCATCATGATAACTTAATTTTATCCTATTGATTTTTTTCCATTTAAGGTGGGTATGTGCAGGATCATCATGGAAAAAATAGGCCCTTAAGAGGCAAAAAATTCAGAAAAATTAGAGTTAGGCAACTTAACGTAAAAATTTGAATAAGTTATCTATATTATTTAAAAAATATGTAAGAATATAATTTGTAACAAATTGAATGTAGTTTCTAAACTACTAGGTTTATTTTTAAAAAAAAATCTATATGGTGAAAATTTAAAATTTCAATGCAGTAGTACTTAAATTTCAGGGAAAAAATAAGAAGTAGGTGTCTATCTAACCACCCTAACCACAATAAAATGATAATATTTTCTTGTAATATTTTAGACATAAGTAGAGGACTCATGTTCGGATGTGATACATATTTTTTTGTAATTTTTTTCCAAGTAAATAATTAATTATTTATTTTTTATTACAACTTTTAAAAAATATAAAAACTCGTGTGTCTGACCACCTTAACTTGGTCAAAACTTCATGAAATTTTATTTTTATATTTTTAATCCTATAGTATGCGAAGCATAGAATGTGATGCATATTTTGGATTCCAAAAATGTGATACTGTTTGAAAGCTATAGATTTTTTTTAATCAGCCTATCAATCAGGACTTTAGTCGTAATTCAAATAGAAAATGAATAATAATTATTTATTAAATTCAAAGTAAAGCATAATTTATATTGGTGGAAAGTTGAGAATCTCCTTTAAAAACCATTTGCATTTCATCAATTTTAGGTTAAAAAAAATTCTTCAGCCACATACCTTACAAATACCCATCATATTGCCACTTTTTAGCCCATCATGATCCTGCACATACACAGGTCTTAAGTAATATACCATTTGATCTTTTGTATGTGGAAGTGGTCCTCACGTGATGTGTATTATTAATGTTTACTTTGTGTTGGAGTGAGTTTATTACCCTCTCCTAATGTGTCTTTTGTGTGTGTGTTTTGGCCATGTGACCATCTCCTAGCATGGTGGGAACCTTACTAGTTTCACATGGTATGGTGGAATTGAAACCACCATTGGGGTTTAGAGGTTCAAGGAGAAATGTGACATTGGCATCTCTCTCTTTCTTGTTTATTTGCTTTGTAATTAGTTTAATTCAATGTTATTTGATATTTGAAGGATATTTTAGTCCTCACCTCATTTAAATTCAAAGTAGTTGCAATGTGAATTATAAATTATCCTCTCTTGAGATGCCTTGTAATGTGATTTTGAATGTTAGTCTTTTAGCCTTCATTATGTGTCTCAGTATCAATGTTGAGAATAATATTGAATGTATAATGATGTATTTATGCATTAATTTCTTAAAATTAACTTAGGAACATTTATTTTGGGTATAAAAAATAACCTAGGTGTCTTCTAGTGAGTTTGGGTGGCAAGTGGTGTTGTACTAGGGAAACCTAGTCATATTGGGAGTCCCTAAACTTTTCTAGGGTATTTCTAAGTATGTTGGGGTGACCTTGTCATCACTGAGGCAACCTAGAATCATACTAGAGCATCTTTTTTATAGTGGGCTGGCTTGGTTATGAGGGATGATGAAGTAAAAATTGGCTATCTTTGTTTGGGCAGCCTAGTCATGTGTTGGGGCGGCCTGCTCTTGTGTTTGGGTGACCTTGTCCCCCTACAAAAAAATGTAAATTCTTAAATAGGGTTATCTAAAGGTTTTATAATCCTATTGTCATTTTTAGATAATTTTTATGTCTTATAGTTTTCCCACATGATCATTTCCATCAACTATCTCTTTAGAATCCTAATCAACTTTTCTCTCCTTTTGGACTTGTTAGTACCTCTTC
Organism: Sequoia sempervirens; assembly: GCA_007258455.2. NCBI lineage: Eukaryota > Viridiplantae > Streptophyta > Pinopsida > Cupressales > Cupressaceae > Sequoia > Sequoia sempervirens. The sequence continues at coordinate 35,672,965 of VDFB02000013.1, read as the reverse complement.
ATTTTGGGAACTCGGATGGATAAAACATGTAAATGAAAGGTGTTCACAATGGTACTAGGGGTCTAATGAAATTTTGGAACTTTTCCTTAAGTATCTTTTTTGAGGACTTGTGGGTTCCCCTACATCATTTTGCATGCATACTTTCAAGGTTTCTCAATTGGAAAACCTAGGGTTAGGGAGATTGTGCACCTATCCTTGCAAAGTCTTGGGAAGGTTGTAAATATTCTTGGTTGGTCTTGTAATTTTTTTCAACATTCCTCGTAGGTATTAATGAGATCAATTAATGGATCAATTTTGATAGGATTCATTATATATTTTTTGTTGTTATCATAGACTTTGACACTTGGTTGTTGATATTTTCCTTCAAACCATAGACTTTGGACATAAGCTTTATCTTTGTGACTTCAATGGCACTATCATGCTATGAGGCTTATTTATGTTGAATTTACTAGTGGTTGGATGAATGTTACTAAGGTAATTATAGATATAAATTTGTCTGTGTGTGCTAATGTTATTGTGCAGGCTTCCTCTAAAATGTTGATGTCAACAAAGCCTGGTACGTGGGATAAATTCTTGCCAGATTGGTCGATCGGTTACTAAGAAGTCAAGAAGTTGATCATTAAGAAGTCAAAGTGAGAAAACTCTCCTGGAGGGAAAATCCTAATTCAAACAAAAGAATGTAACCACCTTCTTAATGGTCATATTTAGTTTTGAGAAAATATAGGGAGTTTTTTGTGATAGATTCCTATTGAAGCAAGTATGCTTTGACCAATTTAGCACATGCATAAATTCATCTTTTTCTATGCTTTCAGTAAGTGACATCCTCCTATTTTGATGGTGTTGAATTCCTAGGTAGTTAGGGTTAGTCAGTAGTTTTCTCCCCATTTAAATAATGGTCAGATGCTCATTTTGATTAGGTTGGATATTCATACTTTGTTCTCACATTTTCTAGTTTACAGTTCTATTGATGATATGTTGTACTTATGCTTTCAAGAAGTAATATGACATTTTGAGTTGATGCATTTAAGTTAGTGTAAGGGAGACTTTCCCAAGGGGGCCCACTTGGTGAGAATTCCATATATTAGTTTAAAATCTATTTTCTATTTAGTAGTTAGTTTCAATTTCAAAAACTATCTATTCATATAGCCACTGAAATTCCATTTTGTGTTTGTTCTTGCAACGAAGGAAGACAGAGTAGATTCATGTCTATTTGCTGAGATTTCCATTTCTATCTCTCATTTCTAGTCTGGTTGTTAATGCTTAGTGCAAATGTCTATTTATGTTTAGTGTTTAATTTGATTTCCTTCCAGCACCTTATTTCTAGCATTAGTTTTTCCCCATTTTATGGATGGTTGTAGTAGAGACCTATTGCACATATTGTGTTGACCCATTTCAAGTTTACCTGCCTATATTGACAAGTGAAATGCACTTTCATGATGATTGAAATAGCTACTTAGTGCATGTGTTCAATCTCTAAGTCACAACCTTAAAGGCATAGTTATTAAATCATTGCAAGAGGCCAACATTTTTGGCGTTGTTTCTGAGGATGGTGTCAAACTAGGAACTTCTTCGGAGTCATTGATATTTTATTTCTTCTTGTAGTATTTCTAAAAAATTTCTCTTGGTATACCCCTCATTTAGGAAAGTAATGACCCACTATTATTTTACCAATTCTTTGTGTGAGTTGGTTGGTATTGAGTAGATACCGCATGTAAAGACGAAGGAGGAGAGATGCTCGTGGGAGATTCCTTTTGAATGACCTTGATCCATTCTAGCTAGTTGAGCATCAAAATATTCCAAGAGATGAAGAGGAAGAAGAAGCACACCCTTTTTTTGATGCATTTCCCAATCTAACTAGTTCTAACATTTCCTTCAAAGACCAAAATCTGATTGAGAATCCCTTTGCTTTGGAACTTCACCAAGTAGTCATGGGTGATGAGAATAATAGATACAGAAATAGACTGAACCAACCATCTTTTCCATTTCCTATTACTCATCAAAATGAAGTTGATAACCTCAAGACCATCCCTGCTTCAGTCCTTCCTAAGTTTTATGGACTTGTCATAGAAGAACCTAACACTTTCTTGTTTGAGTTTGATATCCTCTGTTGAAGCTATGACTACACCATGGATGCTCATAGGCTTAAGTTGTTTCCTACCACCTTTAAATAAGTTGCATTGAGATGGTTTATGAGATTAGGTAGGAGTACTGTGGAAACTTGGAATGACATGAAAACAAATTTTCTTGAGAAGTATAAAGAATATTGAATGGAATGTAGAGGATTACATTTTAAGGTTTTTGTTTTATCTGTAGAAATCTCCACATCATAAACTCAATGAGGAGTCTCAAAAGCTCCTCTTCCTTAGAGGGATCACCGAGAGCTGCACTAATGCTTTGGACCTGATGGGAGGAGGAGATATCACCCAAGTTCCTTGGGATGATATTAAGAAGATATGTCAAAACTATTCTAGGGAAGCTTCAAAGAAGGGAAGAGACTACTAATCCTTTGTGGGTAAATCATCCACCAATGGAGTTTCAAGGATGGAGTTACTCAATTTTTGGTGGAATTCAAGAACCTGGACATCATAAAAAAACTAGCTACTTAGTTGGATACACTCCAAGAAAAGAAGAAACATGAGGAGGTTGAGGAAATGTCGGTAGAATATTACCCTCATTGTATAAAAAAGGACTATAGATGCAAAATGGTGGCTAATATTGACAACAAGTAGATTCCACCTAAATTCAAGCCAATCCAGAGTGAAGATGATCAAATCTACTATATTGCACAAAGGAAGCCATGGGCTCCAAGACAAGGTATACCACCAGATCCATTATATTTTGTTGGGCCATATTTCAATTCTTATGCATCTGGTAACCAATGGAAATCCCCATATCCATCCAACTATGGAGGATATCCACCTCATCCTTGGAATAACCCTCCAAATACTTGGCCCAATCACCAAAACTCTCAACCCTAGTGGAAACAACCTTAGGCCAATTGACAATAGTTTTAGGGGAATTGGCAACCACCTCCAAGAAATGAGCAGCAAACATCCTAATGGAGGGGAGGACAACAATGGAAAAAATAGACAACTAGTTACATGCAACCACCTTCGCAACCCTAGCAGCCTACTATAATGCCTCCTCGTACTAGCTCAAGTTCAAGCACACCTAGGCCTACTTAGTTACCAACTCATCCCACACCTAAACCAAATAACAAACCACAAAAACAACAACTAGTATACTCTATAGATCCTAATCAATTTCTTGCATATGTTGTGTGTATGAGTGACATCCACCTACATTTAGGAACTACTTTGTCATCTCCTTCCACTCCTATCATCATTGATCTTCCAATGGAAGAAGAGGAGCCTCTGAATGTCCCCATTTAGCCTAGTGTTCCTAGAAATCCTAAACCAATTCAATAGAATGATCAAGATCCACCATTTCCTCAAAGGTTAGAAGTTGCTAAGCAAAAGGAAGAGAAGGAAGAAACAACCTTTGACATCTTAGATTAGTTGAAACACATATGTGTCAAGACACCTTTGTTTCAAGCCATAAAATACATCCCTATATATGGAAAATAAATCAAAGAGGCATGCCTCAAAAAGATAGGGAGGAAAAAAAAGACCCCACCACGATTCATGTGGTAGGATAGTTAGCAGACATCAAGCTTGGAAAAGTTATAGTTCTCAAGTACACTAACCCAAGTAGTCCTGTGGTAGGAGTTGTCATAAATGGAATCTAAATAAGAAATGCTCTGATTGACTTGGGGGCAGCAATAAATGTGATGACTAAGGATATCCTACAACAACTAAATTTTGCTGACATGAGGTACCTACTCCTACTATCCTGTAGCTTGCTAACAGTTCCATTGTTAAACCTGATGGTATAGTAGAGGACCTTGTGGTAACTCTAGATTCTTGGGAGTACCCAGTTGACTTTATGATTCTTTCTCCTAAATCTACACTAGGTGGGTATCCCATTATCCTAGGAAGGCCATGGTTGACCACAACAAATTCCTACATTGGATTTTGGTTAGGGGACATGACTATTTCTTATGGGAAGAGCACCAAAAATCTTGTTATCTACCCTTCTGCTCAACCATCTCATGACATGGATAACCCCATATGGTCAAATGTGGGAGAAGAAGCCGAGGAAGTCCATTCAGTGGAACAACTTATGATGTTAGGTAGAATCTCTTTCATGCAACTCCAGGAAGAAGATGAAGTGTTGTCCCACATAATTTAGAACCATTGCGAGGTACATGAAGAGTCATCTACTCATGAATCTAGTTCTCCCAATTCAATGAAGACACTTCTATCCACTCCTCTTGCAAATGAACTTCCTACAATAATTGATATGCTTCATGCATTGTTGTCACATGAATTAAAAATTCTAAGTATTAGTGAAGCAACTATGATAGAGTTAAACACACAAGTGCAAGTGTCAGAAGGAAAACATCTAAGTATTAACAACAAGATGAGTCAAGAACAACATATGTCATTGAAAAACCTACTGAAGATCCACCAACATGCATTTGCATGGGACTACCATGATATGAAGGGATTGGATCCTAAGCTCTACACTCATAGGATATATATCAGAGATGATTGCACACCAATAAGGTAGCCACAAAGAAGAATCAACACTGCATTGAGAGAAATTGTCAAAGGGGAACTTAAAAAATTATTAGATGCAAGATTTATCTACCCCATCTCAGACAGTCAGTGGGTGTCCCCACTAATGATTGTGCCTAAAAAGGATGGAAGTGGATTTTTTTTGTTGACTACAAGGAACTCAATGTTGCCACCAAAAAGGACCATTTTCCCCTTCCTTTCATATTCCAAGTACTAGATTCCCTTGTAGGAAAACAATATTTTTCTCTTCTAGATGGATTCAGTGGCTATAACCAAATACAAATTACCCCTAAGGATCAAGAGAAGACCACCTTTACATGTGGGTATGTGCAGGATCATCATGGAAAAAATAGGCCCTTAAGTGGCAAAAAATTCAGAAAAATCAGAATTAAGAAACTTAATGTAAAAATTTGAATAAGTTATCTATATTATTTCAAAAATATGTAAGAATAGAATCTGTAGAAAATTGAATTTAGTTTCTAAACTACTAGGTTTATTTAAAAATAAATAAAATCTATTTAGTGAAAATTTGAAATTTCAATGCAGAGTACTTGAATTTCAGGGAAAAATAAGAAGTAGGTGTCTGTCTGACCACCCTAACCATAATAAAATTATATATTTTTTTATAAGATTCTATATGTAAGTAGAGGACTCATGTCCGAATGTGATGCATATTTTTTTGTAATTTTTTTCCAAGTAAATAATTAATTATGATTTTTTTATTACAACTTTTAAAAAATATAAAAACTCTTATGTCTAACCACCTTAACTTGGTCAAAACTTCATGAAATTTAATTTTTCTTTTTTTATTCCTATAGTATGTGAAGCATAGAATGTGACGAATATTTTGGATTCAAAAAATGTGATACCGTTTGAAATTTATAGATGTTTTTCAATCAGCCTATCGATCAGGACTTTAGTCATAATTCTAATAGAAAATAAATAATAATAATTTATTAAATTCAAATTAAAGCATAATTTATATTGGTGGAAAGCTGAGAATCTCCTCTAAAAACCCTTTTCATTTCATCAATTTTGGATAAAAATAAAGTCGTCAGCCACATACCCTACAAATACCCATAATATTGCCACTTTTTGGCCCCTCATGATCCTGCACATACCCATGTCCATGGGGGACTTATTTCTACTCAGCGATTCCATTCGACTTGTGTAATGCACCTGCAACTTTCCAAAGGGTAGTCATTATTATATTTCCAAACATCTCACATGATTGCGTGAATATTTATATGGATGATTTTACTACCTATGGTGCTAATCTTGCAAAATCTCTAGAGAACCCGAGGAAGGTTTTATAGAGATGTGAAGACCATAACTTGTCAATGAATAGTGAGAAGTGTTTCATGATGATGTAGGAAGGAGTAGTCCTTGGAAACTACATCTCTAAAAAATGAATTCAAGTAGACCCAACAAAGATTGAAGTGATTACCAATCTGCCTATTCCTGCAAAGCAAAAATATGTTTGAAGTTTCTTTGGTCATGCAGGGTACTATAGGCATTTTATCAAAGATTTCAGCAAAATGGCAGCACCATTTTACAATATTCTCACTAAAGATGCTAAATTCTAGTGGACAGAGGACTATGACAAGGCATTCTCTGATCTAAAAGCAGCCCTAACGCATTCTCTTGTACTCAAAGGTCCTAGTTGGGAGCTTCCTTTTCACATTCATACAAATGCATTAGACTATGTTGTAGGAGTTGTCTTGGGATAGAAAGAAGGAACCATTGAGAATGAAATCTATTTTGTTAGCAAAAACCTACAAGGGGCTGAATTCAATTACATGGTGATAGAAAAAGAAATGTTGGTAGTCATCTATGCACTTAAAAAATTCAGACAGTACATAACAAGGTATCCTATTTTTATTCATATAAACCATGCAAAAATAAGATACCTCAGGAATAAGCCCCTCATTTTAGCCAAGCTAGCAAGATGGTTATTGTTGATGTAGGGGTTTGACATCACCATTGTTGATAAACAAGGAAAAGTAAATGTTGTAGCAGACTTTCTTTCTAGATTGACTATTTCAAAAGATAGTTAAGTCATTGATGATGCGTTCCCTAATGAACATTTTTTTTTCCATCAGTGTGCATACTCCTTGGTATGTTGACATCACCAATTACTTGGTTATAGAAAAAGTTCCTCCTCATTTCTCTCCAAATGAGAGAAGGGTACTCATTGAGAAAACCTTTCCTTTTTCATGGATTGTAGGTTTTTTGTTCTACACTGGAGCAAACCATGTCATGAGGAGATGGTTAAGGAAAGATGAGACATGTGATATATTGCATGCATGTCACAATGAATCCTGTGGAGGGAATTTTTCATCCAAATGGACAGCAATGAATATTTTTAACACATGATATTACTAACCCACACTTCATAAGGATGTAGGCAGGTATATAAGGAAGTGTGATAGATGTCAAAGGATGGGCTGACCAACAAAATTTGATGAGATGCCCATTTACCCATAGGTAGTAATCACTCCATTTGACAAATGGGGACTAGATTTTGTAGGAACCATTGATCCTCCATCAAATTGTAAATCATATAGCCTAGTTTACATTGGCTATGTGACCAAGTGGGTTGAAGTTAAAGCAACTAAGCATGTCAGATATAATAAGGTTGCAGAATTTTGTATGAGGGAATTTTCACTTGTTATGGGGTTCCAAGGGAGATAGTGACTAATAAAGGGGATCAATTTACATCAACCCTTGTCATATCACTCATTAATGAATATAATGTGAGACAAGGGAAGTATACTCCTTATCACCCTCAGACCAATGGCTAATCTAAGGTGACCAACAAGGAAATTGAGGCAATTTTGACAAAAATAGTGGCTATTCATAGGAGAGACTGGGAAAATCGACTGCTAAAATTTGTCTAGGCCTATAGGACCACCTAGAAAACAACAATAGGTTTCACTCCTTTGGAATTACTATATGGGAAAATGGCTATGATGCCCATTAAATTTGAGCATAAGACTCTTAGGACTACTCTAGACCTAGGGATGGATATCTTTGAGGCACAAAAAGATAAAATCATACAGTTGAATAATGTGGATGAGATGAGAATGGCATCCTCGCATCACATTGAGGTAGTGTAGAATCAAAGGATCAAATGGCATGATAACTACATAAAGGACAAGAAGTTTCATCCTGGTGACTGTGCACTACTTTATGACTCCAGGTATCAAGACAATGCAGGAAAATGTTAGACTAGATGGTTGGGATTGTATGAGTTTGCAAAAGTATTTCCTAATAGAGTTGTACAACTCACCACCATTGAACCTGATTGATTCAAAATTTTGGTCAACGGTCACTGTCTAAGGTTGTATCATAAGCCAATGTCCAAGGAAGAATTCATGCAACAGTTTAATCAACACCCAACCTCTGAACTTCTTGTAGTCGAAGGAAATGGACCTAGAGTCCCTTTTCTGACTAATCCAAGTACACATGCAATGACTTCATCATAAATACTTTCACTTTTGTGAGATTCCACTTCTTCATTAATCCACCCATCTGCCTATCCATCTCCATCTTCTCTCTCTTCCATAACTCCACCATCACTTCACTTCATCATAATTTCATTCCATTTCATCATGACTGTATTCATTGCCCAACCATACTTCTTAAAGGTAATCAGTACTTTCTCCACATTCTTTGCAAAGATACTCGAAATTTTTAGGTACATGCAAAATAATTTGTTATATATTTATTATCTTTAGTGCATTTCTTTAATTACTATAATTAAATGTAGATATTTCGCATAGCATGAAATTGTACCCCACCTTATCCAATCATAATTATCAACCATCCTGTGTGGACACATGTTGTAAATTAGGTTGGGCAGGAGTGTCAACTCACAAGTCCACATGTCATCCATATCAGCAAATTTAAATTGAGCCAATTTGAATGATAAATTGAAGTGATGGCTTGCATGTGTGCAATGTCACTAAACTAATGCCATTCCTTTTGATAATACCCCTCATTAATAAACCTTTATTTCCTAGTCATAATTTCAAATGTCACACAACAAAAGTAATTTGGTGAGCTACAAGACATTGGCATTAGAATGACAAAAGGAAGAGTTATAGGAAGAAGAAGTTGGGGTTTTCAGAAAGAGATTATAGGAAAAGGAAATTTAGCAAAGTGCTTGTTTAGTTGTGGGTAGTTGAACAATGGGAGGTCAACGAATTCAGAATGATCCCATAGTTCATAATGTGGTAATGTAGGATGCACCTTCTTTGGCAGAGTTTAGAAATTGTAGATAGCTGAACTATTTCTTGAATCTCTACAATTACAATGAAGACATTACGCAAGAATTTGCATAGAAATTCTCCAAGGGGAAGGCAATGGTAAAAGGGTTGGAGGTGATTTTTCATGAGGAAATAATTGCGTAGGTAATGGGATTACTTATTGATGGTGAGCGATACCCTGCTATAAAAGATTCAAGGTCAATCAAGGCTAAATGTACTAAACCTAGTGACCCTCTGTTGGTGGTGGATAAATAGGGTATGAAGAGAACTTCTCTCCCAAAGCCATGGAGACAATTAGTTGTCCACATTATCAAGTAAATCACTTGTGATGGCTTCCAGTCATGCCTCCATTCTGCATACTTCAAGCTCCTAAACCATATGAGGCATGGATGAAGAATGAATGCACCCAATGTGCTATATCACCTCCTTTCCATCATGGCAGTTGAAATGTGGAAAGGTAGGGATAATTCTATCTCTCATCATTGTTTAATCAAATTTTTAGTGGAAAAATCTCTACATGAATTATCTGATATGATGTGGGAGGAGTTTTTAAACATTGATCAATTTAGACCAGAACATGTACATCCTAGAGGTCATTCTCAACCTCGTAGGGATGTTAGTGAAGAGATATTTGTTGAAACTACTCTTGGAGCATTAACCTCAGGTACAAACCCTAGTTCAAATCCTTCTACAACCAAGCAGTCTATTGAAATTGATTCTTTTAAGTTAGAATGTTCAAGTGAGGAAAGTTCATCCTCAAATTCTGATGATAATGTCCCTTTCAAAACCCAATTTGAACTAGGGCTGCCCTTAAGAGAGAAGAGGCGCAATTGAAAGAAGAAGAAATTAGAAAAGGGAAGGCTAAGGAGCAAATAGTAGAAAAAACAATGCCCAGCCCTAGGAAACGAAAGGTTGATAACACTGTTCCTCCTGTAGCTGAAGAAAAAGATTAAAACCTCCTAAGAGATTAAAACCAATTGGACCAGCCACTAGTGTACCTCCAAAAAGAATCCTTAGGATTAGAAAAACATCTAGGGAGGAGACTGAAGCCTCGATGGGGTAGATGAATGTTGAGGAAAAATATATTTTTGAGGAATAGGCAAATATCATATTGGAAAAGCTCGCTACCATTGCAGAACAAGTTGAGAACCAAGAACAAGATGAAAGCCAAGAAATCTTATGGGAAGAACAAAATGAGAATATAGAGTTTTTGTAGCCAGAGCAGGATGAAAAACCTAAATCATTGCAACTAGTGTTATGTGAACAACAAGAATTGGTGCCAGGGAAGATTTTGGTAGGAATACATAAACCCCCTACCTTTCCATGGAATGACACAGCTCTAAAATTGTAGAGTGAGATGCAAAGAAAGGAAAAAGAATGGAAAAAGGAAAAATGCATGCTATAGAATGAGATTAAAAATAAAGATGGAGAGAATAAAAAGAAGAATGTAGAAATTGTTTCCTTGAAGGAAAGGGTAGATAATGTGGTAGATTTAATACCCAAAATGATAGCATGTAGAACTCCTTCTAAAGTGTATGCCCTGCACTTGAAGGAGTGAAATATTTCCTTCAAGCTATCAAGGATCATTTTAGGTTTGAGACCTACTCTTAACACTCCACATGAATTGTTCCATGCTTATCAATTTTCCCCTCTTGATGTTAAAAATTTGTTATGTGAACTATATTTGCACAATTATTTTTTGTCTGATGATCATGATTGGAATCCCTTACTATATATTGGGAACTTTCATTTAAGTGCATTTATGTCCTAGATTCAAAATGAAATTAGTTGGGGACAGTAGTATAGAACTTACAGGGAAAGGGAATTTCATACTCCCCTGCCTCTTAGGGCTGAATCTAGTAACCCTGGAGATATTTTCATGACATTCCATAGAATTTTTTACCACCCCATCTACAAAAAAAAGATTACTCCTATTAGAGAAGAGACCTATAATGTTACATCCCTAACTTTAACTATGTTTTACTTTTTACTTTTGAAGTAATTAGTAGATGATTACGCATGATTCAATGATTAGATGTTTAAGAAAAATGTCTGGAGAAATCAATGTTTTCTTGAGTCATGTTTATTTGACTAAAATTTGTCATGTGTTTAAAAGTCGTCAAGATGTGATGTCTTCATGAGGATTATGAAATGATTATTAATACACTAATATTTAGTTGGTGAAGGAAAGTTGCATTTTGGAATCAGGTTTCCGTCCTCCGAGAAAGGGAGGGAGAGCATCATTAGAGAGAAGGGAATAGATATAAGGAGTAGAATAGGTTGCCACCGTCTTAAGTCTATTTCTAGTTGGTTAACGTCAACCTAGTCATTTTGGGGATAGTGACATCGTCAAGGTTGAATATTGGTTGTTTTACGACTAAGACAATTTTCTGTCAAGCACGATGTTTCTTATGTTGTAACGAGTTTATGTCATGACATCAGTTGTGAAATTGGTTGTTCATTATTGTCTTTTCTTTATAATAGTTTGAATTGGCTTATTAGGTTGTGGAAATATTATTGTAGCATGATTCCTCCTAAAAGGAAGTCTTTATGACCATCGTCCTTGAGTTCATTTAATGGGGAGAATACATCTGAGAGACAACAAAAGATCAACATCATCAATAGTGTAAGATTGCATTACCAACTCTTAATTTCTAAATGATTGTCATCTATAAATGTTCAATCTTTAAATGCTTTAACTTAATGACTCTCATTATGATATTACTTATGGACATTGATTATTTATGGTCATCATTGAATTCGTTCATTTGACGAATATACTAGCTAGACGAAGTAACGATAAGAAGGGAAAATTGCTTTGAAGAAAATTGTTCAACTCTTAGAATCTTTAGTGATGGCTTTAACTTTTATGTTTATATGTATTTCATAGTTTATATGCCTTATGCAAATCCCATAGGACACGATATAGCATTAAGAGGTGACAGTTCTTTATATATATAGTTATTTATCATTATGCTAATATCAACGAATTTCAATGCTTGTCAACTCGTACCCATGATGGAATGATCAATGATTGGTCATTGTCACTTGCTGAGTCACCCACGCATGCTTGAGTGTTGTTGCAACTGTCGGTAATGGCCTTAACTGTCATTCAAGAAACAGTTATAATGGGGGGAAGTTATGAAAAGGGAGTTTTGCGATTCACAAGGGGAGATTATTCCATTCGTTCGACCTTACTTAGTGGAGCAAAGATATTAATGAAGAGAGGTCCGACAATGCTGGAGTTATGAAAGGATACAATGCGTGATAGCATTGGAATGAGGGTGCCTTTCAAGGGAGTTGGAGTTTTCATGGGAGGAAACTATTCTCAAGCTCATGCAGAATGGGTGAAGGTACCTTTTATTGGAAGGTACTGTGATGGGGTAGAGGGATGTCATTTGGGGAGGAGTTTTCGAAAGCATCTAGAGAAAAAAAAATCCTTTTGGTACATATCATGCATTCACTATAGTCGCTGAATACCATTCATATGGGGGGGTGCATACTAAAGGAGGAAGCTCGAGCCAGTGGGAAGACACTTAATGTCGTGATGTATCACAAGAAGGTCATCACAGACTAGAGGAGCCAATAAAATGTAACATGTGAGTATGATTGGGAGAATTGCTCAGGTATGAATCGGCCCTATTACCCTGTGTGTTCACCATAAACTCCTGTAGCTTAAGTGTCATTTTGGAAATGGAAATTCCTAAGAGATATAAAGTCTTAAAGGCATGGGTAAAGTCTTGAAATAAACATAAAGTTGAGAGTCCTTATGTAAATTGATATACATCTTGAGCTTTTAAGTCTATTCGACACTAACATTTAAATTCTTTATGTCGTTCCAATTTATATCTAGTGTGGTTAACAATAACCAAAGATGAATCTCTCATTAGAGTGCCTATGCAATAATAAATATATTCAGATGGCTCTGCTTTCCAAACATGAGAATAAGGAACAAAAATTTTGACAAGCTTGTGCTTGAAACCCATTCATCGAGAGCAATAGACAAATATTGATCTCATTTGAAATATCCAAGATTGGAGATATGATAAGACTTAAAGAATTTAACAACTATGTTTTAGAATATTTATGGTATCGAGGAAACACTTGTGTGAGTTCATAATTCATTTAAGATGAAAGATAGTGAACATCGGAATATCAATAGAATTGCAATTATTGATATGTAAATAGAACTTCTAGGATTATTCAATTGACGTAAGTCAAAGAATGGTTATTGTATAACATATTCACATTCCTAGAGTAATGAGGGATTATATAACACCTATGAGGTTTGGAGAAAACCAGAGTGCATTATACTTATGTTGTATTGTTATATATTATTGAAATTGGGTTTCGAGATAGCAATGGGTAACTAAGAAAAATGGAAATAGATCCCTTAGTCTATGTTAAAGACTAAGATAGCTCTATCAATGAAACCTTGCTAGTTCTCTCATGGGACTTTTTAGATTAGAAAATATCATCATGATATTGAAGTAAGGAGATTGCAACATAGGAAAAGATTTCTTTGTAGGAAATAGAATTCCTCTTGTCAATTTTGTATTGCATGTTAAGGAAATGGGTGACCCACTAGTGTGGAACCCTAGATAGCCTTTGATAGCATCAGTTGCTTGTGTCATGGTTCTCAAGACAAAGAGAGATCTTGAAATGTATTGATGTCGATCTTATAGCCTTTGTTGAACTTATTTTAGAACCATGTGTACAAAGGAATTTCGTTATTCCAATACTTGGTATCATTGTCATAACCAACTATGAGAAGGGAATGTTGGGAGACCGAAACTCAACCCACATGTCTATTGTACTTGAGATTGTTGTTATAGGTATATGCGACATACTTATATAAAGGATGGTAATCATATGAGTTTATACCTTATCCTTATTTGAAGGTGAATAAAATTGAGTAGACAAAGAAGTTGGAAGCAATTTATTATCTCTTACGAATCTAACCTATTAAGATTGAAGGATTGAACTTAGTCGAAGTACTAACTACATGAGAAGTAACGACACTGATTAAGATATATATATATACTTATCAATGAGAATATTCCTTGAATATCATGCTTATTCATGTTATATGAAATGTGAATTTGAGAAATGCTAAGTCGTCTGGGTAAGACTAGAAGCAATTGCTCTTATGTTTTGCTTTGTTAATGCTATTATCTTTGGAGAACAAGGATGTTTGATATTTCCATGTATTGGGTTAGAGAAGCTAAACCCTAGTATTGAAACAAGGAAGATATAGGAATTATGTAACGCTTATGTCAGATATGACATTGTATTTAAATATGTATATTAATTGACAATGGAAGGTTGAGAAACCATAGAACAAGGTAGGAAGTCTTCATAATACCTTAAGAGATTCTACGATAATGTCAAAAACTCGATTTAACGCATCAAGATGTTGGGTATTGAATCTTGAGAGTAAAATGATAGAAAGTCATAAACCCTAGATATTGCAAGGATGCAATAAGGGACTTTTAAAAGGTTTGAAATACCTAAATTTTTACATTGAATGAATATCCTAGATTAAGGATTAGTTCTAAGTCAGATTGGCTAAAATGGATTTTCTAGATAGACTAGTTTGTGTCTAGAGTACTAAATAAAGTAAGTAAACTATAGGATGAGACAGTTCCAAGATGAGTCAGAGGCGAGTGTCTAGATGGCATGACCAATCAGAATGATCATACTTAGCTAGAAGGGATCTAGAGTTGTATGGTCGATTGAGTTTTGTAGGACACATCCCTAGGACTAAGATGGAGAAACTTGATAGTTCCTTATATCTATACTCTTCGAGAAGGGTCGGGTCACTTCCAGTTAGGAAGTGCGTGGGGGACCACTTGAGTTAGTGGTTGGAGGAAAAGCACTCGGATGATGCTCTCCCTCTATAGCAGCAGACTCTCTGAGGCTTGTGAAGATAGAGATCAACATTCCAGATGCAGTGAACTCCTTGTTCTAGCTTATGATAGTCAAAACCTATGAGGTAAAACTATTCTTTATGTTAAGTGTATCTTATGTGATATAAATGAATATTGTAAGGAATTATATTGATTCTAGTTATGATTACATGTGAATTCAAGTTTGAATTTTATCTAGAAAAGCTATACTTTATTCTTGTGCTTAAAAAAAAAAAAAAACTCTCTCTCTTGTTTACTAAGTTGATTTACCTTCTAGTAAATTTTTGAGATTACTTGTGTTTTAAGTGGATGGATGTTACATATAAAGAATATGAGAAGGTAGCTAAAACCACAAGAAAATCAGTAATGGGATATTTAGCACAGAGATGGAATAGTTTGGAAGAAGAGTTGAAATAGGATGAACCCCACTCTTTACAAAACTATGCCGCAACATGTACATTAAAGGGTTGATAGGTACATACAGATTGGTAGAAGGAAGCAACAATTGTGGCTTCCCTTAACATTTCAGCCACCTACATTATTGTGGCCTGTGCTAGATTACAAGTTCTACCAATATGGCATAGTTGCAGAAAGGACAAGATGGAACAGACTGGAGAACAAACAAGGAATCTACTACGATCCTAATTTAGACACCAGAGAGACTGATGTGGGGCAGCTAGCAATTGGTGACTTCAGGGCACTGATTAGGAAAAAGAATAGTTTTCCTTCTACTAGAGGACCAACAAAACATTAGGCTGGGGGGAATGATGAGCTCAATTAATGGCTCAATTTTGATTGGATTCATTATATATTTTTTGTTTCTAACATAGATTTTGACACTTGGTTGTTGATATTTTCCTTAAAACCATAGACTTTGGACATAAGCTTTATCTTTGTGTCTTCAATGATATTATCATGTTATGAGGATTATCTATGTTGAATTTACTAGTGGTTAGATGAATGTTATTAAGGTAATTATAGATATACATTTGTTTTTGTGTGCTAATGCTATTGTGTAGTTTTCCACTAAAATGTTGGTGTCAACAAAGCCTGTGACATGGGAGAAATTCTTGCCAGATTGGTTGGTTACTAAGAAGTCAAGAAGCTGATCATTAAGAAGTCAAGGCGAGAAAACTCTCATGGAGGGAAATTCCTAATTCGAACAAAAGAATGTAACCACCTTTTTAATGGTCATATTTTTTGTTGATAAAATCTAGGGAGTGCATTGTGGTAGATTCTAGTTAAAGTAAGTCTTCTTTGACCAATTTAGTGCATGCATAACTTCCTCCATATTTTTCTGTACTTTTAATAAGTGGCATCCTCCTATTTTGATGGAGTCGAATGCCTAGGTAGTTAGGGTTAGTTAGTATTTTTCTCCCTATAAATAATGGTCAGATGCTCCTTTTGATAAGGTTGGATATTCTGAGTTTCTACTCGCATTTTCCAGTTTACAGTTATATTGTTGAGATGTTGTACTTATGATTTCAAGAAGTAATATGATATTTTGAGTTGTTGCATTTATGTTAGTGTAAGGGAGACTCACCCAAGAGGGACCACTTGGTGAGAATTTCATCTATTAGTTTAAAAGTTATTTTTTGTTCAATAGTTAGTTTCAATTTCAGCAACTGTCTATTCCTACAGCTACTGAAATTTCATTTTGTGTATGTTCCTACAACCAAGGTAGATAGAGTATTTTCCTATCTATTTGCTGAGATTGTCATTTCTATCTTTCATTTCTAGTCTAGTTGTTAATGCTTAGTGAAGATGTTGATTTATGTTTAGTGTTTAAGTTGATTTCCTTCTAGCACCTTATTTCTAGCATTAGTTCTTTCCTAGTTTATAGATGACTGCAGTAGAGTCCTAATGCATATCCAGTGCTCACCCATTTCAAGTTTATGTCCCTAGGTTGACAAGTGAAATGCACCTCCATGATGAGTGAGATAGCTACTTATTGCAAATTTTCAATCTCTAAATCACAACCTTAAAGGCTTCGTTATTAAATCATTGAAGGAGGCCAACATTTTTGGCGTTGTTTCCAAGGATGGTGTCAAACTAGGAAGTTCTTTGGAGTCATTGATAGTTTCTTTCTTGTTGTAGTATACCCCTCATTTAGGAAAGTAATGACCCACTATTCTTTTACCAATTCTTTGTGTAAATTGGTCGATATTGAGTTGATAATAGATGTATAGAGGAAGGAGGAGAGATGCTCATGGGAGATTCCTTCCTAATGACCCTGATCCATTCTAGCTAGTTGAGCATTAGAATCTTCCAAGAGACAAAGAAGAAGAAAAAGCACACCCTTTTGTTGATGCATTTCCCAATCTAACAAGTTCTAACACTTTCTCTAAAGACCAAAATTTTATTGAGAATCCCTTTGCTTTGGAACTTCATCAAGCAGCCATGGGTGATGAGAATAATGACAATAGACACAGAAATAGACCAAACTAGCCATCTCTTCCATTTCGTATTACTCATTAGAATGAATTTGATAACCTCAAGAACATCCCTGCTTTAGTCCATCCTAAGTTTTATGGAATTTTCATAGAAGACCCTTACACTTTCTTGTTTGAGTTTGATATCCTCTATAGAAGCTATGACTACACCACTAATGCTCATAGACTTAAGTTGTTTCCTACCACCTTGAAAGAAGTTGCATTAAGATGGTTTATGAGCTTAGGTAGGAATACTGTGGAAACTTGGAATGACATGAAAATGAAGTTTCTTGAGAAGTATAAAGAATATTGCAAGGCTAGTGACATGAGAGGAGATGGAAATCTTTAGGATGCAGCAGAAGGAAGATGAGAGTTTGGAGGATTACATTTTAAGGTTTCTATTTTGTCTACAAAAATCTGCACATCATATACTCAATGAGGAGTCTCAAAAGCTCCTCTTCATTAGAGGGATCACTGAGAGTTACACTGATGCTTTGGACCTGATGGAAGGAGGACGTATCACCCAAGTTCCTTGGGATGATATTAAGAAGATATGTCACTACTATTCTACGGTAGCTTCAAATAAGGGAAGAGACTACTAATCCTGTATGGGTAAATCATCCACCAATGGAGTTTCAAGAATGGAGATTACTCACTTGTTGGTAGACTTCAAGCAAGACATCATAAACAATATGACTACTCAACTAGATACACTCCAAGAAAAAAAGAAACGTGATAAGGCTAAGGCATTACACAGTCTCATAATTATCATACAAAATAATTACACATAAGATTGGCCACAAAAAAAACTTCAGCCAAAGTTTTCTCATACATATGGTGAACTACACAAGACCAAACACAATAGAAGATGAGGCAAGTTTAGGAAAATAAGTGGTTTCCCTCAATTCTCAAAAGCCAAGTTAAGATAACTTGCATGAGCAAGAAGATCCTGGGTAGACCAATACATATATGGTCAAATATTGTGATTTAAATGTTGTTTTGGTTAAGTAGAGAAAAGTGCAAAAGTAAGTCCTACTCTAGGAAAGGAATCCATTTCAAAGAATAGTTTAGAATATAATTTATTTATTTTAAAAAAATAATAATTTATTTAAAAGATTGTTGATTTAGCAAAAGTAAATTAATAAATAGAAGATATTTTTTATAGCATATCAAATTGTGATATTGCTATCAGATGTCAACCATGTAGTTTTACTAGTCAAACCCATTGACCCATGTTTCATGGGTAGTGGTTCAGAAGAAACCATCTCTAATGATAATGAATTCATTATCATTAGAGATGGTTTCTTCTGAACCACTACCCATGAAACATGGGTCAATGGGTTTGACTCCTAAAACTACACAATTGGCTCCTGATAACAATAATACAAAAAGTAAATTGAGTTTGACAAGTATTCATCTAATATTTATGGATATGATGTTCATCATTTATATAAATTATTTTCAAAAGATTGATTATTAATAATTAATATTAGAGTTCAGACTACATGGATTATACATTTGTCATAATATGTTTGTTCATATAAATTGTTCAAATATCAAGATATTATCTCAATATTAATCTAAACTTAATGTTTATGAAAATTTAAAAAATATAAAATATACAATGATATGTTAATTATTATACCAAAAACATATATTTTTAAAATAAAATGATCCATCAACAAAAATTAATAGACTAATCTATTATCTTATTTAAAACTTTCAATACATAAAAATATATATCCATCGACAAAAATTAAAATACTTTTATAAAACAGATAAAAGATTATTAGAAAACTAAAATTCAATTCCTATCCACATGCCTGTTATACTTTATGGTTTGACTGCTAGTTTAATCAATTACCCTAAATTCTAAAAGAATTCGGTCATGCAGATTCTTTATTCAATCCTAAATATGATGATGTTGGATCATAAGTTCCTGTGCAGGTTACAATCTTGTCTTGACGTTTAAACAGTACACTCTAAAGTTTTGATTTAATTGAGTGGCTTATCATAAATTATTGTTGATTTTTTTAATAAAATCTATTTATTAGTATGATTTGAGATAAACTACTTAAACAAATTTTAAAGTAGCATTTAAACCAAAATTACACTGATATGCTTCAGCTGCTTGTCATTCACGACACACGGTTTGAATTTTTTTTCATTCATAAACTAAGATGCACCCTCTATTCAAACTGGGTACTACAAGTCAAGAAAGACTTAGAACGTTTTTTTTAATCTTTTTTGAGACTTTTTTCCAAACGTTCATAACATTAATTTCTCACGAAGATTGATTTACAGAATATCTCTATTCAAGAACTGCCAACCCTGTGGAATTTTGTCAATGGAATACTAAAGTGGGTAAATATGAATAAATCCCTGAGACACTCGGCTGTTATAAGCGATCTCTAATTTGTTTTTGGCCCAAGTTGAAATATGGGAACAACGGATCTTTCTGGCTACAGATGAGATTGATTAGATACTGAAGCGTATCTTCATCGCAGGGAAGGGTGAGCGGCCTGTTGGTGTCAAACCCATATTCATCCTTGGCCTTTTCCAGCAAAGCGCCGAACACAGAATGATTTAAATGGCTAATTCGGATCACAAACCGCTTATGGTTTGAAACAGCATAAACAACCACGTGACCAGGTGGTACGTCTTTGGGAACTAAGCTCTGCGAAAAACCCAGAGCACAACAATACACATTCCCATAGCCGGACATAGAAAAGAGCCAGCTGGTGGTGTTGCCGTTTGGGTCGAAGGAGCAGCTGCCCGAATTTGTTGTTCTTCACTGTAATAACTTAGCTTTCAAATTTCAGAGTAAATATTGAGGCAGTGTTGTGAATGCCTGAGAACATCCGATGGATTGAGGGGCTACATGTGGTATAAATATGTGTAAGGAGAAAGGATAAAGGGTGGAGCGTGGCAAATGAGGCTGCTGAAATCCAAGTGTCATGGACATCTAGGATGTTCAGAAATTGGCGATAAAGACAGTGGAGGAAATTGGAATCGGAAGAAAATGGCACGAGGAAGAATACTCCATTGTCAGTTTTCTGTGGGCGAATTCAGTGTTTGAGAAAAAAGTTGTTTGGGTCTGGGTCATTAAGAATACATGCTATGCATTATTATTCTATGATTGTTTTTTTAAGATAGAATCCGGGAAGAAGCGTATTTTTGTCTATTCATTAAAATATAATTAAAAGTCATTTGAAATATCAAATGGTATTTAATTAAATGATTTTTTTTAACAAAAATGGATTATTAGAGTAGATAATTAGTTGTTTTATAGAATAGTTTTGTATTCTTGTAAGTCAAAATCGTGTGAAAATTTCACCATGTTTCTATTGACAAGTTAAGTTCTTAAAGTTATTGTATCAATCTAAGTCATCAATGATGTAATTATATAAGCTATGCTTTTAGTAAGCTATTTACTAGCATATATATATAATTTTAATAATAATATATATAAAATACGCGGAGAGATATCCTTCTTGAGGTACCTATTTTTTAATCAAATTTTTATTATAAAAATTGAATAGGCGCCTCAAGAAGGATATCTCTCAGCGTATTTTATATATAATATTATTAAAATTATATATATATGCTAGTAGCAGTGGCAACATGTGATATCTTAAATAAATAAATTTTTATTTATATATATTACATTTTAATATAAAATTATTTTAATAATTAAAATATTCTAATTATATATTTTATTATAAAATTATTATAATAATTAAAATATTCTATTTTTATTTTATTCTAAAATTATTATAATAATTAAAATATTCTAATTTTTTATTTTATTCTAAAATTATTATAATAATTAAATTATAAAATTACTTTATTAAAAAACTATTATAATAATTAAAATATTCTAATTATATGTTTTATTATAAAATTATTATAATAATTAAAATATTCTAATATGATTAGGGTTAGGATTAGGTTTAGGGTTGGAGTTAGTATTAGGGTAAGGGAAAAGATCAGAGTTAGGGTTAGGGTTAGGGTTAGGATTAGGGTTACGGTCAAGATGAAGGTCAGGGTCAGGATTAGAAAAAGGGTTATGGTTAGGATTAGAAAAAGGAATAGGGTTGGGGTTAGGGTTTAATGAGGTTAGGTTTAAAAGTAGGGTTAGGGTTAGGATTGGGATTCTAGGGTTACGATTAGGATTAGGGTTAGGATTAAGATTATTGTTAGGGTTAGGGTTAGAGTTAGGGTTAGGGTTAGGGTTAGGGTTTAAATAGGTTAGAGTTAGGTTAGAGTTAGGGTTAGAGTTAGGGTTAGAGTTAGAGTTAGGGTTAGTATTAATTAATAATATTATTATATAATCATATTTTAGTATATGTTAGTATACTTTTAGGATTAGGGTTAGGTTAAGATTGATTTGCAAACATTTATTAAATAATTTTGTTAAAATTTAAATATAAATCTTAAATTTTAATTTAAGATTTATGATTACAGTTAAGGTCAGGATTATGGTTAGGGTTAGGTTTTATTAATTTTATTTAGGGTTAGGGTTAGGGTTCGGATTAGGGTTAGGATTTATTAGGTTAGGATTAGGATTAGGGTTAGGGTTAGGATTAGGGTTAGGATTAGGGCTAAGATTAGTGTTAGGGTTAGGATTATGGTTAGGGTTAGAGTTAGGATTAGGATTAGGGTCAGGGTTAGGATTGGGGTTAGGATTAGAGTTGGTATTAGGGTTAGGGTTAAGGTTTAATTAGGGTTTGGATTATAATTTATTTTTAGGGTTAGGGTTAGGCTTTTTAATTTTTGTTTAGGGTTAGTGTTATGGTTAGGATTATGATTAGGGTTGAGGTTAGAATTAGGATTAGGGTTAGGGTTAGGGTTTAATTAGGTTAAGTTTAAGTGTAGGGTTAGGGTTAGGAGTAGGGTTAGGGTTAGGAGTAGGGTTAGGATTGGGATTAGGGTTAGAATTAGGATTAGGGTTAGGGTTAGGTTTTATTAATTTTATTTAGGGTTAGGGTTAGGATAAGGGTCAGGGTTGGGATTAGGATCAGGGTTTCATTAGGTTAGGATTAGAATCAGGATTAGGATTAGGGTTAGGGTTAGGATTTAGATTACGATTAGGCTTAGGATTAGGGTTAAGGTTAGGGCAAAGATTAGGGTTAGGGTTAGGATTATGGCTACGGTTAGGTTTAGGGTTATGGTTATGATTAGGATTACAGTTAGGGTTAAGGTTAGAATTAGGATTAGGGTTAGAGTTAGGGTTTAATTAAGTTAGTGTTGTGTCTTAGCACACACGCCCCGTTTGGAACGGGGACCCTCTTTTCTTTCGCCTCATCGGGTCTTTTGGGGCTACCTCGTTTTGAATGTCCCTCTTTTTTTTTTATGTTTTGTGTGGTCGATGTTGCTGCAAAGTTCCATCATAGATCGATCATGCCTCTACTTTTGGTTTTTGTTGACTTCCGGGGCCTCGGGGAGTCCCTCTAGCATTTTGGCACTGAAACGTCTCTGGGCCCTTCCGAGCCTGGGCATCCGAGGTTCCCTCTTTGGGTTTCCCCTTTGAAATTGTCGTCCCTTCGACATTCACCGAGCATCTACCCGCCCCTCGGGGTCCGCCCTGCTACCCTCCGTCTGAAACTCGTCGCAAATTTTTGGGGCGGCGTCTGCCCCTTCGGGCCCCAAGCCCCGAAAGTCTGCTTCCAAACTTCCGTCATGGTCTCGCCGTCTGTGACGGCGAGCCTCTGGTGGCCTCCCGCTCCTCGGGCCCCACCTGGGTTTTCTCTGCCAGTGTTTTCATTTATTACTGCCTGCCATCGACCGTTCCGAGCCTGACTCCCCGAAATTCCATTTCCAGAATTTTGTGGTGGTCCCGCCGTCGTTGACGGTGGATCCATTGCGGATCCCCGAACTCCAGGCCCCGAGCCGATCCCCGCCGAAGTCATTTAAATGAGAAATCACCAAACGACAGATCTCTTGCATCCTCCCGCCTGCCGGGCCCTGGCTTTCCCGCCCCCGCCGCCGACCTAATTTCAAACTCACCAACTTTTTTTGCGGTCGTACGTGCATTAATTGCAGTCATTCATGGCAGTTGGGGTATAAAATGCCCAATCCACCCAAATCATTTTCACAAACAAGATTGGAGCGAATTGAAGAAGCTATCAGCTAGAGCCCACCGCCTTCGACAATGTTCTGATCATTGACCTCAACATTGTTTTGCCAACCGCCGGTAGATCCCACATTTTCCCACTCCACGTATTTGAGGTAGGTCATCATTTGCCCTCTTGTACGTCCTTTTCATGATTTC
>VDFB02000013.1:35523547-35649339 GCA_007258455.2 Sequoia sempervirens | reverse complement strand
GGGGAGAAGCTAGAGCTGAAAAGAGAAGATCATTGGCTGGTGGATGTATGGCGCAGAGACCTCAACAACCAGAAGGAGAGGCTGGAGCAAATCCTAGGCAGGGTGGATCTAGATATCGAGTGGATCAAGGAAATCTGGGCAGAATGTGCCCAATATCTCAAGTTGATGACGGGCTATGATATGCCCACTATGCAAATAGATCCAGAGAAGATCAAACCATACTTCCAGGAGAAGATGAAGGATGAGACAGCCAGAGAAATCACTACGGAGTTCTTGAGTTTTGCTGCCCATGCCTTTGACCAATCAGAGCTTTTTAGGGACCAAGGCTCGAAGTATGATGAAGATTGGAAGAGGTTGGAAGAAAATGCTAAAGAATGGAGCTACCAGGCATTGCGATGCGAGATCCTCGAGATAGACAAGCTCCAGGCCGTCATCCTTAAGTACATAGAACATGCAACTTTCGAGGAGCAACAAGACAGCCCAGCCAAAGACAAAGACCTTCCTAAAGAGTAGCTATAGCAAAGAAAACAACAATCCACTAAAAGACGAAAGAGCTACAGTGACATCCACAAGAAGACGAAATAGGGAAGGGACAAAATGTAATTTTAAATTGTAATCTATTTGGGGGTAGGTGAAACCCTATTTTGTAATGAATCTTGGCCACACAATAAGAATGAATCTTGACCATTCATTTAACTTTTGAAAAACTATAAATAGGGCACTCCTCTCATTTGCAAAGTGAGAGTTGAGTTGTTGTAAAGGCATGCTGCTGAAATTTATAAGAAAAGGCATTGACTTGGTATACTTTCTTGATTTCTCTCATGTTATTTGATTCATTCTCCAATGTTAGAAGTTTGACTTAGATCTTACTGTCGTTTAGTTAGTTTTTTCTTTTCTTTAGATAAATCTTAAGAATGTTGTTGGGTGATTGTGAAAATTCCTGCTTTGTTGATGATTCTTTAGTCCATACTTTATGTTGTTTGCTGATGGTAGATAGTTCTGCAAAGTTAGCCTAGACTTGATTTTAAAGCTATCCCAAACATTTATCTTTTATTCATGCATGTATGTGGTGGATGAAGGATGAAATATCTGCAACCCTTAGAAGAGAGCACAATTTCCATGATACTGTGAAATCCCTGGTTAAGTGGGATATTGTTTTAAGAAATTGTTCATTGCAGGAACTCCATTGTCACTATTCATTGCTAGTTTCAGACTTAAGAACTTTTCCTCTCTTTCGCCCCTTTTTCTTTTTTTTCTAGTAACTGACCTATGCTAAGGTTCATTGCACATTGTAAAGTCAAATCCAACAACTAAATGGAGTCCAAGATTGTTGTTTGAACCTGCAGCCAATGCATAATAGCCCTTAACCTAAGAACTCCACTCTAAGACCCAACTTCATGCTTTGTATCCACACTTTGTATTTTCTGTAAGACAACCTTGTGATTCCAGCAAATCACATCAAACTACTGAGGTATCTGAGCACTGTCATGACCTGACATCCGAGAGACCTTGGGATAGTGTTCTGCAATTCGATTGTGAGAGATTGTCTTTCAAGAGAGGTAGTGCACATATGCACTACCTATGTTGAGAAGTGCATAAAAACACCATCAACAAAACTGGCACTAGAAGGAGGGCCACATTCAAAATACTAAGCTATGGGATAAAGTTAAGCTGGATCGAATTAGATCATTCTCCCCAGAAAGGTTTCAAAGAGTTCTACGGTCAACGCCAAACAAGGGAGAATTCAAAGAATTACCGCCTCCCACGAGGGCGAGGCGGGCTCAAAGAAGTAACGTTGCCTCTTCCTCTTCCTCCATTCCATCCGCCTCCATTTCATCCTCACCTTCATTTGGCTTGCCTTCATCTTCCACCCAACCATCTCAAACTGCATTTGCACCCCTACCTCCGGCAGCCAGGGGTTCACTCCTCTCCCGGCCCTTTCAGCCCAAGGCATAATCCAAGCAGCCATAGCTCAAGGGAAGCCCCATATTGTTGTTGTATTGCAAATACAACCTCAAATTCTTATTTTTCAACAGCAAGTACCACCTCTGCCACCCCTATGGCTTGGCTAGCACATAACCCATCGCCGATACATTTTGCTATCTATAATGATATGCCCAAGAATCTAGAGGGCTTTTGTTTGAAGTTTCATCCTCGCGATGTGCAAAGAACAGCTGAGGAGCATATCAATATATTTGAGACAACAATCACCGAAATGCAAGTGGACCACGAAGATGTTGCATGTCATCTTTTTCCGCATTCCTTAGGGGAAGAGGCCTTCTATTGGTACATCAATCTGCCGAGGGGATCCATTACCTCGTGGAACTTGGTGAAGAATGCTTTCCTGCAAAAATACAAGATCCCCATTAACCCCATGGACCTTTACCAACAGTTTATGTCTATCAGAAGGGAGGTCAACGAACCTATTGGCTCCTTCAATGACCGCTTCCATCGGGCTCACACGAGGCTCCAGGATCCGTACCTCCATAATGATGTGGCAGCCCTCCTAGTCTACTACGCAGCGCTGGACAACCTCACATCGGCCTTGGTGAAGAGGATGCGCCCACCGCCCGCTACCTTGGTTACCGCCTACGCGAAAGTCGTTGTTGCTAGTGCAGACTTGGGGCAAAATATCTTCGGCCCGCTACCTTCTTTGGGGCCAGTGGCCCACCCGATGCAAATTCAGGGGCTTAATCAGGCGTTTGCTCACCAAACCCCTCTTATGAACCAAGTACCCCAATTGCCTATGGTGTCACATCTAGGGCAGCCATTGAATTATGTGTCTCCTGCGTCTTCCTATTTGCAACCCCAGCAGCAGTACCACTACTCTCAGGCTGCTCCACAACAGCAAGCGTATTCCCAATAGCCCCAGGCGTCGTTGTACCTGTTGGGACCAGACTTTCCTCTAGCTTATCAGAATCAGCCGGTAACCTCACCTATTTTTCTCCAAAATTTGACCTCGTCGCCTCGAGGCGCAATTGAGAAAGATAAGTTGGAGGAATTTACAGAAATGATCAAGAAAATGTCCACAAAAATAACACACCTGAAGAATTAGAATAATCAGTTGCAAGCCTCCCAGCATAATTTCCAGGCCAATCTCAACAGAGATAATAGAGATAGCAGGGATAATCGTGAAGTAGGCACCTCCTCCAGACAAAATTATGAGAGGGGGCAGAACGCTAATCAGAATACAGAAAGGAGACCTTTCCAGAGGCAGAATCACACGTGGAACACCAAGCCCAACAATGGTGGTGTCTCCACACCTTTCGATCAACCAGCAAACAACGACAAAACATCCAGTGGTGTGTATCTGGCCAAAGCAGCCTTATCTGGATAGTGTCGACTTCATAAAACCAGCAGACATTCCGAGCTGGATTGTCCCAAGTTCTAAACAGCTGCTAAAATCTTTCAGGTGGAGGTACAAAATGTGGTCAAGAATGCCAGCTGTAGGGACATCGTCCCATCAGAGCCCTACAATTCCTCCTGTCTGGTGGTCAATCAAGCACCATTTTCGTGAGGTGACCACAACGAGCCCGAAGTCAAGCCTACTCCCATTGACGATGAAGAAGCACAAGAGGTAAGTAATAAACAAACCTTAGCCCAGCTCTTTGATTCGGTAGATAATGGTCTGGTAGATGAAGAAGAACCATTTGTGGACGAGGTCCACATGTTCCATCAACGGTCGAGTCCCTACTTCCTTAGGAATAGGAAAGCGGGTGGGCCCTTTACAACTTCTACCCCACCAAACAATTTTGCTACCCCGCTGATCCAAATGCCAGTAATAACCTTGGGCTTCCTCACATACCTACCCAATACCTCAACAAGAATGGATCTTACAACCAGCCACAAAACCAGCCATAAGGCCAATCCTAAAATCCGTCTAATCAAACGAAGGTCCAACCTCTTAGTTCTGCTATAGGCCAGGCTTTTAGCTCAGAAATTGAGCAAATGGGTGAGTATGTTGCAGAAGAGTTTAAGAGGGTAAAAATTGGCTTGTCAGCCTTTGAATTACTCAAAGTTCCTACTGTGAGGCATGCCTTTTCTAGGGTTCTTAATGGGACTCGATCCTCTAATACGACACAGGAAACCCCAACTAAGAGGGTTACCTTTGAGGAGCCCAGAAAAGAACTGGAGATACAGAATAACACCAAGAAAAGGAAGGATGTTCCTATGAATCAATCAAGTAAGCAAATTGAAAAGGAGCTGGAAAGGGCCAATAGGCAGTTCTCTAAGAACCAACAATTTAATCAAATTAAGGATATGGATAATGATAGGAACAAAGGTCAGATAGCTCACATGGACACACCTATGGGCATCCTTCAAGGGAGACCAAAAACTCCCCCTTTTCTGACCACTCTTAGGATCTTTGGAAAAAATCTACATAACTGCCTGCTCGATTCAGGAGCATCCGCCTATGTCATGCCCTTGGCTATCTGCAAGGCTCTTGGCATCACTCCCACACCTTCAAAGAGAAAATTGACCCAACTAAACAAAACAGAGATCAACATTGTGGATGAAATAAACTACATCCCGATGTAGATTGTCGTAGACCCGCGGATACAGCAGGTCATTGATGTTCAAGTGATTGACATTCCCAATGCATATGGAATTATTCTGGAAAGGGAATTCACCAAGGCACTGAATGGATATACAACCATAGACCTTTCTCACATGTAGCTATCGTGGAAGGGGCTGCTAAACCAGATCTGTGTCGACCGCGAACCCATATGAAGTACATGATCACAGAATATAACAACCTCAGTGAGGTGTTGTTTGTCGAGGCCGATTTAGGGAATTATCGCCCTTTTACCTACGAAAATGAGATCGGGCTTCAGGAAGAACATGCAGATGAAGTGTTACTGGTGTTGTGTAGCCCTACGACCGATCCTACACGAATGCCCCTAGACACGGAAACATTGGTGGAAGCATATGATGAGCCGGATAAGGAGGACGGCTGGGGATTGCTCAACGGTTTCTAGGAATTCATGGAGAAGTGTGTAAGGGATCAGCTCAGCCTAGGGGCCCGAATGAATTTCCAAGATCTCTTATTGCCGAACTAGTTCAGGGTTCACAATGCTGCACACTCTGAGTTTGACTGTTGCTTGTGTCAAGCAGTAGTGGCGCATGTTAGAAAATCAGCTGCCCTCCGAATGGAAATGCCAAAGGAGACACCAGTAGAACCACTTGTTGATCATTGTATCGAACCGGAAAACTCCCCTAAGGCCACAAGACCGGCCGCCCAGCCGAAAGAGAATGGGAGCTCAATCAGACCCGAAGACAGGGAATCCTCCATGTGCTGGACGCTCCGGTTTGATGGGTCTAAGTGCAGGCAAGGAGCTGGAGCTGGGTTCGAACTCATCAACCCAACAGGTAAAATATTTCTCGCTGCCCAATGATTACAGTTCTATTGTACCAATAACGTAGCGGAATATGAAGGTTTAGTCCTTGGCCTTCTTATGGCCTTGAAGAAAAATGTAAAAGTGCTACAAGTTTTCGGGGATTCCCAGCTCGTAGTTAAAAATGTCAAGAAGTTATATTCCTATCATGATCAGAGACTCATAAATTATAGGCATAGGGTTTGGGATCTTTTAGAGGGCTTAGATGCATTCAACATACAATTGATCTCTCGTGCTCAAAATAGCACAGTTGATGCCTTGGCTCAAGCAACTAGCACCCTACAACCCCTCTCTCTATTTGGGCTCAAGAAATTCACTATTGAGCTAACATCCACGCTATCAATCCTAGATAATGTTACCCACATGAAAGTCTTCAATGACGACAACCATATCATTTAGTTCATCACAAGTTTCGATGTCTTCACAGCTCAAATAATTAATGAAGTTGATCCACAGGAGGCCGAGCTGGATATAGAAGGGGTTATCAATCTGAAGACTGACACAATCCCCAAGGGCATGGTTCAGTTGGAACGCATATTTGACTTGGATCAAATCAGAGATCAAGATCAGCAAATGAAAAAGGAGGCCATAAGCAACCAGTGTGATGCCCACAACCTTGGGATAGCCGAGGAGATCAAGAATATTTTTATCAACAAGGTGTGCACGCTTGAGGAAAGAAGAGGAATCATGAGTGTGTTGTGAAGGTACCATGACATAGTGGCATGGAGTTATGAAGACTTGAAAACTTATAACACTTTTGTCATTACACACATTATCCCTCTTAAGACAGAAGTGAGGCCATTTTGTCAACGACAACGCCCTATCAATGCCTTGCTAGAACCTGTCATTTATAAGGAGGTGCAAAAGCTGCTTTCTGCAAGAATCATTTTTTCAGTTAGGCACTCCATGTGGGTGGCCAACTTGGTCTCGGTCAGAAAAAAGAATGGGGAGATTCGATTGTGTGTAGATTTTCGCAATCTAAACCGTGCCTCAGAGAAAGAAAGCTATCCAGTACCGTGGCTGGATGAGGTACTGCATATCGTCAATGGCTCCTAGTTGATGTCTTTCCTTAACAGGTACTCCAGATATAATCAGGTCATGGTGCAGTATGAGGATCGCCACAAAACAGCGTTCACCACTAAGTGGGGGACATTTGCATACAGAAGAATTCCTTTCAGACTCATCAACGTCGGCGCCACTTTCCAACGTGCCATGGATATCGCCTTCAAGGACCTAATTGGCAAGTGCATAATCATCTACATGGATGATTTGACCGTATTTTCTAAAAAGTGGGGCGATCATGTCTCCAACTTATGCAAAGTATTTTAGAGATGTAGAGAGTTCGAGGTTTCCCTCAACCCCAAGAAGTGCATTTTCAGAGTAACTGAAGGTAAGCTACTCAAACACATCATTTCAGAGCAAGGAATTTCCATTGACCCTAAGCGCATCGAGTCATTACTTAAAATTCAGCCCCCGGGCAGCAAGAAAGAATTAAAATCTTTCTTTGGAAAGATCAACTTTGTCCGAAAATTCATCACAGGTTTCGTAGAGATTGTCAAACCTCTCAGTGCCATGCTCAAACAAGACGCCAAAGTTGAATGGACACCAGATGCCAAACAATCTTTCAAAGAAATCAAATAGGCTATTGCTGAGGCACCTGTGTTAGTTAGCTTAGATTATCTGAAGCCATTCTATATCTACTCATTTGCTTCAGAGTATTCTTGTGCTAGCATGTTGACCCAAAAGGATGATGAAGGAAATGAGCATCTGATCACCTTCATGAGTGCTCCCCTCAAGGATGTTGAATTGCATTATCACAACATCGAAAAGCAGGCGTACGCTCTCGTCAAAGGAGTGAAAAAATTTAGACACTACATTTTATGCAACAAGGTGTTCGCCATTATCTCCGACCCAACGGTGAAAATGCTGCTCATGCAAAATGAATTGGGCGAACGAAGGGCTAAGTGGGTCACCCTGCTCCAAGAGTATGACATGGAGATCCAACCGATGAAACTGGTGAGAGGATAGGAACTCACTTGCACAATAGCTGAAACAGTAGCAGAAGCTGGGCCTGAACTCACTGTGCAGCAGTACCAGCTTGAGGATGTCTCCTTGGAAGAGTGGTACCAGGATGTCATCTACTATCTGCTGAACCACAAGTGTCTGCCGCACCTGCAAGGAATCCAAAAGTGGGCCCTAAGATTGAAAAGTAATGGCTACATGCTACGGGGTTCCATTCTCTACAAGAAGAATCATGAAGGCGTTTATTTGAGATGCCTTGGCAAGGGAGAAGTAGAACGCGTTTTGAAAGAGTTTCACAATAAATTTGGCACGAGCCATAGTTCGGGTTCTTCTATAGCACATCAAATATTGAGAGTAGGGTATTATTGGCCAACTGTTTTCAAATATGCCCATTGCTATGTTCGCTCCTATCACACGTGCTAGACCGCTGCCACCAAGGAGAAGAATGTTGTTGTCCCACTGTAGCCTGTGCTGGAGGTAAGGCCTTTTGTACAATGGGGTCTCGACTTCATCAGTCCGGTAAGCCCTCCATCATCTGCGGGACACAGGTACATTCTTATTGCTACTGATTATTGTACGAGATACACGGAAGTAATAGTATGTAAGCAGTGCACAATTGAAGTAGATACTAATTTTCTAGAAAGTTTCATTTTAAACCGCTTTGGTTGTCCGTATGCTTTGGTATGTGATAATGGACCTGCATTTGCTTCATTAAAATTTGTTAGTTGGGTGTTTGATTATGGAATAACCCTTAAATTCTCATCCAATTATTATCCCCAGGGCAATGGCCTTACTGAGTCCACGAATAAAAACTTAATTACTGTGATCAAGAAGCTGCTAGATAGGAATCCCAAGGACTGGCATATCTAACTCCGTTTCGCCCTTTAGGCTGATCGCACTCGCCACAAGGCTGCCCTTGGCGATTCCCTATTCCACCTTATTTATGGCCTAGAGCCTATATTCCCCATCCATCTGAAGATTCCTACCCTCCAGTTTATCAATGACTTTTATGAGGGAAGAGATTGTAGGGAAGCTTGGTTAGTTGAGATATTATATTTAGAGGAAGTCAGAAACTGTGTAATAGAAAAATTTTCCAAACATCAGGGCGTAGTAAAGAGATGGTTCAACCGCCGGGCCAAAATTAAGGCCTTTAGAATTGCAGATCTGGTCCTATATTGGGACAAGGCCCATGAGAAGAAAGGGGGACACAACAAATTCAACAAGCTTTGGCTTGGCCCCTTTTAGATAGCTGAGATTTTGGGAGATAATGCCTTCCGCCTAAAGACCTTAACTGGTGAGAATGTCTCGTTACCAGTCAACGGGCAACACCTAAAGCATTACTTCCAGGCTTGAGCTCCTTCGAGCTCTTCGTTGTAAATACTTGTACATAGGCTAGGGTAGTTTGCTTTCCTGCTGGTTTGCGTTTTGCTTGCGTCGCTTTTTATTTTCTCCCTCCCAACAATTTTGTTTCGAAAGAGGTTTCCTGCTCCTTTGTAGTGGTCGTGCTTGCTGGACAAGCAGTTCACTTTGCTGTCCGTTCTTTGTGTTCTTTGGCTAAACATTCACTCTTGATTATTGGTCTTTAAAAGCTATCCGTGAATGATTTCCTTGTTTAAACTCTGCTCAGAACTTGACCCTTAGCTGGATCTTCTTACCTACATCTCGAATCTTGAACAAATTACATCATAATAATTTTTAAAAAACTGTACTATGGTTGTTATAACACCCTAGTGAGTGAATAATCTTAAGTCTGCTCCAGTGACCACTGCAGTCTCAAACCCATTGTAAGCTTCAATGCTTACCCGGTTGAACTAAACAACAAAAGAGAAGTGAAATATCAAAGCAAAAAAGAGAAAAAGGAATTTGAAAAAAGAAAATAAATGATGGTATGGGTGTTTAGATAACTCTACCGGGGCTATGGACGCCCGGCCGGTAGTAGAGCAATATCCATGAGATTACAGCGACAACTCCGTCGGGGCTATGGACGCCTGACTAGCAGTGGGGCAATGTCCAGGTTACTTTTGGTATTAGACGATTTATGTAACTCACTCGGGTGGCTTGGTAACCCTGGTCACCATCCCTAGGAAAGGAATGAACTCACTTCACACACGCTTCCGAGATGTCCTATAAGCTGACCCAATTAAGGATCTTGTTCTCCCAGATTCATCCTTGGAAGCCAATCTTGGTCTATGAAACCAGAGATTCTGGTTCCTAAACGAATATTTATCCCTAGAACGCTCCAGAGCGTTCTCCAGCGGAGTTGCCATTTGTTGTGCCCTTAGCACACACGCCCCGTTTGGAATGGGGACCCTCTTTTCTTTTGCCTCGTTTTGCATGCCTCTCTTTTTTTTATGTTTCATGTGGTTGATGTTGCTGCAAAGTTCCATCATAGATCGATCGTGCCTCCACTTTTGGTTTTTGCTGACTTCTGCGGCCTCGGGGAGTCCCTCTGCAATTTTGGCCCTGAAACATCTCCGGGCCCGGGCATCCGGGGTTCCCTCTTCAGGTTTCCCCTTTGAAATTGTCATCCCTTCGGCATTCATCGAGCGTCTGCTCGCACCTCAAGGTTCGCCCTGCCGCCCTCCGTCTGAAACTCCTCGCAAATTTTTAGGGCAGTGTCTGCCCCTTCGGGCCCCGGGCCCCGGAAGTCTGCTTCAAGACTTCCGTCCTAGTCTTGCCGTCAGTAACGGCGAGCCTCTAGCGGCCTCCCACTCCTCGGGCCCCGCCTGGGTTTTCTCCACCGGTGTTTTCATTTATTACTGCCTGTCATCGACCGTTCTGGGCCCGACTCCCTAGAATTCCATTTTCAGAATTCCATGGCGGTCCCGCCGTCATCGATAGCAGATCCATTGCGGATCCCCAAACTCCGGGCCCCGAGCCCATCCCTGCCGAAGTCATTTAAACGAGAAATCACCAAATGGCGGATCACTTGCGTCCTCCCAGATGTCGGGCCCCGGCTTTCCCGCCGCCGCCGCCGACCTAATTTTGAACTCACTAAAATTTTTTGTGGCCGTACGTGCATTAATTACAGTCATTCCTGGTGGTTGGGGTATAAAATGCCCAATCCACCCAAATCATTTTCACAAACAGGATTGGAGCAAATTGAAGAAGCTGTCAGCTGGAGCCACCCGCCTTCGACAACGTCACGATCATCGACCTCAACATCGTTTCGCCAACCCCCGGTAGATCCCACATCTTCCCACTCCGCGTATTCGAGGTAGGTCATCGGTTGCCCTCCTGTACATCCTTTTCATGATTTCCAAAGATTTAATCAAATGAACAAATTGATAGGAAGGTATAATACGATAGAACACTAAATTGTGCACCAAACCCATGTGGTAGAAACTGAGAGAAACATTTAGAAATGCCCTCCCCGCCTTTCGGGACTTCTCCCTGCCGCAGCCGTTCTTCACGTAGGGAAAACGTCCATGCCAGGCCCGAAGCCATCCTTCGCCGTCCAAATACAAGCTCCAAGCATCCGCCGGCGGCAATCCTCATCTCCGGGCCCGGTTCTTCAAGTTTCTTAGCTCGGACTTCCGTTTCGATTTCGCCTCGCTTAAACTGCAAAACTGCCCCTACCTCCCAGCTTCCAAACCCCGGCATGTCCCTCACCACCTAAACTTTGAAATCAAACATGCACCCTTTGATCGTCCCAGGCCTGGAACCCCGGGGTTCTATCTCCGGAGTTCCGCAGATGGTTTGTCTTCTTCAATGGCGGACATCCTTCGGCATCCCGTCTTATGGATTTCACCTTCGCTTCTGCCTTTGACCTTTGGCGATGAGAGTTATAGCGCCATTTTTGTCTTCGAGCTCCAGATGTCAAATATCCCGACTCCATTTTCCACCGCTCCCCACGGCGAAGTCTTTTGGCAATGTCATCAATGCCTTCCGGGCTTCGGGCCCTGCTTTTAGCTCTACCGTTATCTGCTTTTCGCTCGCCGTCGCTAGTACCAAACCCTGCTGATGGCGATGCTCCTTCGGGGCCCTGGGCGTCGGGTTTCTTTGGTCTGTTTTCCGCCGTTTTCCACGGCAAAGTTTTGGCGAACTTATTAATGCTTTCACGCCCTCGGGCCCCGGCTCCCAGACTTCCGTTCTCGAAAGTCCGTTGCTTTGCTACTGGCAGGAAGCTTCACCCTGCCCTTCCAATCTTCGGGCTCCGAGGTGCCATCCACTGTGGAATATCGCTAAATTTCTGAACGTCTGTCTGCTTTTTGGGTCCCGTGTTCTGGGATTCTGGTCGTCGCCCGCCACTCCAAACGGAAATTCCCATCTAGAACTCCGCCCTCTGAGCTCTGGCCTGCCGAGCACTGTCAAGTTCACGAATGCCAAGTCTAACACCAGGCTCTTGCTCTCGGACTTCCCTTGCCGGACTTCTGTGTGAGGATTGCCTTCCCAAATGGCGAAGTCCACCTGCCTTCCCGGTGTCGCCGGCCCAAGCCTCTGAAACAAATTGACTTATCGATGGATGCCTTTTGGCCCTCTGGGCCCTAGACCCCGGGCTTCTGCCTCCGGGTTTCCTTCTACTGTCCACCTTCACCAACTACCATTTCCTTGTGGCTTCCCAGCTTGAAACATCTGAACCTCCTTAGATCAATCCTAGCTGACCGAAATTTGGAATCTGACCTCGACCCACATGCTAATTTTTGACCATCTTCATCATGAGCTTTTCAAAACATTAAAGTTTGGCCAAGGAAGGTCTCCAGGAGCTCTCGGTTGCATTTCCCCTTCTAGATAGCGTTCCTGCCAGGGAAGTCCGGCCCCCGGGGCCCGGATTGTCCAAATGCCCTGAAACGAAGATCGATAACATTTAGAGATAAGATTTATGATATACTTGATTGATTATTTAGATGTTATTTTTGAGATATGGCCTAACATGAATACTTTTGATTTTTTATTGCGCTGACTTTGCCTTTGCTTGCAGAATATATGGAATTAGCTATAGGAATTTCAGGGGCATCCGCCGAGAAGGATAGGGGCAAGAAGTCAGGAAGAACCCCTCGGGGAAAGGAAGACAAGGATCAAATGAAGTATCAATTCCAGGGCGAGCCACTTCACTCCAAGGTCACAACCGACTGGAAAGAAATTTCAGATACTAACATCGGCCAGGTTGATATTGATGAATTCACTTAGAGGGTTAGGGTCATCCTGACAACGAAGAACACTAGGTTAATATGACAAAGTAGAATTGCCAAGGCCGCCGGCTTCCCTCCCTCTCTGGTGGCACCCGAACTAGTGATGGCTTGCCGAGAAGCCTATCAAACAGACACCAGAACGATTATGGATAAGGAGGGAAACATCTTTGCAGAAATGTCACCAGAAGGGATCACCAAGACATTCCACATCCCCACATTCCAACAGATGGAGGTCCCCACATTAGACGAATGCCAAGCGGCATGGAATGCTAATCCATCAGGGTGCAAGAAGTCAATCAACCTCCATTGGCTTATGGAAAAATGGGGCAGTGCTGCGAAGGTTCCCCAAGAACTCTTCCATAGCGATTTCCATGAGGATTACCACGACCTGGTAACCTTGTTGAGTAGGGTCATGGGTCTCCCAACGGCTGCCTGCTTCTAGGAGTGGATGGCATACTATATTGAGCAAATACTGTGGGGAAATGAAGACGTCATGACCAAGGTCTCATTCTATTTGGGAGGCATCATTAGCGACTGCTTCCATGAGCAATTTGTTAACATAAAGAAGACTTCCAAATTCTACATGACCTCCTACCTCATCTACTCCCTAACAGATCAAAGACAATATAGCAGGTTGCTTGTAGCACTCGATTAGGGGAAAAAATGAGGACTTAAGGCCTACGACAAATACCCACAGCTCCAATACCAAAATTTTAAGGAGTACTATAGAGTCAATGATGCCTTCATAGGCCACATCACTAGATTGTTCACCAGGTACTTCGAAAGGAGGGTCTCCTATACTGCCCAGGTGCTCCTAAAGTAATACGCCTTCATCTTTATCTAGTTCCCGAAGTTTACGTACATCCGAGCCTAAGTTTCACTAAGAGGCCAAATAGATTGCCTCCGTACCCAAATGACAAGATCATCCTCCTGAAGTTACCTCAGTAGCTCCAGCACATCCAGGCAATCTTTGGCAATAAGCATGTAGCAGGGATCCCCTATCCCATGACCCTTGGCCAGGGCATGTATCAATTGCAGACTTCTCAATGTGCCAATTACTCTAAGAAGGAGCTCAAGGATTACCATTTTGACTGATACATTGCCCGCCCGCGGATGGACCCACATGGCCACGTTAGGAAGGCCCTAGAACTGGCATATTCCCACCAATACCACATTGAAGATTTCTAGGCCGACTGCTAAGACGACAAGGAGGTGCACGCAAGGCACTACATGCGCATGACAGTGCTATTCTTGAGAAGAGTGCAACTGTTCCCAGTACCAGACCAGGTTGAGGAGGACGAGTCCACCATCATGCACCTAAGGTACCGTATGGTTGCCAACCTGCTGATACCGTCAATCGACTGGGATGAACAAGAGGTTGATGACCTGGACACCATCACCCAGCCGATCATAACTCACACCAGGGAGTGGATCGATAGACAAGTAGCACATCTGAAATGAAAAGGGGTAGTCCTAACCTATGAAGGGCTCAAGAGTGAGCCAAGTGCCTCGGAGGACGTTGCTGCCACCACATCCACCGGCGCGACCTCCAAGTCTTCTCCAATCACCAGGTCCCAGAAAAGGAAAGGAATGGAGACCGCACCATCTACAGATCCCAAGGAACAAGCAAAGAAAGATATAGAAGGCTCATCTCCCAAAAGGATCAAGCAAGTAGAAGGTGCGGAGGAATCCTGACCTCCATTGACTCTCCCTACCCCTCCTATTGTATCGCCCACCTCACTTGCTATGGTCGCCACTTCTCCGCCGGCAGTGGACATTTCTGTCCATCTTGCCCCTTCGCCTCCGGCTGAATCAATAATAATCGTCGACTCCTCTTCTGGCATGACCACTTCACCTTCTTCTTCTGCTGCCATGTCGCCAATTACATCACTCCCTCTAGCAACAATAGCATCACATGTTCCCCTTGCCACTATGCCCGTGGCTCTTACAAGACACATGCAAAACCTCCCCCTGAGCTCTCACAGATCTTAATGGACCCAGCTCTCCAAGCAGCCATCACCCAAGCCCTCGCGATAGCCCAGCCTTCACAACCGCCAACAGGGCTGCCTGCTATGGAAGCTACAATGCAAATTTCAAAAGAGTTCGAGGAGCGAGAGCAGGAAGCCTCAAAATCTATCGAGGAGAAAACTGATGAGTATTATGAGCACCTCGAGTACGAGCACCGAACCATCGACAGGGTGGTCTATGAGGGGGAAGAGACCGGCTCTTCCGGGAATGGGGATGAAGAGGACGGCTCGGGTGCTAAGGAAATCATCCAAACATTCGATGATGACCTTGGGGAGGAGTTGGCATGGTAGCTAAAGAACATTGGGGAGGAGGCAGAAGAGTCACCACGTGGTGAAGAAGGGCAGCCACCCGAAGAGCAGCAGATAAAAGATTTGACAGAGGCTGAAGCCCATGTTATCACAGGCCTTGAGGCCGAGGCTGCTGAGGAGAAGAAAGAAGAAGAGGCAGAAAAGGAAGAGAGCCCCACCCGGCAACCATCCGTCGGGCTGCCTGTCAAACGCCTCATATTCGTTCATGACTCCAACGAAGAAGAGGATGCCAGCCAAAAGAAAGGGGAACCCCAAAAGGGAAAGGAGGCATAGGTCTTGCCTTTGACTAAAAAGGGTGAGGGCAGCCATGATTCACCCAAGGATAGGTTTGCTATGCCCGATTGGTTGGAAAGGCAGCTTGAAAAGGCAACCCCTGTGCTAAAGGACCTGAGGGCGAGGTTGGAGGCCATCTTGGCTCGATCCTAGATCACGACAAAGAAGGAGAAGAAACCCAAGGTCTGATCCAAGATATCGATGGATGCTTCTGTTTCTTGAGCAGTGCAGATTGCAACACCTATAGTTGGCCAAACAGGAGTGAGTTATAATATCTCAACCATTGATTTGGGGACAGCAACCAGGGAGCAAAAGGTCGAACACCTAGAGGAGTCGGTGGCCACTGTGGTGCACCTGATAAAGCAAGACAAGGTCTCCAAGGATGAGCTCAAGGCGCAGGTTGCAGCATTAACAGATTATATCCAGCAATGGTCCTTAGTAGATGACCTGCCCACCACCTCCACAGTCACACCGCAGTTGCTTTCCAAAGAGAAAATCGATAAACTGGAGAGAAGGAAGAACTTGGAGAAAACCACTGAGGATTGGTTCCGACAGGTCACATATGTCAGGAACATGGGAATTAGCAGGGCTGTGTGGACAACCAACAAGTTCTTGGACCTAATCCAGTTTCTGGAGAGCACAAAGAGGCTATGCACCAATTTCCCTGCCACCTACGACTCCACCTTCCCAAGAATCGAAGCCATCCTTCGGATGCCTAAGGCCACGTGGGGGGAGAAGCTAGAGCTGAAAAGAGAAGATCATTGGCTGGTGGATGTGTGGCACAGAGACCTCAACAACTAGAAGGAGAGGCTGAAGCAAATCCTAAGTAGGGTGGATCCAGACATCGAGTGGATCAAGGAAATCCAGGCGGAATGTGCCCAATATCTCAAGTTGATGACGGGCTATGATATGCCCACTATGCAAATAGATCCAGAGAAGATTAGACCATACTTCCAGGAGAAGATGAAGGATGGGACAGTTGGAGAAATCACTACGAAGTTCTTGAGTTTTCCTATCTGTGCCTTTGACCAATCAGAGCTTGTTAGGGACCAAGCCTCGAAGTATGACGAAGATTGGAAGAGGCTGGAAGAAAATGCTAAAGAATGGAGCTACCAGGCATTGCGATGCGAGATCCTCGAGATAGACAAGCTCCAGGCCGTCATCCTCAAGTACATAGAACATGCA
The DNA here is from genome assembly GCA_007258455.2 of Sequoia sempervirens. Taxonomy (NCBI): domain Eukaryota; kingdom Viridiplantae; phylum Streptophyta; class Pinopsida; order Cupressales; family Cupressaceae; genus Sequoia; species Sequoia sempervirens. The sequence continues at coordinate 35,632,995 of VDFB02000013.1, read as the reverse complement.
GCTTCTGAGGAGTAGCAAGACAGCCCAGCCAAAGACAAAGACCTTCCTAAAGAGTAGCTACAAGAAAGAAAACAGCAATCCACTAAAGGACGAAAGAGCTACAGTGACATCCACAAGAAGACGAAATAGGGAAAGTACAAAATGTAATTTTAAATTGTAATCTATTTGGGGGTAGGTGAAACCCTATTTTGTAATTAATCTTGGCCACACAATGAGAATGAATCTTGACCATTCATTTAACTTTTGGAAAACTATAAATAGGGCACTCCTCTCATTTGCAAAGTGAGAGTTAAGTTGTTGTAAAGGCATGCTGCTGAAATTTATAAGAAAAGGCATTGACTTGGTGTATTTTCTTAATTTCTCTCATGTTATTTGATTCATTCTCCAATGTTAGAAGTTTGACTTAGATCTTACTGCTATTTAGTTAGCTGTTTTCTTTTTTTGGATAAATCTTAGGAATGTTGTTGGGTGATTGTGAAAATTCCTACTTTGTTGATGATTCCTTAGTCCATACTTTTTGTTGTTTGTTGATGGTAGATAGCTGTGCAAAGTTAGCCTGGACTTTATTTTAAAGTTGTCCCAAACATTTATCTTTTATTCATGCATGTATGTGGTGGATGAATGATGAAATATCTGCAGCCCTTAGAAGATAGCATAATTTCTATGATACTGTGAAATCCCTGGTTAAGTGGGATATTGTTTTAAGAAATTGTCCATTGTAGGAACTCCATTGTCACTATTCATTGCTAATTTCAAACTTAGGAACTTTTCCTCTCCTTCACCCCTTTTTCCCTTTTTTCTAGTAACTGACCTATGCTAAGGTTCATTGCACATTGTAAAGCCAAATCTAACAACTAAATGGAGTCCAAGATTTCTATTTGATCCTACAGCCAATGCATAAGAGCCCTTAACCTAAGAACTCCATTCTAAGACCCAACTTCATGCTTTGTATCCACACTTTGTATTTTCTATAAGACCACCTTGTGATTCTAGCAAATCACATCAAACTACTGAGGTATCTGAGCACTGTCATGACCTGACATCTAAGAGACCTTGGGATAGTGTTCTGCAATTCGATTGTGGGAGATTGTCTTTCAAGAGAGGTAGTGCACCTATGCACTGCCTGTGTTGAGAAGTGCATAAAAACACCATCAACAGTTAGGTTTAAGAGTAAGGTTAGGGTTAGGATTAGGGTTAGGATTGGGATTAGTGTTAGGATTAGGATTAGGGTTAGGGTTTAATTAGGTTAGGGTTAGAGTTTGATTTAGGGTTAGTGTTAGGGTTAGGGTTAGGTTTTATTAATTTTATTTAGGGTCAGGGTTAGGATAAGGGTTAGGGTTGGGATTAGGGTTAGGGTTTCATTAGGTTAGGATTAGAATTAGGATTAGGATTAGGCTTAGGGTTAGGATTCAGATTATGATTAGGCTTAGGATTAGGGTTAAGGTTAGGGCTAAGATTAGGGTTAGGGTTAGGATTATGGCTATGGTTAGGTTTAGGGTTACAGTTATGATTAGGATTATAGTTAGGGTTAAGGTTAGAATTAGGATTAGGGTTAGGGTTTAATTAAGTTAGGTTTAAGAGTAAGGTTAGGGTTAGGATTAGTGTTAGGATTGGGATTAGGGTTAGGGTTAGGATTAGGATTAGGGTTAGGGTTTAATTAGGTTGGGGTTAGGGTTACTATGATGAGGATTAGGGTTATGGTTAGAGTTTGATTTAGGGTTAGTGTTAGGGTTAGTGTTAGAGTTAGGGTTAGGGTTAGGGTTAGGGTTAGGGTTTAATTATGTTAGAGTTAGGTTAGAGTTACGGTTAGGGTGAGGGTTAGGGTTAGGATTAGGGTTAGGGTTATGGTTAGAATTAAGATTAGAGTTAGGTTTAGGGTTAGGTTTATTAATTTTGTTTAGGGTTAGGGTTAGTATTACGGTTAGGGTTAGGGTTAGGGTTAGGGTTAGGGTTAGGATTAGGGTTATGGTTATGGTTAGGGTTTAATTAGGGTTAGGGTTAGGGTTAGGGTTAGGGTTAGGGTTAGGGTGAGGGTTAGGGTTAGGGTTAGGATTAGGATTAGGGTTGGGGTTAGGGTTAGGGTTAGAATTAGGATTAGGGTTACAGTTATGGTTATGTTAGGTTTTGAATTTTTTTAAGGCTTAGGGTTAGAGTTAGGGTTTAATTATGGTTTGGTTAGGATTAGGGTTGGGGTTTAATTAGGTTAGGATTAGACTTAGGATTAGGGTTAGGGTTAGGGTTAGGGTTAGGGTGTAGGATTTAATAAAGGTTACAATTCAATTAGAGTTCTAAGATGAATTTTGGAGTTAGGGTTAGGGTGATTATGGTTAAATAAAGGTTACAATTACCTTGATCCCTAATCGAATATTTTATTTGTTTAATATATTATAATTATTAGGTTTATTATACCATAACCCTAACCCTTTTTGAATCCAAACCCTAATTAAAACCTATCACTTATCCTTATCCTAACTGTGCCCTAACTCTAACACTAAGTCATAATAATTGTAATCTTATCCCTAATTGAACCGTAACTATAACTCCAACCCTAACCCCAACCCTAAGAATAATTGTAAAAACTCTAACCCTAAATATAATTTTAACCCTAATTGGACCCTAACATTAATGCTTACCCCAACCCTAACACTAATCTTAACCCTAAGAAAACCCTAACCCTAACCCTAACCCTAACCCTACCCCTACCCCTACCCCTACCCCTAACCCTAACCCTAATATTAACCCTAACCCTAACCCTAACTCTAGTCATAACCTAATTAAACCCTAACCCTAATCCTAACCCTAACCCTAACCGTAACCTTAACCCTAACCATAATTGAGCCCTAATCCTAATCCTAATCCTAACCCTAACCCTAACCCTAATACTAACCCTAACCCTAATCTTAATTCTAACCCTAACCCTAACCCTCACCCTCACCTTAACCCTAACCCTAACCATAGTTCTAATCCTAACCCTAATCCTAATTCTAACCATAACCCTAACCCTAACCCTCACCCTAATCTTAACCCCAACCCTCATCCTAATTCTAATCCTAACCCTAACCCTAATCCTAACCCTAACCCTAACCCTAACCCTAGAATTTTTTTCAAAACCTAACATAATGCTAACCCTAATCCTAATTCTAACCCTAACCCTAACCCTAACCCTCACCCTAACCCAAATCGTAATTGTAACCCTAATCCTAACCCTAACCATAATTGTAACCCTAACCTTAACCCTAACCCTAATTAAACCCTAATATTACTCCTAACCCAAACCCTAATAATAACCCTAACTCTAAACAAAATTAATAAACCTAACCCTAACCCTAACCCTAATCTTAATTCTAATCCTAACCCTAATTAAACCATAACCCTAATCCTAACCCTAATCCTAATCCTAACCCTCACCCTAATCTTAACCCTAACCCTAACCTTCACCCTAACCCTAACCCTAATCCTAATTCAAACTTAACCCTAACCCTAACAGTAAATTGAATTAAAACCTAATGCTAATTTAACCCTAATTTTAACACTAACCAAAAGATTTATCTTGTAACGCTAATTGAACCCTAATCCCAACTATAAATGAACCTTAGCACTTACCCTAACCTCAATTGAATCCTAATTAAACCCTAACCTAAACCTAATTGAACCATAATTATAACACTAATTCTAACATTAGCTGGACACTAATCTCAACCCTAGCTCTAATTGAACCCTAACTCTAATTGAATGCTTACTAAGTCTTACCTTTATTATTATTTTTAATATAACTTTACAATATATTTACAATATAAATGATTTTTCCTTTTTGAAATGTTTTTATTTTTTTCTTGAAATATTAAATATGTTTTATATGTAATAGAAAATTTAGAATATTTCATTTTTATTTAGTTTTTTAATTTTTCAATTATAAATGCATTTATTTAGAATTTAAAAAAAATACAATTGTTTCTCATCTTTTTATAATTTTATTTCTATTCTATTATTAAAAATATTTTACAATGACATCAAAGATTTTTAAATATTTTTAGTTTTAAGTATCAATTTACAATAAATGTAGAATATTTCTTTTATACATAAGTTTTTAAAATTTAGAAACTTATCTTTTTAAATGCAATAGTAAATTTAGAATATTTCTTTTATACTTGACTTTCATATTTAAAAGTTGAATTGTGTAATTTGATAATGGGCATTGTATAGTTGCAAGATTATATTTAACATATTTTTTTGGATTATCATAATATTCAATATTTCCATTTCAAATATACACTTTTAAATATTTCAATTCTCAAGCATTTATATTTGATTATGCATTTTAAATTAAGACTAATTTGATTGAAAGTCTCACAATATTAGCATATGATTTTTTATCTTTCTATTATTATTTTTATTTTCCTCATGCTTGCAAAATCAATATCTTCTATCTTTCAAAAGTTAATATAATAAAAAATCATAAATTATTTTCTATCATACATTTATAGAAAAATTTAATGGTATTATTTTTAAAGCCTTTTACCATTTGTAGATAGGATTCAAAATGTAATCATGCCTTGTTTATTCACTTCCAATTTCTATTGCACAATTAATTTATTCACCTCCAATTTTTATTGCACAATTAAAATGGCTTTAATAATTGCATTTTCAACAGTAAATGCCTCGTGATCAAATTTTAGCATTAACTAAATTCTAATTTCAACCCTAGCTCTAATTGAACCCTAACCCTAATTGAATGCTTACTAAGTCTTAAGATATTTATAAATCCAATTTTCAATTTTTATAAAAAAAATTTGATATTTTATGTATGATGAAAATTTACTAAAAATAGAAGAAATAAATTAGATTGTAAAAATATGTAAAATATATATATTTGAATGAAATTAAAGAGAAAATATTATTAGTACTTGCTCATGGAAAATAATGGTTATTTGATTTTGAAAATAAAATATTAAATTTTGTGAACTGTCTCTAATCAAATGATGAAGAATAAAATTTCATTATAATCTTAAAACAATTCCCAAATTCTATAATTATAAAAGAAAAATATATATATATATATATATATCATTTTAACGAGTTCAAGAAATAACAAATAATTTTGACATAATTTATGGAAGGATCATACGGAGTAAAATAAAAGTTTTAATGTATGATTAGTAATGCCGCAAAGGGAAATAATTTTTAAAAACGAGACTAAAATAAAATGAAACATGAGCAAGCAAGAGCATGTAGTAGAAAAAAGAAATGTTAACCTATAAATCAGCATGCTTTTCCGTCCAAACCATAGATGCGTTCTAATTTTATAAAAGCTCTCCTCAGGTTGTCAACTTATACTGATGTTTCCAAATTAAAGCAAAACCGATTCAACTACAACATGTAACGCATGGAATACGGTTTAAGAAATAGAAGGACGCGCATGATGCTCACATGGCCTCCTTATACGCCATCGTGCTTCAGCCCTTATGCCCAAGACGAGAACGGCCGACTTCTCCTGCATCATGTGCTTGGCTGGGAACAACGAAACGAAGAGCTCAATGGTACATTAATGTCAGCGGATACAGAAGACCAGCATAGAAAAACGCTTTTGAAAGAAATGAAAACAAGATATAATAACTCTTGAACTATACTGAATCAGAATATATTAAGAGAAAAATAGAAAAACACTGAAAATTATTTTATTGATAGCAATTTTAAGTTTTATATTATTTGTTTCAAAATATGATTATTTATATCACACTAGCGCTTGCACCCCAACAAGGTGCAATTGTTACGCCAATAGTGAGATATACTCTAGCAATATATTGAAGGGTAGTGAGATATACTCTAGCAATACATTGAAGGGTAGGGGGGAAAAAATCGCTAACTATTTTACAACAAAAGCAATTGGTGATGCAGTGTGAGAAGGTTTGAATATGAACAAACCAAACTGTATTTAAATGAGTATGCTATGCTAAATGGTTTAACAACATAATATATTTTGTACAATGAAAGAAGGGTTGTAACTTAAAAGGTCAATTGGACCAAGTACAAGTGTTGGTGGTTAATGATACACCTTGTGGCCAGATGTAACATAATCAAGAACTATATGTTGCAGGAAAATATTTTTTGAATACAAAAACTATTTTATAACACATCAAAATCACAAACTCAAGAGATTGGTTATGTACAATACAGTTATTGGTGGTTGACGATGAGGTTCTATGATATATGCCATTTATCTTCAAGACCCATAGAATAAAAGCAATGGAATGGTTAGATGTTGTGATTTTTTTTTGACTTGTATAATGATTTCTACTTATTCAATTTATAGTACTACTACTATTAGAAAATATTTTTGCCAATGTATGAACAAAATCACCATAAGAAGTCGAATATGATGAAGCCATTGATAATGTCGATGCTTGTGATTTATATGTATGCTTGAATCTGATCTCTCATCCTTGTAGTTGGTTTTGTCATGGTTTGTGGCAAATATCTGCAAAAGATAACTTTGTAAAAGTGGAATTGATGATCCGACAATAACTGGGAGAGATGTGAGGGAGAAAGGGATAAGAGTTGTGTACCTTTACTTTTTAGAGAAGGTTGTTGTAATCGAACTTCCTCTTCTTTCCTATAATGTGTCATGCCCATAAATTTTGCTAGAAAAACTGAACTACTTTTTTTTCCTTACATATTAATACAACTAAATAAATAGCTCTCTAAGTACCAAGGTGCAACATGATCCAAGTTGCTCACAAAGGATCGTAATAGCATTATTTTTAGAAAAGGATCGTAATAGCATTATTTTTAGAAGTCAGATTATCATTATAACATTGTCTTTATTTAACAAAAAATAATAACACAATATTTACTCTCCACCATATAATTAAAATGTTATTATTATTTAATTAAAATAATGTATACATAATAATTTTCACGTTATTCTAGTCATTGCTAAGATATTATTAAACCCTTCTTAATATAAAATTTATTGCAATAATATCAACTTATATCCAATTAATATTAACCCTCTAATACTAATATAATTTCTTTATTTAATATTTTATTATCACCAATGCTAATACTAATATTAGAATTAGAGTTAATATTAACACAATTTTTAACTTTATATTAATAGAAGATGCTATAGAATTAATTTATTTTTTTAATCTTCTTTTAAGTAGTATTTGCGGAGCAAGATTATATTTTCTTGGTGAGAATACTAAAATTTTCTAAAACCATTTTTACCATTATTCCATTAGCTATTAATAGACAATAAACTTTACCATTCAAATATTTATTGCAATATTAGAAAATTTCTACTTTTCTACATTACTAATATTACCCTCAATATTGCCACTAATCTTTGAATTTATATAATTCAATAATATCAATATTAATAACATAGTATTAATATGGATATCATTTTCTTCATTATTATTTTTATAACAGTCTTTAAATACCACTAATATATTAAATGGCATTTTCAATGTTAACCCAATAATTGAATTTAAATTAAAACTATTTTCAATGTTAACTCAATAATTGAATTTAAATTAAAACTAATTATTTCTATTACTATTATTATTTTTACGTAGATTAATATTATTGATAATATTGTCAATATTATCACATCATGTTAATATTAGTACTTTTTTTCTTTTTAAATCACTACTACATTGTGATTACTAATAATAACATTAACACTAAAATCACCTCTAACTTAAACTAATATTAAATTTGTGATTAAAATTATTGTTAAAAAAACCATCACACTTACTAATATCATTATTAAATTTAATATTAATATTTCTAATGTTATGAACTTAATATTAATTTCACTCTTGCAAGATTGTTAAAAATATGAATAATAGTTTCTACCCTTGATTTTAATACTAGACTTACCAATGATGCTCAAAAAGATATAAAATGTTAAAACTAGTGTTACTATTATAATTATCCTAATTTCTTGTAATAACAGTATCAAAAAAAATTACCATCGAATTTAATACCAATTTTACTTTATGTATAAACATATCACATGACTACCTTTATAATTAAAAAGGTCATCCCATCCATTCACTGAGATGAATACAATAAGTCCCATTAAAAAAAACTCATTGAAACAAAAGAATTGATGAAGTAAATCTTGCTTAATTTTAATGTAATTCTTTCAACGCTCTGTCAACAGGGGAGACGGCTGCAAATTTTGGTTGCTGACTTCTGCACTGTAAGAAATGCCTTTTTTTTTTTCCTATTTGTTTGTATCATCATTGGGTAGACGCGGTCAATTTAAATGTGCAAGGGAAAAACTTATCGCTTTCTAAGAACTACATACCCAACATGGCTTTTACACTCATTGGAGACAGTAACTTTACATTGGTTTCATGGGATTTCAAAACAGAAGAAGTGAATAGTAAGACAAGTATCACGCATTAACTGACACCCAAGGGTCAATGTTCATTTATGAAAAGAAATAAATATTTATACATTTTTCTTCTGCAGATCTATATGAAAATCAAATCATATTCCATTATATTAAAATCAATTCGTATATATATATACATTTATTTATTTAATGTGTATTTATTAACTCATTTACATATTGATCAGATTATAAAATATTCAAAAAAATATATATATTTTATTTAAATATAATTTAAACTGTATGAAATAAAACTTAATCGAACCAGCATACTCCCTGTGCTCAAATGAATTTTTTGATTAAGGTTTGGGCATCCATCAAATCATAACAAAAAAAAATGAATTCTTCTCTGCTAGCATAACTGTAAGCGCCAGTTCTGATAACCAGGCGTCGACTCCTATGTTGGAGGCGTTGTCTCCCACTTACTCTGCATAACTTTTAAGAGCATAAAACTAAAATGATTTAACAGTTACATTTTTCACGAAAAAACCCAAAAAAACATATATATACAAATATATATATATATATATATATATATATATATATATATATATATATATATATATATATATATCTTTGCCAATCTACTATTATAGATGCAGCAATAAAAACAAAAAAACAAACGAGGATATTTTCTATTCTATGTAGCAAGATAAAGAAGAGAAAAAAAAAAACCTTTATCTTAAAATGCATTTCTGTCTGTAACAGTAAGATTGTTGTTCCTATAAAGTAAGGTAAGGAGTGAATGTCTAAGATTAGAAAATAATGGAAGTTCCAAAAGAGAACTAAAATTGAAATAGAAGAGGGAAAATAGTCAATGGTTCAGCTCTATCAATGTTTTTTTTAAACCATCCTCTTACCTTATATTCTGCTCTGCAAACCTTGACCAGCAACATTCATCCCATTTTCATCGATCTCTTTGGTTGGCAGATGATCATTACATCAGAACTACTTTCAATTTAATGCTCTGCAAGGTGCACCAGTACAGCTATGATGGCTTGGCAGGATGCTTTAAAGGATGGGTGGTCGTTGAGTGTAGACGATGCATTACCTAGTCAAAGAAAATCTAGCGCTATCTTGTTGGGCCATGGTTGCAATAAATTACTCTGCCACCAACATCATGCAATGGGTGTCTTAAGTTCGGCAGCAGTATTGATAAACTACCTCAAGTTAAAAAGGAATGGCCATGCCTGGTTCCGTACATCTTATATAACGCCAGCGAAGGCCACTCTTTTCATACTGTCCACCCGTCAACTCCAAGGTCTCGGGATTACAATCCGGCAGCGGAAAACTTCACGGCGTCAGAATGATTAGCTGGTTGCCAGGCACCACTGGGTTTCAAGTGTCAGACTGCTGGAAATTCCAGTGGGGTTCCCCCACAATAATAGCCTATCGGCTAAATATTATTCGACATTATGCTAATTCATTAAAAATCTAATTATAAAATGCAGATAGCTTGTAAAATATACCTCTACAATCTGCAATTCTCTCCCTCCCCAAATCGTGGATTATTTCCTTTGTTCCAGCCTGTGTAACATCAATAAAAAGCAAAAAGAAACATGATGGATTTCATAAGATAACTTGTACGATTTAACAGGTGAGAGACATTACACAATAAAAAATTGTGCTCTCGGATTTGGGTGCATGTACCAGCACGCATGGCTTGTGGGTGTTAATGATGTTGCCGAGAATGTGGAAGGATGGTATAAAATCTTGATCGATTATTATTCCAATATATGGCGAGTGATGTACCTGAAGCTTCTGCACAAATTATGTGATGCCGATGAGAAATCTGTTTTGAGGTGGGTCGTGACTTTGTTTCAGCTTCATGAACAAACAAATAACAATAAAAACGTGTTGTTTAAGCTAGGACGCAATGACATGAATAAAAAATACAATAAAGAAACAGTAAGTTGAACGAAGGATTGCATATTAATAAATTTACATACCTATCTCTAGTATTGCCGATGGCTCCACTCAAATGTAGCATAGACAATGGTCGACAGACCAGAGATCGTATGCAGGGCATGGAAAAAGAAAATTCAAACCACAAAAAGCACTCCTACAAAATACAAAGCCAACGTAAGAAACTTGCACAGTACATACGATAGCTGTGTAATTGAAATGATTCACTATATTCAAGCAGCTTTCAACCAAGCTTCACCATACCTACACAATCTGTGATTCTCTGTTCGAAAATAGCTTCGTATCCTCCACAATAATTCATCTGTATTTCTACCTTGGTGTCTTTTCCACTCCCATCTGTAGACCCTTCTACTTCCATCAGTTACGATTGAATGGATGCCAGCCGCTGCCCACTTCCATCTGTGATGTGCCGGTAGCGTTTTAACATTTGTAACGTGCAATTCTCTGTAGATCCTTCCACTTCCATCGGTTACAATCACTACTCCGATGGAAGGCCACCTGGTTTGTAACGATTTGCCTTTCTTTTTATGTACTTAGGTCTTTTCCACCCCTGCTGTGACTGTAGAACGCCTCTCGGCGTAAAAAGCACAAATTAACTGCTTAGAGTTATTGTGTCAGTCTAATTTATCAATGATGTAATTATATAAGCTATGCTTTCACTAAGCTATTTAAAAACTCAAGTTCTTAAAGTTATTGTGTCAGTCTAATTATCAATGATGTAATCCTATAAGTTATGCTTTCACTAAATTATCTAAAAACACAAGTTAATTAGAGACATTACATTTCCACAATCCATATTGATGAGATAACTATTTTTCCTGAATTTAATTTTGTGGGTTTATTTGCATCTCTAACATAGCTAAACCCAGAAAAAATAACTCACTAACACAAGTTAAACTCTTAGAATTATTGTTGAACATAATGATTACTAGTCCTTTAACTTTACAAGTAATAGATATAAGGGAAAAACTAAATAAACATTTTGTTGAACAAGAAGAAAATTGGGTACTCTCTCCTATTTGTCTTTTTGTGTTAGAATGAGATGTGAAATTGATGGTTTGACTATTAAATAGTTTAAATATTTAAGAGATTGTTAGAGACAAAATGACATTACCTCATGAACTACCAACTGATATCAATATCAAATACAAAGACATACCTTCTTTAAAAATACAAGACTATATAAAATAATAAACTTTTTTATCAAAAATCCAAAAAAACAAATCTTAAAAAAAGCTTATATGCCTAATTACATAACTTTGTATCTCATAAATATATTAACTACTCACTACTTTCCAAAGTATTATAAAAACACTCATTCATTCTTTCATTTTTATAAATAATTACAAATTAAAAATTCCGAACCCCTTGCTAAACAAGAGCATAATGAGAGGATATAATGCAGGTTGTTTTGGTTATGGTTTTGGCTTCATAACAGTATTATTGATTTCTATTGTCCCGCAGAAACAACATGAGAAATGGGGATGGGATGGCCTCACGACCTGCAACATTCAATGCAACTGATCTTAAGTAAGAGAGGTAAAGTTAAGCCAAACTTTTTTGGAATCCCTCATGTACAGCTGCCTGTGAATGTCACAGCCAACAAGATTTTGAAGCCTGTATTTGCAGTCCTTACCCTCTTTTTGCAAACATCTTTTCTACACGAGAAGCTAGTTTTGAATGGATGGTGACAAAACGTTGAGGTGAATTTACAGTTCTTGTAAAGTGGAACATCGGTCTCAGGTTTACTTTAAATAATATAGCTTTTCCATTTTACACCACTTGTTTCAGAAGCTTCTAGATCTGTCTTCTTAAACAGTGAATGGATTCTTGGTTGCCTTCATTTTCGCTTCTACCAAACTTTGAACATTTCACAAAAAAAACGATTCATTTTTGTTAGAATTGGAATAAGTGTTTTGCAGAAGTTAGTATTTATTTTTTTATTTTTGTTTTGGTTAGTGGAATATAGAATTTAGAAAGGTTAGAGAATATAGAATTGGAGTTACAGGATTTGTTTTGTAGTAAAGTTGTATTGGCATACATAATTTTATCGAATATGATTTTAGAAGCACGGGTGTGAACACAAAGGATAGGTGATTTTCATAGAAGGATGAGTCTAATGTCATGTTAGCAACTTCATACCCATAGATTTATATACAAGAGAGATGGGAAATTAATCTTAATCTTATCATATATGTCAATCTGATGTATTATTTACTTTTATTTATTAGAAGATGCTTTATGTTTGAGAATTAAGATTGTACAATCTTAGTGAAGAGTAATTTTTCTAACTATATTGAACATTTATTAATAGAACCTCTTTCCATTTCACTATTTTCTTTTTGTGTTCAGACTTCCTTTAATAGAAATAATGCTTGTTGGCTTGTCATAGAAAAGGAAGACAATCTTAAGGTACTTGAGAATGTTTCTTTAACAAATATAAAAAAGTTCTCATTGTAGATATTTCTCATCTCAAACGCATGTCAAATAGCAATAAATGGGTATCTACAATCATTATTGCATTCAATTTGGATGTGACATCCCTCTATGCAACCCCCAAAGGGTGAGAGCCAAAAGAGGACAAGATAATTGTTTTTTTCAATATAAAGTGATAACATATACAAATAAGATGGTTGTCGATTCTATAGGTCGATAACATTCATGGCCATGTAAAGTTGAATGTAAAACCCATGGGAGAGGACTAAATCACTCTTTAGAGGAAACATTGTTAAAACTACATTCATTTTAAACACAAACTCAAATGTTCTTATATCACATTTCCAATTATAAACATGAATCCATAATCATCATAGTACAAGCGGATCTAATACCCACACCGGAATCTGTAAGCCAAATAAGAAGTATCTCATTTCTTCTCATTAAATTACATGATTACATCTCCTCTCTCAAGAGAGTACAATTACACAAAAGAATATACAAGTACAATGGCATAGCCATGAATATGATACAATAACTAAATGAGTACAACAACTAATAAGGTAACACAAAGAAAGAGAGAGAACATCTCCAACTGGTGCTTCAATAACTTGTTCACCGGTCCCTAATGGCGCTGGAAATGCCTCCAAACTATATGGACTCATATGAGACCACCCCACTATGCTCGGAGGTAGTCACAAGGCCCAAAGAGAAGTAATAAAGTAAGGGTATACAAGATGGCCAACACTCACATCAATCATAGAGTAGACACAAAAAATAATGCATAAAGCCAATGTCATAACATAGAGATGCTCATCCAATCAAGGGTCAAGTACTACTAGCGACTACTAAGGTACTAGATACTAGAGTGTAAATTAGATGGAGTGTCATCATGTGTGCTCAAAGGGATGGCACCACATGGAACCAAGTACACCTCTCATACAGATGAGAAGACTCAATCATGCCTGAATCAATGCCCAAAAGATAGATAGGCCTTCTCGAGTGCATCCTTAGCCTTTATAAGCACTCAAGGCCATGCAAGGACTCGTTATCTTATTAGTTTTTTTACCCCAAAATTTTATTATGTTATCGCTTGTTTACTATTACACTACTACTAGCTCCCTTGCTAGCCACTTGCGGGCCCCAGGACCATAGAGAGTTACTCCAAACACCACTCTAATTACCTAGACCAATCTCATCTCATTTAACCAATGAGGAATGCAATTCCAAAATAAAACAATGAAATAGTCCATTTAAAATCCATGAAAACATCAATTAAAATAGCTATGTAAATTCGTCGATCAATCTTTTAAATCAACCAATTAATGAAACAATTTCCATCATTTAAGATAATAAAAAAATCCATGTTTCATCATGAATTAATTGATTTCACAAGCTGCTATAGACAGCTCCAGATATAACTAGGCATAAAAATGACAGTAACTAATAAGTAACAATGTTGATGAAAGGGTTTCATCAGTGTAATATGCTCAAAATAAAAAGTGCCTAGATCTGAAATATGACCATGACCCAGTTCGTATTTTAGAGTTTCTAGTTTATTCCACCTTTTTTTCTAAGTCTATTCCTAGATATAAGGTGTTGTTTTAAAAAAAAAACATGATTTTATGCTAGGTTGGGCAAAAACATGAAAAATGAAAGTGCCCGGAAATCAAATTTGACAATGACCCAGTTGAGATATGGGTATAGAATCCACCTTTATTTTAAATTTATGACATGATAATAAAGTGTGGTTTATAAAATAAATAAATAAATGTTTTACTTCACGCTGACACAAATTTGCCAAAATTCAAACTACCCAAAAATCTGTTTAGAGATCGACCCATTTAAGGTTTTCACATTTCAAGTTGAAATCCATGTTTATTTTATAGTTCAAAATAGGTCATAAGGGCTGGTTTAAGAAATACAGTGTCTCATGCCCAATGTTTAAGCTAGAAACAAATAACTATAAAGAAGAGTTTAAGACCAGATTTTCCATTAAAATGGAAATAGCCAATAGATCTATACTAACTCCTACTCAAGAAAAAGTATTTAGCTCAGAGATTCAAGAATTACAATGAGGAGAGTACCTTAGACTACCCCCAATTTGTAAACAACAAAAACTCTCTCTACCATGACCTTTTGCTTTCAAATTTGAGCAGCAAAGGGTAGATGGTGGGCTACAACCAAGAGCATACTGCCTACAAATTCTCTGAAACAACAAGTCTTCTTCACAAATTTTTCCAACCTCTAAGTGTAGGATTCTTCCTACTTTAAAACTCAAATTTTCATCCCATAATATCCATCGAAAGGCATAGGAAAAAACAAGAATCATTCCTTTCTTTAAAATTTGATTCTAATTACCATTTAAAATCCCCACATACCCATAAAAGAGTTAAATTGAAAATGAAATAAAATATATATAAAAGCTAACTTTCTTTTCATCCTTTTATAAAAATATAATTTCTAACAACTTAAAATCCATTTTAAAATATTAAACTCTACAAAGACATAAAAAAAATAATTTAAAATTACTTAATGAAATATATCATTCTCCCATAATGATTACTAAAATTCACTTAAAACAACATATTTAAAACCACATGATTATAACAATTTAAATCTCCATTTAATCCAATATTATAAATTGTCATATTTAAACTCCATAATGATGTCAAAATAACCACATTAAACAATCAACGAAAACCAAGGAGAAAATCCTCAACAAACCACACTAGAAAACTACACATGACTATATGGGGCAATCTAGACATTACCGTTAGGTAATCAGATGATAAGACAACCACACTGGAACACTGCACTAATAGGGTAAGTGGGCTAGGCTAGGGTATAGGGTCTATGACTATCTCTAGTTGTATATACCTAAAAACAATCATCACATTCAATTAATTAAATACAACCTATTTGATTAATACTTCAACTACATATAAATAAGGTCATACTTTATTTATATTGTTCACTTTCCTTTTAAATTCTCCTAATTCACATTCTTCTAAATTCAATAAACAAAAAACCCTAAATGTGTTTATTTAATTAATCTTCCATAATCTTGATTAAGAATTAAAGCACATTTCTACAACTTTTTTTAAGAATTAGAGCACATTTCTACAACTTTTGTATTACGAATGGATTAGTTTCACTTGTTTCAAACTTTGAATGTAAACTATCTCATTGAGGTTTATGTTGACATTAGAATAACTCACTCTACACATTCGACAAACGCACAAAATGGTGCCCACCGTGGGGCCTTTTCCTCACTTATTACTAACTTTTTTGATGATTTCATGATTGTAGGTTCAAGGTTTTTGACTTGGGAATGTTTTGCACCAGTTTGGAGGAAATTGTGAGCTATTTTGAGGTATTTCTAGGTTGTTTTTAGAGTTTTGGTGCCTCTTCTCTCTATTTTGGTACCTCTTGCAAGTAGTTCTGAGACTGTTTTTAGCTATTCTAGGACCATTCTGAGCCACTTTTAGAGTTTTGACGCCTCTTGTCAGAGTTTTGTTGCCTCTTGCAAGTAGTTATGAGACTATTTTTAGTTGTTTCGAGACAATTTTGAGCCACTTTCAGAGTTTTGGCTCATCTTGCACCTATTTTGGTACCTCTTTTTAGAGTTTTGACACCTCTTGCAAGTAGTTCTAAGACTACTTTTAGTTGTTTCGGGACCATTCTGAGCCACTTTCATCTAGCGCCTCTTGTCTTTGTTTTGGTGCCTCTTGCAGTTTTTCACCAAAATCATAAACTCACATTCTATGTTGTGCATTTGCAGGTTTTCCCAAATTCATTGTCAAAGACTCAAAACATAAACTACTAACATATTGCAAGAGCTAGATGTTATTTACTTGTTTCCTTTGGTTAAGATAGGAATGTAGATTAAGTAAAGGGATAATGAACATCATGTTTCCTTTTGGTTAAGTTAGGAACATAACTTAAATTAAAGGAAAATGAACACCATGTCTTTTGTATGTGATGAATGGTAGGCATATGCTTTCCCCTTAATTGGGTGATCCAAAAACCTCAACTCATTCTTTTTTATGTGCATGTGTAAATGGAGTATATGGCATGAGTTCTCTCTTTATTCATGCAAAATAAAGATCGATCAAACTATGGTTATACTTGCTTGGTTTTTTTATCCTAGAGGGATTTCCTTGTGGGAAAAAGTAATCACCCAAGGTAACGACCCAAGCCGGTAACATGCCAAAGCTAAGAAACTTCCAATCGAGATATAAATGTGGATACTTGAGGAAATTTCAAGTCTCGCGAGGATAATTTTGACGAGATGGATTGAAAGGGACTCTCGCTACATGGATTATCCCCCATGAATGAAATTCTTGCAATAAAACCCTTGTTGTAGATTTACCAAAATCCTTTATCTATTCTTTGGTGCAGCAATGGTTGCTGCCAAGGCATCAACATTCTCGTAGTTTTTAGTAGAAGTGATCATTTCACCATGGGATTTTCATGGGGACTGGAAGCTTGGTTGGCCTGAGAGGAGAGTCCACTATAAGGGGGAGCCCATGCAACCAAGCTTCTGAATTCATCTGCTAAAGATAGTGCAGTTGGGGTAAAACTCACATGGAATCTAAAAGAATATAATTGTACACAGTCCTAGGAGTTTATAGTCTACATGATGTGTATCCAAAATGAAACTCAAACAAAAAACCATCAAAACCATTACATTTTGAGAGTGAAAGCCTTGATTTAGAACTAAATCCATTAAGGTAGACAAGTTAGTAACTTAGGTCCATCCATCTTCGGAAACTCAGTACTTTCAGCAGCATTCAAACATTCCTTAAGAAAAAAAGATTCATAACATGTGTTCTACATGATGATTTCTCAAAAGATTAAGGTTAGAAAACCCAAGGTAAAATCTCTTAGTCCAAAACAACATCAAAAATGTTTTTCTATGCTTTACAACTTTAGAGAAAGGTTAACCTTCAATTTTTACAAGAGCGTGCAAATACAATCTAAAGTTATTCATGATGTACTATTATTAAAATCCAAGACTTTTCTAGCATTTTCAGTACCATAGTTACACATCTTGAATCAAAACTTCGAGTCCAAGATCATTCCTTAGATACCTTAGAAGTCTAAACAAGTGTCGAAACTAACCTCTACAAGTGTGATTGTCCAAACTAAACTTAGATCTAAACATTCTAAAGTGCCTAAATCATCACTATCTATCACATTTTTGAATGCAAAACCTAGTTTCATCTTTGGTATTTTTCATCCTTCTATCAACAAAATGGCATCATGCAATCAAATCAAACTTGGTCTAATCAATAGAATTTGTCATTTTATTTGACTTAGTTGTAATCCTTGGCACTATTTCAAATCTAGATCAAAGCTTAGTTTAAGTTGTAACACTTGTATGCCCGTCCAAACAAGATCACAAAAGAAGAGACTTAAGGACAAGGAACATGGAACACCCAACTTTGAAACATATAATATAGGAAGTGAAAGTAGTGAAGATTTTGGTATCGAAACTCTCTACATTGAACTTCAAAATAGTGAGATCCCTAGCAACATGGCTGATACAGAAGAGATCCATATTCTTGGACTCAACAACACTCAATGGGAAGAAATAAGTGATAAGGATATCCAACAAGCAGAACAAGACCCCAATTTCCATAAGTTTTTGGAAAATATTTTTGAAAAATATGTGGAAAAATACCTATTAATGTTAGCCAATCAAGGAACTAAACTTCCCCCTGATTTTGACATTAACATCTTAAAAGCATCTCTCCAAAATTTTGGAAAGGAAACAGAACAAATGGTTACTTTAACTCACCAAATGAAAAACCTTCAACAAAAAGTTCTAGACATGCAAAGGGGAACTTTGAAATGATACTTGATCGAGGACATTTTTTCTTATCCCTTTAATCCATCTATTAACATGATTCCTTTCCCTAAACTTAGTGAATTTCCAAAGTATGATAAATACAATGGTACAACTAATCCATTAGATCACATAAGAGAATTCTTAACTCTGAGTCTAGAATTTGCGCATGAGGAAAGTTATTTGATGAGACTATTTCCACGAAGTCTAGGAGGGAGTTTCCTTGAATATTTTTCAAAGATTACACCCACCATCAACACATTTGAAGATTTGGTCAATAGATTCCTCACTCAATATTCTTACAATATCTAACATGATATCACCATGAATGACCTTTGCTACTTGAAACAAAAGAAGGGTGAGTCCCTCCTCATTTTCTTGCAAAAATGGAGGATATTGTTTGCAAGGTATTCCCGTCATGTGCCTGAAAAGGAAAAGATAGATATTTCCATTGATAGCCAAAACGATGAGATGAGTTATAGGTTGGGATTACAATGTCCCCTTACCTTCGAAAAATTGATTGAAAACGACATTAAAATTGAAGAAGCCTTAGTCAAAAGAGGGGTCATTAAGGTATACAATGAAAAAAACTAATCCACTTCCTCTAACAACTACAACAGTGGGGAAAGACCTAAATTTTGGCAATGAAACAAGAATGTGGGTAACAATGAGGTCATAGCTAAAAACCAAAATACCAAACCCGTATTTAACCTAACAACAACTGCCACCAAGACCAATTAGACCAACAATCCTCCCAACACACCAACTATTAGCCAAAATGACAATCAAACTAATATAGGGACTAAAGCAACACCATTTCAAAAACCTTCCAATCGATGAAAATTCACACCATTGGTACAATCCTTAGATTTTTCCTTAAAGGAACTTACTAAGGCTAAGCTTATCATAGTGCTAGAAGCATGAAACTGGGATCCACAAGTCAAGCCCTTTTGGTGGAATGACAAGCTCATTACTATGATTATCATCAAAACAAGGGTCATATGATGAAAGATTGTTGGCAATTAAAACACACAATCCAAGATCTCATCGATAACAAAAAGTTACACATTAAAGGACCTCAAACAAATAGTGACCAAGGAGTGTTCAAGAACCCTTTACCCAATTATGAAAAGGGAGAGTCCTTTGCATCGAATACCAAAGGAAAGAATATAAATTATTTTTATGATTCTACCATTCATTGTATTCAGATGGTTGGGAATTCCATCCAAGACATTGAAATTGGAAGCCAAGGGAAGGATGCCACCACTAAAATCTAGCACAAAGATGACACTGTATCACATCAAACCAATGACCTTAAATCCAAAAATTTGAGCACTAGCATTGACACGAATGACAATCAAATTAACATCATCAAAATGATGAATGATCAAGACAATACACCTATCAATTTGATTACAAGAGGACAAGCCAAGGTAACATTGAAATGAGCTACCCCTTCCACATCCAAAACAAATGTTTTTCCTATAACTCAATATAAGATCGTTGATCAGTTACAAAAGATACCCGCTCAAATATCCATATTAGAACTTCTCAAGATTTCATCGGCACACAAAGAGATCCTGGAACAAGCTTGAGTTGCCACCATAGTACCAAACAATCTAGAAGTTTTTACATTTCAAGCCATGGTGGGACATTTGACTGCACCTCATTGCTTATCATTCTCTGAACATGACGATGCATCCACCACCCATCTGAATAATGTTGCTCTCCACATTGAAGTCCTAATCCATAAACATCACATCAAATGTGTCCTTATAGATGGAGGAGAAGGTTTAAATATCTACACTCTCAAGCTTGTTCGTGCATTAGGATATTTTGAAATTGCTATTGATCCTAGAAGGAAAATCACCATAAAAGCATATGATGATGAGCAAAGATCCTCTCAAGGATTGATCATCTTACCCATTCAAGTGGGACCAATCATCAAAGACATAGTGTGTCAGGTGTTAGACAAGGAATTGACATATAATATACTCTTGGGATTCCCATGGATTCATTAAATGCAAGCAGTACCATGAACCAATCATTAGTGCTTGAAATTTCCTTTCAATGGATAGGAGATCCCCATTGCTGCTAATTCTAACAACCCCCAATATTGCAATACACTCAGAACAAGTCAAGAAACCTTTGTACCACATAATAGAGAAGTCATCAACTCTGATCCATCAAACAAAGAAATTCCAGTGGGTTCTTCATCAAGACAATATAAGGAAAGGTCTCAGTCAAAAGACAAAGGGGTCACTGACTCTATTTCATACAACAATGGAAGTCAATTTGATGCCTTATCCAAATAGTTAGAAAGGATCCAAATAAAATACAAGGGCATGGGGGAATACTCATTTGAGCAATCTTCATACTTATCACAACTTTCATCTTCTCCTAAGTCACATGGACAACCATCTACCTCAAGACAATAATCTTTACAACCCATCACACTCTTTAATGGGAAGTTTATAAAAGTGAGCACTCAAGTGGAGGAATCAAAGGAAAAGGATGTCCTAAATTGGCTATACAAAGATGAAGAACCTTCACAAGTATCAATGTCCAATATATGCGCAGATAAGTATGGGAAAGGTCAAACAATCCTGACAAAAATGGGATATGAGGGAAATGGTCCATTGGGTAAAAGAAAAGAAGGAATCAATGAACCAATACAGCTTGTCAATGAATCCCAAAGACAAAAAAGGACTAGGCTATAGGGAAGAATTAGAAGAGGAAGCTACTCAAAGAGCTTTCAAAATAATCTTACAATTATAGGCTAGTGAGGATCATGAAACAAATTCCAATGAATATGAATGGGACTCTCTCTGAGGAATCTTGCCATAACAAAGAGATCGATGTAATCCAAAAATATACCCCAATATGTATGAAAGGACAAAGTTATGGTTCTACACCACTTGAATATGGATCACAATATGTCATTGACTCAAGTGATGATGATCATTCTTTGAGCAAGATAGACACATCATAAGAAAGTAACATCTTAGATCTCATTGGACAATTTGACAACATGGCTATCCTAATGCTTACACCTTATGACTTTAACCAATCTAATGACTCCTTGTCCATAATTCATCTTGAACTAATTGATTGGGATCAAAGTGAGTCACTTGACATTCCCACCTTTTCAAATGATGATGTCCTCATGAACTTCCTATGTTCCGATAATCCTAACACATGTTCTACCATTGAATCTTAGAACGAAGCTCCTGACGAAGGGAGTGTTAAACATTTCAACTACAAAATGAAACATATAGGAAATGGGTCTAGTGAAAACCACCTGGTGGCACTATTGAATCAGGAAAAAGTAAAAAAATAGAATATCTCAAGGTGGAAACCTCTCTAATGCACCAAGAGATAAAAGGTTTGACACTCTCCCATAACACTATCAAGAGAGATCTCTAGTGCTAGTAGAACCTACACAATCCATTAAGGTTGGTATAGCTAAGATGGTGAAGACCTTGTGTTTAGCGAAATCCATGACAAAAGAGGAGAAACCTCATTTCATTGAATTCTTTAAGGAGAGACAAATCAACTTTTCTTGGTCATACGCTGACATGCCGAGAGTACATCCAGAACTCATTATGCATCATTTATCATTACCGCTTGGAACAAAACTAGTAAAAAAAAAATTAGAAAGATGCATCCCCATATTGCCCTTCTAGTGAAAACTGAGTTGAAAAAGCTATTAGATGCCATATTCATAAGATCTAGTGACTATTTCGAATGGATATCAAACATTGTTCTGGTATCCAAACCAAATAACAACATCAAGATATGCATAGATTTCAAGGACCTCAACAAATTTTTTCCAAAAGATGATTTCCCTCTACCAAACATTGATCTGATTGTAGACTTGACTATTGGGCATGAAATGTTATCACTTACCTCCATGGATTTTCAAGATACAACCAAATAAAGATAGCACCTGAAGATCAAGATAAAACAACCTTCATATGTCCTTGCGACACTTTTTGCTAGAATGTGATGCCTTTTGGGTTGTAAAATGTTGGAGCTACATATCAGACAGTTATGACTACCATCTTCCATGACATGATGCATAATTTTATGGAATAATATGTAGGTGATCAATATGTTGGAAAAATCCTACACTAGAGGACACGTAGAAATTCTCGGAAAAATCTTCACAAGATTGGAGAAATTCAAGGTGAGGTTAAATCCCAAGAAATGTGTGTTTGGTGTAACATCAGCTAAATTTTTGGGATACATTGTCTTAGCTAAAGTCATTGAGGTGGATCCTACAAAGGTAAAATCCATCATGGAAATGCCTCCTAAAAACATCAGCCAACTCAGATCATTACAAGGAAGGTTCTAGTCCATCAAGAGATTTATTGCTCAACTAGTTGATCAAACTCATCCTTTCAATCACTTATTACACAAGAATGTCTCTTTCAAGTGGGATGACAAATGTGAAGCTTCCTTTAGTCAACTAAAATAGTACCTGATCACACTGCCTATGTTGATACCACTAGTCAAGGGAAGATTGTTATTACTATACATTGCAACAACTAAGATATCTTTTGGAGATTTATTAGCACAAGAAGATGCTACAGGAAAAGAAAGATTCATCTATTATATTGCTACGCCCTTAATATTAGTGTACATCGGGTTATGAATAGTCGGCTTGTGGCTATCTTAACTCTCTATTAAGTCATATTATCATTATTATATTGTTATTTAGTTGTTTAGGTCGGCCTAAGTCTTATATAGGTGTGTCTAAGTCGGCCTTGGTGATATCCTTGGCATAGATAGGTATATATAGGAGGTTGTGAGTCTTATTTCATCATCAAGTTGTGAAGTGTGTTCTCATTAGAGATATTTGGAGGTTTGCCCCCTCGAAGTGGCTTGTTATTCTCAGTTATTATCAAGTATTTGCAGCATATTTCATATCATATTCTTCTATTGTGCAAGTTATTTCATAACAAGTGGTATCAGAGCTTGATCTTGGCACCATAGAGGCAAGGTTTTTCTCAAATTTGGAGGCGATTTTGGGAAGAGCATATCTTTCATATTTTGGTGAATTTTTTTCTAATTTTTAAAGGGTTTTTGAAGAACATATTGAAGAAGCTACAGTCCAGATTTCAAAATAATTGGAGTAGAATTAAGCGAATTATTGCAGAATTAGGGTTTCTACACTATTTTTTTGGAATCTACATATCTCGCACATCTTGTTAATTGAAGTCTGATTTTTATTGGGCTTTTGAAGACATACTAAAGGAGATTACAGTAAAAATTTGAGAGAATTTAAATTTCATTTGTGTGACTTATTTCAACATTAGTGGTTTCCATCATGACGGGGCCTGCAACAAGGGGTAAAAAGAATGTTGTCACTCCGGGGAAGACTCCTGATAAGGATGGTGAAACAATCGCGGATATTACTCATAATGAAGAAATCAATAAGGTCAAGGAAGAAATTTCCTCAATTAAGATGGATATGGGTGACCTAAGAGGAGATATGTCAGAGCTAAGAGGAGATTTGTCAGACATGCAAAACATGTTAAGCACCTACATAGCTGAATCAAGAAAGGAGTTCTCAAGCGACCAAGGTGAGAATTCTAGGTCAGCTACTACTAACACAAGCTTTAGTACTCCTATGGGATCTAGGAATTTATTTCCAAAGGTGGATATGCGCAAGTTTGATGGTAAGGATCCTCTAACATGGATAAACCAAATGGAGAATTTTTTTGAAGTACACCAAATCCCAAATGGACAAAAGGTCACGATGGCTTCCCTTATATTTAGAACCAGATCAATTCATTTGGTATCGTTGGCTTTTTTGCACTCATCGAGGTAAAAGGCTCACCGTCTCATGGTCAATTTTTAGAGGAACTCCAAGCACAATATAGCAATAGCGCCACGGACAACTTCTTCAGCCGGTAGCTAAACTTCAACAAACAGGATCGCTTAAGGATTATATTCAAGAATTCCAAAATCTATCCTTAAGAGTGGATACAATTACAGGAAAACTTTGAATGACTTATTCTTGGGTGGTCTCAAGGATCACATTCAACATGAGGTACGCATGTTTAGCCCTAGTTCCATAAATGAGTCTTTTATCTTAGCATGCAGGGGTAGAGGAGAAATATTTGATTCCTAAGAAGCAAGGGGCTAATGTGACAAGAGAGAAAGGATATTCAACACAACCTACTAAGTTGACTCCACAACAAATTGAGGAGAAAAGAGCAAAAGGCTTGTGTTTCAATTGTGATAGCAAATATAGTCGAGGACATAAATGTAGTGAAAAGAAATTGTTTTATATTGAAGGTCCCAATGAGGAAGAAGAGGAGGAACCCATACTAGAAGATGAAAGGGAGTCAAATGAGGAATCACATGATTCTCAACCAATCATTTCTTGTCATGCACTCTCAGGTTTCAGTGCTCCACAAACTCTCAAGGTGGTGGGGTTCCTAAAGAAGTAGAAGGTAACAATGTTGATCGACTCAGGTAGTACTCATAATTTCATCAACAAAAAGTTAGCTACTCGTCTAAATTGTTTCATATATCCAGCCCCGAGTTTCAAGTTTTGATTGCAGATGGTGGTACAGTTAGTTGTTCAGGGAAGTGTCATAGCATTAAATTATCCATGGGAGATTATCAACTTGATACCCTAATGTATGCAATATCCATGGGTGCAGCAGATATTGTTTTGGGAGTACAATGGCTTACTACATTAGGAACAATTGAGATGAACTTCCAAGAACTATTCATGAGATTTCAATCAGAAGGAAGGCTAGTAGAGCTAAGGGGGTTGAAGGCAAAATCTCCACAAATGGTAAGCTCTCATCAAATGCAAAAGTTGCTTAAGAAAGGAGTGGATGGATTTGTGGCCCAACTATGTTCATTAGAAGTCTCTCAATCTATTACTCCTACTCATCCAGATTTGCAAGCTATAATTGATCGTCACTTAGTTGTTCTTGGAGATATGCCTAAAGGACTTCCTCCTAAAAGGGATCATGATCATGCCATACAGTTAGTCCCAGGGAGTCAACCACCGAACATCATGCCTTACAGGTATCCACACATACAAAGAGTGAGATAGAAAAATTGTTGAAGAGATGCTAGAGGCAGGAATCATTAGGCATAACCAAAGTGCTTACTCCTCGGGTGGTGATGGTACGTAAGAAGGATGATACTTGGCGCATGTGTCCAGATTATAGAGTGCTCAACATGTACACCATTAAAGATAAGTTTCCAATTCCAGTCATTGATGATTTGCTAGATGAATTAAATGGAGCTATGTTTTTTACCAAGTTAGATCTTAGATCTGGTTATCACCAAATTCGGATTAAGGAGGAGGATATTTGTAAGACAGCATTTTGGACTCATGAGGGTCATTATGAATTTTTGGTGATGCCATTTGGTCTTACCAATGCACCATCTACATTCCAAAGTTTGATGAATTCCATTTTAAGAAGTTCTTGAGAAAGTTTGTGTTAGTATTCTTTGATGATATATTGATTTATAGCAAGACTTGGGAAGAACATTTGCAACATGTGGACAAGCATTACAAATACTTGAAGATCATAAACTCTATGCTAAGCCATCCAAGTGTGCTTTTGGTCTTACAGAGGTGGAGTATTTGGGACACATAGTTTCACATGAAGGAGTAAAGGTGGACCCTAACAAAATTAAGGCTATCATGGAATGGCCTATTCCAAAAACCATTAAGAAACTGAGAGGATTCTTGGGATTGACAGGGTACTATAGAAGATTTGTGAAGAATTATGGTAGTATAGCAGCACCTCTCACCACTCTATTGAAGAAGGATTCTTTTCATTGGAATGAGTCTGCCAATATAGCATTTGAGAGATTGAAGGAGGCTATGTGTACAACTCCAGTACTTGCCACTCCTGACTTCACCAAGGAATTCATTGTGGAATGTGATGCTTCTGGAAATGGGATCGGAGCAGTGCTTATGCAAGAAGGTCGACCAATTGCTTTTGAGAGTCGTCAATTAAAAGGTAAGAATCTACTTAAACCTATTTATGAGAAGGAAATGCTAGCAATACTCCATGCAGTGAAACAATGGCGGCCTTATCTATTGGGTAGACATTTCAAGGTTAAGACAGATCATGATAGCCTAAAATATTTTTTGGAACAACGACTATCTTCTGAAGAGCAACAAAAATGGGTCACTAAGATGTTAGGATATGACTTTGAGATTGTATATAAGAAAGGAAAAGAAAATATTGTCACGGATGCACTGTCGAGGAAGGATGAGAAAGATGAAGCCTTATTGTGTGCCCTTTCAATATTACAAGCAAATTGGGTGGAGGAAGCCAAAGCAGAGTGGAAAATGATGTTACAAGTAATCTCCCGAGCAATTAAAAAGTGATCCTAGTATTCGGATAAGTTTTGTTGGAAGGGAGATACTCTTTGGTATAGAGAGCGTTTGTATCTTTGCAAGAATTCCAACCTTAAAATCAAGATTCTCACAGAGTTGCATGAGTCCAGTGGGTGGTCATTCAGGATTTTTGAATACATATCATCGAGTCAAGCAAGATTTCTTTTGGGAAGGGCTAAAGGGTGATGTTCAAAAATTTGTGGCTGAATGTTTGGTGTGTCAAAGGCATAAAGGGAGACAATTAAGACACCAGGTCTCTTGCAACCCTTATCTATTCCTAGCCAGCGTTGGGAAGAGATATCCATGGACTTCATCACAGGGCTTCCCAAATCTAAAGGTCATAATGTCATCATGGTGGTGGTTGATCGACTCACTAAATATGCACATTTCATTGCATTAGCGCATCCTTTTACAGCAAGTGCGGTGGCTAAAGCTTTTGGAGAATATCCAAAAGCTACATGGTACACTAAAGTTATTGTTAGTGATGGTGATCCTATCTTCACTAGTCACTTTTGGAAGATTTATTCTCATGTTTGGGTACTCAATTGGCTCTTAGCTCTTCATACCACCCTCAATCGGATGGAAAAAGCAGGTTGTTAATAAGTGTTTGGAAGGATATCTACGTTGTTTCACTTCAGAGAAACAGTCCCAGGGGTAGATTGGCTACCACTTGCAGGAATGGTGTACAATACTTTTTTCATAGCTCATCAAAAATGTCTCCATTTTTGGCACTTTATGGATATCATCCTCCTTCCATCACATCATCAATTAAGGTGTCCCCAAGAGTTCAGGCAGTAGAAGACCACTTGTTTCATCAACAACAAGTACTTTCAGGACTTAAGGAGAATTTAGCCATGGCACAAAATCGAATGAAGCAACAGGCAGACCAACATCGTAGTGAAAGAAGTTTTGAAGTTGGGGATTGGGTCTTCTTGCGATTGCAGCCTTATAAGAAAATCTCACTCAAGCAGCAAAGAAAGAATAATAAGTTGTCGCCAAAGTATTATGGTTCATACCAAATCATGCAGAAGATCGGTAGTGTTGCCTACAAGCTTGAGCTGCCACCTACAACAAAGATACATCCAGTTTTTCATGTTTCCTGTTTGAAGAAGGTAATTGGGCATAATATTCCCACTCAAACAACACTTCCCGAGCTAGATGAAGAAGGGAGAATCATTTTGGAACCAGAGTGCATTCGTCAAACCGCACAAAGAAGGTGAGGAATAGAACTATCACTGAGTATCTCATCCAATGGAAGAATTTACGAGTTGAAGATGCCACATGGGAAGGCAGGAGTTCATTCAAAGTTTCCAAACTTGATTAGCATTGAGGACAATGGCTTCTTTGAAGAAGGGGCATGCTACGCCCTTAATATTAGTGTACATCGGGTTATGAATAGTCGGCTTGTGGCTATCTTAACTCTCTATTAAGTCATATTATCATTAGTATATTGTTATTTAGTTGTTTAGGTCGACCTAAGTCTTATATAGGTGTGTCTAAGTCGGCCTTGGTGATATCCTTGGCATAGATAGGTATATATAGGAGGTTGTGAGTCTTATTTCAGCATGAAGGTGAAGTGTGTTCTCATTAGAGATATTTGGAGGTTTTCCCCCTCGAAGTGGCTTGTTATTCTCAGTTATTATCAAGTATTTGCAGCATATTTCATATCATATTCTTCTATTGTGCAAGTTATTTCATAACATATATTCGTAGGACCCTAAATGGTTATGAGATCAACTACACCTTTATTGAGAAAGCTTGCTTAGCAGTTGTATTTGTTACACAATCATTAAGGCACTACATGCTGACTCACACCATCAAACTCATTACCAAAAATGATCCATTAAAGTACTTACTCAGCAAAGCTGCTTTGATAAGAAGGTTAGCCAAGTGGGTCATGATATTGAGTGAGTTTGACATTCAGTATGTGAATAGGAAACCAATTAAAGGTCAAGCCATAGCAGATCAACTAGTTGAAGTACCATTGTCAGATAACAATCCAATGAACATTGAATTCCCTGATAATGATGTCCTAACCATATCTACACAATAGTGGTGGCTATACTTTGATGGATCTTATACACAACATGGATCAGGTGTAGGAATCTTGTTTGATTCACCACAAGGATACACAATTCCAAAATACTACAGATTAATGTTTCCCTGCACCAACAACACAGTTGAATATGAAGCATTGATCATTGGAATCAAGATAGTTTTTGAATGGAAAAGCATGAAATTTCTAGTCTATGGTGACTCACAATTGGTCATCAACCAAGTCAATGATGATTATCAAAAAAGGATTACAAGTTTCTGCCTTACAAGAAGATGTTGGATGACTTCAAAAAGTACTTTGTTGAGATCAAGTTTGCACAGGTTTTCAGAATAGAAAAAGAAGTTCCAGATGCCATGGCCACCATTGCCTCTCTCTTGTAGATAACTGAACAATGAAAATGTTATGAATTCATGTTAGAACAAGTGTCCAACCTAGCATATGAAGATCTAGAATCCCAACCTCAAATTTCCCTCTATGGAGAAATCCATACCTATCTACAAGACAATACCCTTCCAATTAACTTCTCTCGAAACCAAAAATGAAACTTCATTCGACAAGTGACTCGCCACACCCTAATAGCTGATGTACTTCATAGAAAAGGTTTGGATGGTACTCTTCTTCAGTGTCTAGAACATAACAAAGTGGAAATTTCTTTACAAGAGGTTCATGAAGGTATATGTGGGACACATTCAAGTGGCTTCACCTTAGCTAAGAAACTATTATGATTGGGGTATTATTGGCCAAATATGGAGAAAGAGTCATTTCAATATGTCAAAAGGTGTTCCAAATGTCAAATTCATGGAAACTTCATACATGCACCTGCATAAGAGTTACATCCTTTCACAGCTACATGGCCCTTTTTCCAGTGGGGATTGGACCTTGTAGGAAAGATTCATCCCTCTTCATCTAATGGACATAAGTTTATAATCATAGCCATAGAATACCTCACCAAGTGGATTGAATTTTTTCCTCTAATCACCATCACCGGGAAGAAAATCTCCTCATTTATCCTGAATTATCTCATATGTCAGTATGGTGTCCCTCAATCTATCATTATGGATAATGGCCAACCCTTTAAGAATCAAGTTGTTCAAGAGCTTTGTGAAAGATTCCATATCCAACATCGATTTTCTACACCTTAATATCCCCAAGGGAATGACCAATCAGAGGCCTCAAACAAGGCTATCCTTAAGATTTTGAAGAAAACCGTAATGAAGTTGGACATGATTGGCATATTCAACTAAACCTAGCATTGTGGGCTTACAGAACCAGTATATGTACCCCGACAAGAGCAACACCCTATTCTCTTGTCTATGGATCAGAAGCTATTCTACCTATTGAGGTTAAGATACCATCCCTATGTGTGTCACTTAAAGAGCTAATTTTAGACAAGGATTACAAAGTATCTAGGCTACAAGAATTAGAACTATTGGATGAACACCAACAACATGGAGTTGATCACCTAAAATATTATCAACAAAGGATATCTAGGAGCTACAATCAAAGAGTAATACCTAGAGAATTTCAGGTGGGTGACTTAGTCTTAAAAGAAAACCCCCATAATCAACAAGATCAAGAGAAGGGAAAATTTGAACCTAATTGGTTGGGTCCCTTTTTTATAGTATCAGTCTTTGGATCAAGAGCATATCAGTTATCCACACTAGAAGGGGATCTGTTTGACAAACCCCTCAATAGCTTGCATCTCAAAAATTTCTACACCTAGCTCAAATGGTGCATTAGTTAAAGTCCTGGAAAAATACCAAAAAAATCAAAAAAAAAAAAATCCAAAAAACATAGAAAAAGGGTTGAAAAATAGTAAATGATTTAAAGAATCGTCCTCTAGCGAAAACCACCTTGGTGGCCCTTTGGGCAAGTACCTTGGTGAAAACCTAGAAAATAGGTGCCTTGCATAAAATAAGCACTCTCCATCTATCTTGGGCTACATAACTTGCTTTGCAGCATTCATCCATCATGCTTCCATCTTTGCATTCGTCACACTTCCATGTTCACATCATAGCTTGATCCAGTGTTTGTATTATGGTATCCCCTAGAATTACTCTATCCATTCTAAAAATTAGTTTGTCCTATTGTATCACACTAGGGGCATGTCCTACATTGAATTGGATTCTTGTACATTCTCAAGGTCAAAAAATCAAAAAATCCCAAAAAACATTCAAAACAAATCAAAAATCCCAAAAACATTCAAAACAAATCGAAAATCCCAAAAACATTCAAAACATATCAAAATTCCAAAAACATTCAAAACATATCAAAACCCCAAAAACATTTAAAACATGTCAAAATCCAAAAATAGGTTAGAAAAGCCAAAAAGGTCAAAAACATAGTCTTCATTCGAACTACGTCATCTCTGAGCTTTGAACATAGGCAAGGGTATTCTTTGATTATCCCCAAAGAAATTTTAGGTTAGTCTTCTAGGTGTTTTCTATGTTCATATTTTCATCTTGTAAATCTTGGTCGTGTTGTCAATCAAACTACGTGGTTTCTGCGTGTATATTGTAGGAAAGTCTAATCTATTTATCAACCCCCGAAGCCCCTAGGATATGTCTTTAGGTTAGGTCTTGGTCATCATGGTTATGTCTCACCCTAGACTAGGGGAAAAATCCTACACTCACTAGGGGCAAATAAACTTTGAGCTTGAACCAACAGGCAAACAGTTGTTAGACCAAAGTTACAAACACAAACTTCAAATGAATGATGATCTTTTTGAATCAAGGGTTTATCACATTAAACACGAAAGTTCAAATTGTTCTACTTTTATATTTGATATCATATCTCTCGAGTTCATGATGATGTATCGAACTAGAGGAGCAAGGAAGGAGTATGATTTTTCTTTGTCTACTATGTGTGAGTTTATCATTATTACTATGCAAGTTATTGCGAGACATGCACTACAAAATATCACTGATGAAATTCCAAATTTGCATAGGAAAAATATTAACTCTTGTTTGTTTATGCAAGCAATGATCAGGTCATCTTGGTTTAATTATACTTAGATGCTTGTGTTAACTTGCAATTTTAAAACATCATGGAAGTAGTACTCAAGTCCTCTTGGTCTAAAATATGCCATCGATGCTTGTACTCACTTTCAACATTTTAAAGGCCCAATGATAATAAAAAGCATGATAAATTGTTTAATATAAATGACAACTTTTGAAAATGAGATTTGCATAGTTAAGTTAGATTGCATTCATGTTAGCATTGCATATGTATTTATGGGGTTTTTCACTACTGAAACAATTTCACAATGGTGTCATCTCTATTAATAATGGATTGAGTACATTGGACATTAACCAAAAAAAAAAACACATCATTCTTATTTAGTTGCACATCAGTTGCATCATCATTTTCATATACTAGAAAACATTTGCATTTCATCCATGCATTCCATCATGATAGTTGCATCAAAAAATACAAAAGAAAAATAATAAAGGACATAAACTGCATATCATTTCTAACATCACAATCATGGCATTTACTACACCTAAATAAGTGAGTTTCTTCAAATTTCCAAGAAATTGGGGAAATATGTTAGAGTTATGAAGCTTAAAAGATCAATCTATTGTAGTCTTCCCACAACTTTTGGAAGTTGGACAAACTCACTTATTTAGGCTTAAGGTCCTAAACATTTGAAAGTCATGCACATTCAATCATCTACATAATCATTTGCATTACCTATCATTACAAAAATCATCTCATCACATTGCATAAATAAAATCATGTTGAATTACACATCATAGATCAAATCACATTGCATAATCATAATAAATCACATCATTTGCATTACAAATCACAAAAAATCAAATCATGTTGCATTACACATCATTACAAAAATCATCTCATCACATTGCATAATCATAATCATTCTCATCACATAGAAATAAATTCAAAACATTGAATATCATAACATGGAAATCAAATGCATCATAATCGCCAAATGTTGTATATCATATATCATCAAAAATGTCATAATGTCCATGTGTACAAGGATATCAAAAAAGTAGGTTGAGATACATCAAAAGTCCAAAAGGGCACTGTATCATGGGAAACATATCCTCGATATCACAAAAAGGTGTATACACAATGTCCAAGGAACATCACAAAATGCTATGTCAAGCTCCCACCAGATGTTGTCACTCTCATGGAACTGGTACCCCCTCTACCCGATGGACTTGCACCTAGACCTATCCTATCTCTAGGAAATGGCTGTGTAACACCCATGCTAGCAGTCCGAGAATGAGATCTACTAGAATGAGACTGTTCAAAACTCTCTCATCGCTCGGGAGGAACCAACTCATGATATTTACCTTTGTAAAAATGCAACTCCTGAGAAATGTCTCTAATCTCTCTGAAGAAATCTATTGTACCTATAGATGGTGTCATATGTTGTATCCTCTTGGAAATGGCCTCAGCCTACTCTGTCTAGTGTCTAAAGGCATCCCTCTCCGAAGTAAGTATAATCATCTATGTCTACAACTATTGTATGTCCTACCTATCTGTCTGTCTATCAGTCCTCAAAATATCAATCTGTGCTCGACACTACCCTAGAACTCATCCTAAAGGGACACAATTTGTGATCAAGCCTATGCTATCTCGCTCTGAAATGACTAAATCTCTGCCAGCAAAGATGTTATATGTGTTATCTATTGCTGTGAAGGTATCCCAATCCAAATCTTGGAAAGCACTACTTGAGCTACGATGATGCTCCTCCTATGCCTTGGAATGGAAAAATCCAATGGACAACTATCATCTGCCCCAACATCATCACCCACTGCACCACCATCACTCTCCCCACCATCATCACCCACTACACCACCATTAGTCTCCCCACCATCATCACCTCTGCAACCACCCTTTGCACCACCCTCATCATCGCTACAAGCCCCCTATCCACCATCATCACCACCCTCATCATCTCCCCCCTCTCCATCAACTGGTGGTACTGGCTCCTCTGGATGAGTAAATCTAGGAAAGGGATGTGTATGGAGGAACTTTGAATAATCCTTAGTCATCCCAATGTCTGTAATATATGGAACATAATCCCATAAACCAGGAGTCAAGGAATAATACTTTGTACAGGCTATCTTATATGACACACATGGGACCCACTCTAAAAAATCCTACCATCACCATGCATAATGGGAAACTCCTAGGGGCATCCCCTAAACCCATCCAAATTGGCGACATACTCGTAGATACAAGTAGCGCTCAGGCATAACATGTGTCCACCTAATCAGATAGCAGGACAATAACGTATATGGCATCTCCAGCTGATCCTCTAGCCACTACTCACAATCTAGGTATGACCACCATGTGACAGTCTCCAAGTCATCTAGAACCCACCTCCAATAAGAAACCTTTCCTAACTTATGTTGGACATGTGGACCACTATAACTGAAGATATAGGGTCTCCCTATTGGTGAATGTTGGTCTCCCATGGGTCAAGTGATAGCTATATGTTCCCATGCCCACGTCTGCAATAATGTGACGCCACATGACAAACTCGTCACCCCATAATAGACAACCTCATACAAATCTCGATATAAGTGGGCTAACATACATGAGCCCCAGGAATGCCTCATACCATCAAGTGTCATTTGTGATAGCACACGACCCCAACCTACTGAAAATCCCTTTGACCTCTGATTGAAACAAAGGAATCCACCGATAAATCCAAAAAAGTGCACATGACAAAGGATCATATATGCTAATCATCTCAGTCTAAGGGATCCATCGGCCCATAACATAATCATATTGACACAATATCCATAATGCAGTTGTCCTACCCCGCTCTATCTTATCGTACACTACTATCTCTCCCATCACTGGGATCTATAGAATATGATAGACATCCTCGAGAGTCACGGTTATCTCTCCAATTGATAAATAAAAGGTATTATGATCATTGTGCCATCTCTCTGCCAAAGTTGTCAATAAACCTTTGTTGATTCTATATTGTGGAATGTCTAACAAGGAATTCAACCCACAATGGGAGATAATCTCTATGTCGACCAATGACAACCGGTGGACCATGTTCCAGGTCTTTGGGAATCACTCTCGGGAATGGATTACATCTCCCTCTCCCTAATCATGAACACAAATCAATCAATCAATGTCATGTTCAATCAAGATTATTAGTCAATCAAGCTAATGTGTAGTCATTCGAATCAAATCAAATCAAAACAATTGATATCTCATTCAATCAACCCATCGTTCCTTGCCTATCATGAGGATGATCTACTATCAATCAAACTATTGTTCCTTGCTTGTCATGAGGTTGATCTTCTATCAATCAAACTATTGTTCCTCACCTATCATGAGGATGATCTTTCATTAATCAAACTATCATTCCTCACCTATCATGAGGATGATCTACTATAAATCAAACTATTGTTCCTTGTCTATCATGAGGATGATCTATTATCAATCAAACTATCGTTCCTCACCTATCATGAGGATAATTTGCAATCTATCAAGCTATTGTTCCTCGCCTATCGTGAGGATGATCTGCTATCAATCCTACCATCGTTCCTCACCTATCATGAGGAAAATATCTATATATCATATTATCGTTCATTTCCTATCATGAGGATGATACAACATTGGTTCTATCATTTGATTCTCACCTATCATGAGATCAAATTATCATGCAAAACATCAATCAAACACTACACTTACCACCATCTGACTGAAATCAATCAAAAACATGACAAATCGATGACTCCTAGGCTTCAAGGACAAGTTGCGAATATCACCCTGAGGGCTTTCTGCAATCACACCCCGCGAAATGGGTCAAATGACAAGCTAAACTGCCTCAAATCAACAAGGATGAAAACTTTCCAAGGCAACAAGAGGCACCATTTGGGAGCCCAAAGGTGCCAAAATAGAGTTTTCATCTCAAAAACATGTTTTCCAAGCTTGCAAGAGGCGCTACTTGGGACCCCAAGGGTGCCAAAACAAAGTTCAACTACAAAAACCTCCATTTTCAAGCTTGCAAGAGGCACCACTTGGGATGCCAAGGGTGCCAAAACAATGTTGGAGGCCAAAAACTTGAACTTCAAGCTTGCAAGAGGTGGCACTTGGAACCCCAAAGGCACCAAAACTCTAAAACCACCCACAAACATGCATTTTGACCCTTGCAAGAGGCACCACTTGGGAACCCAAAGGCGCCAAAACTCTCAAAAGGCTCAAAAACATCAATTTCAACCTTGCAAGAGGCACCATTTGGGACCCCAAAGGTGCAAAAACTCTTAAAACACATGAAAAATTGAATTTCAAGCTTACAAAAGGAACCATTTGGGACCCCAAAGGTGCCAAAACTCTTAAACATGCTCAAAAACACTCAAAAATGACAAAATATCACCTGAAAGTACATAAATGATATCCCATAAGCTACAAAATCTATCTACAATGTTCAAAATACCATTAAACAACAAGAAAATGACTAACAAAGAGGTTTCTCGTAAAGCATACCATAGGTATAGAGGTAACAGGCTGATCAAGTTGGCAAAGATGCTCAAAACAACACTTGTGGTATAGGATCGCCATATTTCTCTAAGCTCTCCAAACTTCAACTTCTCCAAACTCAAAATGTTTAAATGAATCCCATTTTACCCCTTTTTACCTTTTAGGGGTAAAATGGAGGGAATTAGGGTGGAATTTATTTCACATTTTTACCAAAAAGGAGGGGTAATTAATCAACACTATTCAAAGAAAGAGTTTGCAACTCAATTTCTAGAGATAAATCATCTCTGACATCAAACCCTCACCAAATCGACATTGGAACATCACTACATCATCATCATTTTCACATCCTTACATTCACCGATTTATCTCTCGAGGGGGCATATATCTGTCAATACTTGAAATTCAAAAGTTTGGGGCATCAAAATCCTACATCATCTAGGGCATCAAAATCCTGCATCATCTGGGGCATCAACATCAAAATCTTCTTTGAAGTAACATGTAAACATATCACTTCAAAGAGGGGAAAAATGTATGCACCTGAAAATGGTCATCACATTCAATTAATTAAATACAACCTATTTGATTAATACTTCAACTACATATTATAAATAAGGTCTTTATTTATATTGTTCACTTTCCTTTTAAATTTTCCTAATTCACATTCTTCTAAATTAAATAAATGAAAAACCCTAAACGTGTTTATTTAATTAATCTTCCCTAATCTTGATTAAGAATTAGAGCACATTTCTATAACTTTTTTACGCGCCACCTCATAAAGGTCACATGAAAATAAATAATCCTAATTATTAATTAGAATTATCCTCACACACTTCCACCAATAAGAAAAAGCACATGGCTTTATTCACCCACACTTCCAACAAATTTGGATCACATGGGTCTTTGTTTCACACACTTGGAATCTCATACATTTGGCATACTTCCAATTGGTCAAGGGATTCTCTTCAAACACATGGCATGTTATCCTTGGTCAAGGGGACAACATCCTGATTCCTTTCATCTCCACCATCTATCTTGTCTCCTTTGAATCTGAACCATTGATAGGTGCCACCTCACAAAATTCTTGAGAAACTCTATAAATACACCCCTTATCCTTTTCATTATCATCCACCTTTTGAGTAATGTTATAATGCTATTTTGAAATACAAATTGGAATAGTGTTATAATGACATTTTCCATCCACACTTTGAGTATTGTTACCATGCAAGTTTTTCGTAGGAGCTTGGAGCTTTCATGGAGTCTTATACTTAGCTTTCATATCATGTGTTACTTTGCATTCTCATATTAGATTAATTAATTTCTTCATAGTTACATTTTATCATCCTCATTGCATCATAGTTACATTTTAGGTTAGTTTGTTTTATGTTTGCATTTGAGCATATGCATAATCATGGATAGTTCACTATAGTTGCATATCATCTCACTCATCTCCACTTGTTCATCTATCATCAACATCATCCTTCGTTTATTGTTGCATCCATTATCCTTTCCATCATTTTTTTCATTTAGGAGCATACCACTAATATTTCTAGCACACATTTGCATAACACTAATCCTTCCACCACACATTTACACATAAAAATCATCTTAGCTTGCATATTAAGCATCAAATCTTGTTTTCTAGATAGTCATTTTAAAAACATTTATTCCCATAGAAATCTAAGGGCCAAACAGTTTCATAAAGCCCTAGAAATAGAGAACAATGATACATATTTGAATGGTTTGATTGTATTACGAATGGATTAGTTTTACTTGTTTCAAACTTTGAATGTAAACCATCTCATTAAGGTTTGTGTTGACATTTGAATAATTCAATCTACACATTTGACACACACAGACTAGTAACCACCATTTGGGAATAAGAGTACCCAGGCGAAGTCCATACCCAGTACCTACATCACTCCAATCACATGTCAAAGTACATGCACATATAACATATATCATACAGTTGAAGCAACATCAATCATCAGGAAGAGGGTCATGATATCTTAGTCCTCTCAAGTAAGAGTGTTATGACATCATCCCTTTCCTATCCATAATCATACAAAAGGAATGATAACAGTATATAAACATATAAGCATGTAATCCAACATAAGAATTAATCATGTCAACATCATAATATTATCAGAATTGCACCTCATGGGTGCCAATACAAAATGATGATAGGATGAACAATCCAATATAAAATACATAGTTATCAGAATCCATCAAGGAAAAGAAACAACAAAATACGAACATAGGGGTTGTTACATTGGACTTTACTTCAAAAATAACATGCTATAAAAGAATTATGAAAGTTGAAAAGTAAGTAATAATTGTCATTAAAAATCAAAACCATTAAACATAAAATAAAAATAAAATGAGTGAGTTCAATAGTAGGGGTATGATTTTGATGTCTTTTCAATGATATAGCAACTCAAAAAACTATAATGTCATGTAATTTTTCAACATCTATTTTTCTAATCTAAGATTTTAACACTATGATAATTGGGAATTCATGTTGACCAAAACCTTGTCAATAGTTACAATGTTGTATATTTCCCATCCATTAACTATTTTACTTGTCATTTGATGTCAAGGAATAAAAACCCTAATTATTGGAATTGTGTAATAACAAAGGCTAAACATGTGCAAGTGTGGTAATCCATTACATATATTATTTTACTTTAGTGCTCCTTGGTCTAAGACATGTGTTGCATTTTTTAGTAGTGGGCATGTGTCTTTTTAGTGGTTTCTCATGTTTTTCAAATGGAAATCCACTTCTTATTTTTACTTAGCTAAAATCTTAAAAAAAACATATTTGACTTTTTTCTTTGGGTAAGGTAGAAAGTCAATTTTAGTTTGGTAAAACAAATAAAAAATCATTATAAATTCTATACATTATATTTTAATTTTATTAAAGTTAAATGCAAGATTTTAA
Source organism: Sequoia sempervirens (assembly GCA_007258455.2). Lineage (NCBI taxonomy): Eukaryota > Viridiplantae > Streptophyta > Pinopsida > Cupressales > Cupressaceae > Sequoia > Sequoia sempervirens. The sequence continues at coordinate 35,593,510 of VDFB02000013.1, read as the reverse complement.
ATTTTCAAATTTCCAAAATTATTTCTCTTTAGCTAAAAAGTTTTAAGCAATAATGCTCCAAAGTTAAATTAAATATTATTAATTTTTAATAATTTAAAATAAAAAATAGTCAGATTTTTCAAAAGCCAATGGTCCCATATACATACTTTTTGTTTAGTGTAAGTAATATATATTTTTTGTGTTGATAAAATTTGAAAGAAAATAAAAAGAAAGAGAAGATAAAAATTAAATAATATGTTATTAATTTAATAAATGATATGAAATCTTTAAACTTTAAAAAATATGTTGTAATATGTTATTTATATTTTTAATTTTATAATAAATTAAATTTTAAAATTGTAGGAGCAAGGATGCAGGGGGTGAGGCAGTATCAGGTTTGAAGAGCGAGGTTAGGGAAAGCTGGGCGAATGAGGTGATTTGGGAAAAGCCCGATGTTGCATTGCCGCAAGATGACAATCACATCTCGCAATTGGTGTTTTCTAATGGTGGCTAGGTTGATCGATGTCACGCAATTTTGGAAGTAACCAATTGAGGATCAGGCAGTTCATGGTTATGTCCATGTGCGACATGATACTCCCTCAGAAGCTTCAAGAGAAGAATGGTGGGTTGATGGTGGTTTTAAGGATACATAGCTAGGGCTTCGCCACCATAAGACTCAGAGTAATTTAGTATGGAGGAAAAAGGAAAGGTCTCGCTATGAAGGAAGAAAAGCATGTGTGGGGAACCCAATTCTAAGACTAAATGAAACCCTATATCATTTCAAGTGCAAGAAATTCTGATGAAATATGTGACACAAGAAACAAAAAATGATGTTGAAATCCTAAGGGATTTCACTCTAATATGTCATTTCATCAGGGGTAGTCCTAGTAGGGCATAGATCAAGGATTGGATAAAGGAGAGTTGGCAAACGGAGTCATTACTTAGGATTTTTCCAAAAAACTTCTTTGTGGTTGTTTTTGCAGACAAAGAATCAATGAAAAGAATTGTGGAAGGCAGTGTGTGGCACATGAGTAAGCTCCCACTTTACATGCAACCTTGGGAAAAAAAATTGATCCCACTGGCTTAAAGTTGTATGAAATCATTCCATATGATACAAATGTGTTGAAGTCGGGTTCAAAGGATCCTAAGGAAAAATATTATGTAGGGTCGTGCGTGGAAAAAGGTGATATCAATGATCTCATGTCGGTATGGATCCCAGAAGAAGTGGTGAACTTAGGAAATCAAAACAAAGCTCAGATGGAAAATTCTACTCCATTGTCAAATTATGACCCATAGCATGAACCTAAGGATGAGTTGGATATTATAGATGAAAGAAGTATTACTCAAACTACAATCCTACATTTGGGTATGGGTAAATTCAAAAAATAAGGGAAAACCTGAGGAAGAAAATCGTTGAAGCAATTGAGGGAAGAAGAGGAAGTTGTTAGAAACTACCCTAGCATCAAAGAATTTTTAAGTACCAAGGGAGGATCAGCCTCCCTTGGGAAGCAATGAAGCTAACCACATGGAATGTCAAGGTTCTAAAGGCCCCTGACAAACGATGCCTAGCTAGGCGTCAACTGCAGACTTGTTCAAGTGACATAATTATTCTGCAAGAAACTATGTTTTCACAAACTGAGGTGGGGTTTTTTTAAAATAAATTAGGTCATCGAATGGTTACTTTAAAGAATCAGTTGGTGCATCAGGGGGTATAGGGTTAATTTGGAAGGAATCTAAAGTTTTGATAAAAAATTTGTGTTCCCAAACAAATTGGTTAGTGGCAGAAATCTTTAGTATGAGTCTAAATATTTCATTCACATTCATCAACATTTATGGCCCTATTTGAATGAAGGAGAAAGTTGTAGTTTGGTCAGAGGTTCTGGGCTTCATAAAATACCATACAGCTTCATACTTGATCATTGGTGGCGATTTCATTATAGTGTTGGATATTTCTAAAAAAAAAGTGGAGGAATAAGGCCAAAATCTAAAGTAATGTTAGATTTTGGGAGGTTTGTTGCTAGTTCAGGATTGGATGATTGTCAAACCTCGAATGGAGTGTTCACATGGACCAACAGGCATAAGGATTTCATGGCAATATCAGAAAGGCTAGATAGATTCCTGATATCTCCAAGGTGGCACAACATTTGTTCCATCATTGAGGCCCATATTCTACCAATTTCCATTTCGGATCATTTTCCTATTGAACTTAATCTTAGCAGAGGATCGGACTTACCAATGTCAACATTTAGGTTCATGAATATGTGGTGGTGTGATGATAGGCTATTACGCCTATTAGAAAAATGGTGGAAGGAATGTCGAGTTGGGGACTCATCTAGTTTCAAACTTGTTAAAAGATTGTAGTACTTGAAACAAAGACTTAAAGAATGGAACAAGGATAAAATTTTGAATATATTCTTAGAGAAGGAAAGAGTTGAAGGTGAATTTCAAGCTCTAAATGAGAAGGTGATAAGAGATGGAATGAGAAATGGGGAATTTTTGAGTGAGAAGGATCTAAAGCTTGAACTTTCTAAATTATTTAAGAGGGAAGAAATCTTCTGGAGGGACAAATCAAGAGAAGTGTGGTTTTGGATGGTGATTCAAACTCTAAATTTTTTCATGCATCTATGTTGGCCCAAAGAGTGGCAAAAAAAATTGAATCGATTCATTCTCACGATGACTCCTTGAAGCATGGCAGTGCAGATGTGGGATCAGAGGTGGTTGCCTTATTTAAAAAATTGTTAAGCGAGCATTCAAGAATTTGTGGTGAAGGGGGAATTCTTGATACAATTGAAAGAAGGGTGGATAGTGAGGACAATTCCATGTTGGAAGAACCGGTATCATTGGAAGAAGTCAGGGTGGCCCTTTTCCAGTTACATCCCGATAAGGCTCCCGGGCGGGATGGATTTCCTACTCGATTCTTCCAAAATTGCTAGAGATTTTAAGGAAAGGATTTGTGGCTAGTGGTAGAGGATTTCAAAAGGTCTAGGAGATTCATCAAGGATCTCAATAATTCAGTTTTGGCCCTCATTCCCAAAAGTACTAAATGTCGAATGTTTGGAGACTATAGGCTAATTTCTAGATTTGCAATATAGTATATAAAATAATTGCAAAAGTAATGGCTAATAGAATTAAGAAGATCCTAAGTAAGATCATTACTCCTTAGCAGAATGGCTTTGTCCTGGGGAGGGAGATCATGAACAATATTCTTCTTATAAGTGAAGTGGTACGCTCGCTAAAAGTAAACCATACGACTGACATGGTTATTAAGTTGGATGTTTGCAAGGCGTATGAAAAAGTCTCACGGGAATTCTTGTTAAAAGTTATGGATCATATGGGATTTAGCAATCAATGGTGCTTATTAATCAAAAATTGCATATCCTCGATAAGATTCTCTGTTCTTATAAATGGTTCGATGCATGGTTTCTTTGTGGCTACCAATGGTCTACGTCAAGAGGATCCTTTATCCCCCTCTCTATTCATTATCATGAAGGAAGCTCTAAGTTGTGCAATCAAAAGATGCAGACATCAGTTTGAGTGAACAGGTATTACAATGACTCTAAATGTTGAGCAAATTACTCATACTCAATTTGTAGATGACACGACTTTGTTTGGTGAGGCTAGTATGATGGAGGCTAAGTGCATCAATGTGTCTTTGGATGAGTATGAACAGTAGTTGGGGAAAAAAATGAATAAGGAGAAATCAAGAATTTATTTCTTCAACATAAAGGCTAATATACAGAAAGCTATAGCTGCATTTTTTAGATTTCAAATTGATAAGCTCCCTGCCAGGTTTCTTGGAGTCCAAATTTTTGAGGGGGCTTGCAAAGCTAAGTACTAGGAAGAGGTTTTGACTAAGTGTAGAACTAAGGTGTTTTCTTTGAGAAACAAATGGTTACCTTTGGCGGGAAGGCTCACCATGACTAAGTCAGTGCTCTTGGCTATTCCAATATTTAAATTAGCCTATCATGAAGCACCAAAAAAGATAGAAGATGGTATAGAGAATATTCTAAAAAGGTTCTTATGGGAAGGGTCAAACGAAGTGAAAAAAATTCCATTGATTGGTTGGGATACTGCTTGCAAGCCTAAAATCGAAGGTGGTGCAAGATTAAGGAGGATTGGGAGGCAAGATATTATGTTGGGAGAAAATATGGTGTGGAAGATGTATAGGAAACTGAAGAATTTGTGGTGTCGTATTGTTCAAAACAAATATTTAGACAATGATTCTTCTTCTAAGATTTTAATGGTGGACACACTCCAAGGTGGCTCAACCTTCTGAAAATTCATAAACAATTTTCTTCCACTGATTATGAAGCATATATCATGGAGAATTGGTAATGGAAAAAAGGCTAGGTTTTGGACTGATTCTTGGAATGACTATAGGAGCCTAGCAGACCAATTCAAATTAGATTCAGAAGTGGGACGATTAGAGGACGAATGGGGAATCAAAGTTGCCAAGTATTTTAATTTGGAAGAATTTGATGGTGGAGGAAGGGTGAAGTGGAAAAATTTGATGCATCTGCATCTTGATCAAATAAAACTGAAGGAAATTTTGAATGCATTAAATAATCGGGTCGTGTGTATGTCCAAAGAAGAGGATACTATTGTATGGTGTGGGGAAAAATTTGGGGAGTATTCTGCTAAGTTGGGGTATCAAATATAGGTTGAAATCAGAGCAAGAATAGATTGGCTAGCAAAATTATATTAGGACCAAGTTGTGCTCCCCAAGGCTGGTGCATTTCTCTGGGTGGTCTTTCATAAGAGGTGCTTAATGATGGATAGATTAAAAAGGTTGGGAGTTGTAGGCCCAACTCGATCCGTGATGTGTGAACAAGCTGAAGAGGAGGTTGATCATTTGTTTCTATCATTCCCTATTGCAATGGAATGTTGGGATTGGCTTCAAAAATCGTTTCAAGTTCCTGGCCCGAGACAGGAGAAATTGAGTGATTTCCTAAATGCGTGGAAGATTGGCAATAATAATGGTTATTGGAAGAGTGTTTGGTTGCTAGCACCTTCATTGGTGATTTGGCATATATGGAAATAAAGGAATAGGAGAATCTTTAGATGTGAAGCAATGGATAATAGTAGGTTAATTGAAAGGATGAAGGTGGCAAACAACAGGACACAACTGAGCATTCATTCAAAATTCACTAAGTGGGATGAAGAGATTCAAACAGAATGGAATAATCTGAGAAGGCCAAAGGAGTGTCTGCCCTCAGTTGTCAAGGTTGATAAAAAGACCATGTATTGGAGGGGGCCAGTGGATCTTCCTTGGAAATTGAACTTTGATGGGGTGGCTAAGGGGAATCCTGGTGCTACAGGGGTTGTTTGTATTATTAGAGACCACACAGGGCAATGCATTTGGGCAGCCTCCAAGAATTTAGGTGTATGTACTAACAATGTAGCACAACTTGAGACACTTTTGATGGGGCTTCATCTATGCATCAGTAAGGGGATTACGTCAATAGAAATTGAGGGTGATTCAATGGTTCATATCCAAGCTTTAATAAATGATTGATCTCCAAGTTGGCTACTCCACTATTGGGTCACCCAAATCAAGGAACTTCTGGGTAGATTGGAGAATTTCAAGGTTGGTCATGTATTTAGAGAAGCCAATAAAGTTGTAGATTGTCTGGAAAACGCTGGTGTTAGGCAAGTGGATGGGCTCATCATCATTGATTTCAAGGTAGAGAGTTGGACTAGTCTCAAGGATTTAGTGGCCAATGACCAAGAGAAGATGCTAATGTAATCCCAAAGGGGATGTGGGGATGTACTATGTTAGGACTAGATCATCGATGGCAGGATATTATTCGTACCTATGCAAGACTTGGTATTGCCTACAGATAAGTTGTATATTCTATTTCAAGTCTGCATACAACTGAAAATGGTGGAAACTTTTCCTTCGTTAGGCTTGCTTCGGTTGAGGTTGGCGGGTATGGATTTTTGTAGCCTAGTATCGTGGCGATTTAGGCCTTTGGATATCACTATGACCATCTAGTTAAGCTGATCAGTTTGGCTATATATGGCGTAAGTGGTTCCTTTTTTGGGACATCAATTAGGGTCGTCCAATAATGGTGTTCTAGTTTGGAGTGGCATGTGTTTATGTGAAGGAATCCCTTGCAACCCAATGTAGTCATCTCTTCGTGATCCTGAATAGAGAAATGCATAATGCAATTGTTCAAACTGTTTCGAGGGTGTTAAATTTGAATCAGCACTGGTGTGATGGCAGAGTATATGATACTATCATCGAAGCTCTAGTGGATGTGAATGAATCGAGGGAGTGGGTGTCTGTGCGGCTTAATAGGATTGTGGTTGGCCTTAATGTTACTGCTATTGCTAACTCCACTATGGAGTTGCGAACGAATGGTTAGGTAAGCTTCTTGAGAGCTTTCTTTGATCTAGCTCTGGTTCTGGAGGAGGGGGTGGTGGGGGATAAGGCAGATGTTGCAATGCACTTTATGATGATTGCTTGGGAAGTTTACTGAACTGGGGTCAAAAATGGTAATATGGAGGCTTTCTCCCATTTTATGGCTTCTAATTGTGCTTGGCTTGGTGATGGAAGTCTGAGGTGATTAAATGAGTTGGGAAGGAATTTGGCCATAATACATTGATGCTTGGTGGTTTAGGTGTTTGGTATGGGATGAAGTAGCTTATGAGTGGATACATTTGCAAATAGAATTTTGTTTTCTTCTCGGGGAAGTTTGTTTCCTTCTGTATCTAATAGCCCAGTTTTTGGGGGTGCATTTTCTGTTTGGTTTTATTCTGTTGCATATGGGCTGATCTGATTTTGTTCAATATGTATCTAGGAGTTACCCCTTGTTTATGGTAGCACTTATCTAAAAAAAATATATAAAAAATTTAAAAATTAAAATTAAATTGAAAGTTATATATTTTATTGATTTTTTATTATAATTATATTAGAAAGTTTTCTTAATAAAACACGTTTTAATTATTAGTTCTTGTCATGGAACTATAGATAAATATGTAACATAGTAATTAATATTTTTATTTCAAGCCAATCAAAATTGATAATTTTGTTTTCATATATTATATTTTAATTTTTCTAAAGTAAAATATGAATTTTAACTTTTTTAATGCTTGAAATTATTAAAAAAAAAAATTGAAAAAAGTTAAAAATAGTGATAAAAAATTTATATTAATAGAATTAAAACATCCCATAAAAATGTGTGCAATTTTCATCTCATGAAAAACATTCATCAAATATAGAAATATTAAATTGGATGGTGTTCATCCATTCCACTTTCTATGTCCCTAACCCTTAATTAAAAGCTGTTACATTATTTATTTTAAAAATTTGTCATTTTTAAAATAATTTAAAAATTTATATTTGTCTAAAGTTTAATTTTGTTTACATAATAATTTTTTTTTTTAATTTATTATCTTATTTTAATAATTTTTTATGTTAAATTTATGTTTTTTATAATTTAATATTTTTTGATATAATTTTATTTAATAAGCTTATTAAAAATATATGAAATATTAAATAATTAGTGTTTAACATTAAATTATATAATTACTTTTTAAATATTCAATTATATCATAAAAATTTCAACATTAAATTATATTATTAATAAATAAATAAAATGTTATTATAATATTATAATTTTTTATTTATATAATATATTATGATATAACATTTTCATTAGTGAGAGTATGATTTTAACATTTGAAAAAAAAAAAAAATACTCAAAAGTTTTTAGTTAATAAAGAGAAAATAAATAGTCTTTAAATTGCATAAATCTCAACTACTTACATCTCTTTTTAATAGAATTATAGTTAGAAACAAGACGATGCCAAAGAATCTCTTTTTAAGAGAATAATGAGTTGAAGCCTCGAGCATAATGCAAAGTCATAGGAAAGAGTTTTGAGTTGCTTGAATATATTAAAAACAATTTTGAAGCACCTAAACTTATCCCCATGGTACATAAAATTTCTATTAACTATTTGATCTATCTTCACTATTTTTTAATGTCATAAACTAAATGGTTATGTAGTTTGGGTTTGTCAATAATACAAATTTACTTTATAGAAATGATTGATGGCATTGCAGGGATTCTAACTCGAGATTATCTAACTTTTTAATAATTCATGTCATGTTAAAATTGAAATCGTTTTATTTAAATGGTTAAGAATTTCTTAAGAGGTATAATTAATTAAACTATTTTTAATAATTCATGTCATGTTAAAATTGAAATCATTTTATTTAAATGGTTAAGAATCTCTTAAGAGATCTAATTAATTAAACTATGATTATTATAAACAAGAAATTATTTAACTTTTAAGGAGGCAAGGGAGACATAGAACCCTTGCTTTACTAACTTTGCAAGAAAATTATCTCACCTAAAGTGGTTGTTGTTTTTGGGTAAAAGTACAAAGTTGTGTCACACTTTTGGCCAACTTATCAGCACAAGTAAATTTTAGTATTTATAACTAAAAATCAATTTTGTTCAAACATATGATCTATTAAGATTCATTTTAGATAAGTTAAATATGTCCACAACTTTTCCAGCTCAAATTGTTCGTTTCAACAACTCCTACTCATATAAATAACATATTTTTAAAAATGTAAAAATACCCTTTTGTAGATCCATAAGTGTATTTTTCAAATATATATTTATTTTAATACTTCAATTATTATTTATATTTCATTTATAAACACAAAAATATGAGGTTGAATGTCAAGAAAAATACTAAAACTTATTAAAAATTAAAATTAAAAATATGATAAAAATACACACATTTAAATATTTATTTAAAAATATATATTTATTAAAATTCCAAAACAAAATATTCATGCACCAAAGTTTCAAATTATAAGTGTAGCTTGGGTACCCTGAGCAACCCAATACCTAGGAGGAAAGTTGAACCTGATACCAATGGGGAGAAAACCCACTACCCAAGCCAACTTTCCTACCCCGGGAGGAAAGTTATTTATTTTCTAACCACTAACAAACTCTCTATATAGGTGGAATATTCTTTAGAAAGAAACAAGATTTAAGACTTAATTTAACAAAAAAAATTATTGGATTCACTCTTATTATAATATAATAACTATTATTATAATTATATTTTAAATTATATTATGTTTAACATATAATTATAAAATAATAGTAAAAATATATTATAATAATATAATACAATAGTAATAATTATATAATTATATATTTTATAAATAAGAATATAATAATGATATATAATATAATTAAAAATAATACTATAATAATATTTTTGAACATTATTTTTAAATATATAATTATATAATAATTTTACATATTAGTAAATATAATATAAAAATAATTATATTAATATACTTTTTAAAATATTGTTCTTATTTTTATATTATATTCATATACTAATAACAAAAGAATAATTTAAAAATAATAGCTACAAAGTAAAAAAAATAAAATGAATGCTTTCTATTTTAAGTTGATTCTAATAAAAAAAATTAATTAACAATAACATTTAACCATTGATTTTCTTGATCAATTTGAAATTGTAATTATAGACTTAGAAAAGGAAAAAAAATATTATTTTATAGGTTAATCTACCTATAAGCTAAAACTTGACACTAACCCTAACACTAACCATAACCATAACCTTATTTTAAGGCCAACCCTAAACTTACTTGTGACTAAAACATTAAATATAAATATAACCCTAAAACTAATCTTATTTCTACAGCTAACACTAATTGTAATTAGAGCTCTAATCATAAAATTGTTACTATAATTATAATCTTAAGCACAACACTATTATTACACCAAGAGGCATTACAGTGAAAGAAAACAACCTGTGTCAATAAAAACTCTTCAAGAAAAATTTGACGTGCATTTGTTAGTCTTTGAATCTAAAAGAATTAAAATTTAGTAAATTTTATGAGAGACATGCATCACCTTGATAAGGTAGTGGGGAGTGGCGTTGGCATGCAAAGAGTTTCATACAAACTCTATCTTTATAAGCTTCAGTTTTCTATCAGCATCCATTTTCACAATGTCATTTTTTTTATCCTATGCATGCCTCACCTAAATATTGTCAACGATCCTCAATCCCTAATGGATGGTGCCAACGATGAGGAAGACGAAGTATGGTTAGTATATTTCAGCATCAAAATTGCAGAGTTTTGTAGATTTCAACATCAAGATTGTAGAGTTTTGGGAACATATTGATGCGCTTAAGCTGATTCACCCATGCAATCAAGTTAATTCAAATTGGATAGACATAACTTGCTATGCAAATGCAAGTGAGGAACTAGAGTCATATTCACTTCATGTACACTATATCATACAAGGAAGGATTTTCAGAAGTGTAGTGAGAAGCGAATGGTTTAGTTTTTGCCTCCTCTAGGTGCATATTACGGTTGCCATATTTGTTGCAGAGCTCAATTATCCCTCAAATTCCAATGGATAGATTACCACAAAACCATTTTCATGGCATGCATGAATCCTTCCTATCAGAATATTGCTCTGGCTGAAGCCTCTACACAAACCATGCATTATCGCTCCTCCCTTTAGCCCCTCTATTATATAAGTATACTCATGCTATGGTTGCATGAATATCTTTGCATAGGATCTGATACCATTTCCCCTATAGAGATATTTATGATTTTGTTAGTTGAATAGCATCAAGATTTAAGACTTTCTCACCGCTGATTTGTTATGCCAAGCCAAGCAATAACTGTAAAAAATTTTGAAGATATTAGTAACTTCATTTTTATGTGCTGACTTTGTTGTAACACACAACATTAACACTCTATTTTGTCTTCTAGCATGTAGTTACAATTAACAACACACCTGCTTTGTTTATGCACCTCCTCTGCCTCTTTCAATTCCTTCTACATGTAGGCCATTGTTGAATGCATAGTCTAAAATGGAAATAGAGAAGAATATGTTTCAACAATAAAATAAAATAAATGTGTGTTGGTGTAAATAAAGTCTTGTACCTAGTTCATTCATTTCTAGGGGACTTACATCTTCTAGTTAAGTTTACTTAGGTCATAGGAAGGAATCTTTCTACAAGATGTTAGTTGTCATTAGTTGTTATCTTATCCTTTGACAACTACTTCATGTGAACCTAGGTAAGTGTGATTAGTTGTCTCATGTCATATGATTAAGACACTTGTCATAATCCTATGACATCTTTCATCTCACCTTGGCTATATAACCAAGGGGTATCTCTCATTGTAAACAATAACAATCACAATCATATCATTGACATTGAATACAGTTTATTCTTGTCATATTTATCTCCTTTTTTGTGCTTTCCATTTGGTCCATAGATCTTGGCATCCATAGCCAATTCTAACAATGTGAATAGCTAGCAGAGGTACAATAGTTTGCGTTAAGACGGATTCCATACCTGCTAATGTCTACTGAAGAATTGTATTGCAGATTTTTTTCACATCTGCAAAGGATTTTGTTTGTTTCTATTCATTTTAGTAAGAACTTCTAGATTTAGCAAAATGATATTGATTACTATCTTCTTCCTTTTTGTGGTACAATTTTGTATTTTGCAGGCATTGGAGTTATTCTTCCAATGTTGAATGGGAAGCTAACTGGAATGGCTTTCCTAATGTTTATGTGGTGGATCTCACCTGTAGGCTACAAAAACTAACATCATATGATGATGTGAAAGGAGAATTGAAGTATGTTTGATACTTTTCAAGCCACATATTTGTGATTTCTGATATATATTTATTCTGGATGATATTTCAGTATTTTTTTATTATTTCCTCTAGGTGGTTTGAAGTCCTCCAATTTTTTAATCTTTGGCAGGAGTGCATCTCTTGGATATAATGAAGATGGAGTCTCAAATTATTATTTTTTGGGATGAAAGGTGAGAAACTATGAACTTGCAATATAAAGTAATTAATACATTAGATGGCAGTGACAAGATATTGAAAATGATAGTAGGTATGATCTAGGAGTAGTATTGATGAGGGGCACAAGGTCAGTAGGATTATAGGCCTCTCTGAAGCCATGATTGATTGAGCTGCTTGGAAATTTTGGTATCATTTGGAATTCTATTTCCAATACATTCTAAGTTTTGAGCAATCAATTGAATAGAATTTTTTTCATTGTGAATCCTATTGACCATTTTGATTTAGTTATTTTCTAAAGTTCACATTTAGTAATGTAGATTTCCCATTTTTGAGCTGCTTCTAAACTTCAATTTTTGAATTACATGGTTTTCATGTTTGTATTTTCAGTTTGGAAAGACCTATAGAGTTGGATTACCATTTTCTTGAATTTGATGATGTATGGTACCATATTAAGCTAGAGACCAATTTGTGAAGTTATTCTCGTAATATGAAAATGAATGGGGATACAAGTAATCAATTTAATTCATTCTTTATTTTGAATTAGATGGGACGCGAAATTAATATTTTTTCTCAACCAACAATGTCATAGATAATGTTCTAAAGCTCACGATAGAGTAGAAGGTTTCTTTTCTATGTTAATGACATGATCTCATGACTCTCACAAGTATGATTGTTGCTTGCTGCAGTTGGGTTCTGGATTTGATTTCACACATGGAATTTATTGGTTCTTGCAAATGAAATATCTTGTAATATGAAGTATTTCAATTATTGTTTGAGAACCTTTAACCAAAGGTTTATCTAGAGAAAGGATCTATAGTTTAGTACTCAAAAAGCTGGAGGGTAGAGTTGTGTGATGAGGTTTTCTGAGAGTATCTTTGATAAGATGTGCTTTTCATATTTGAGGATGGTCAAATTTTGATTAGGTATGCTATGCCTTTATTACATACTCTCTATTTCTATATTACTCCTCCATTTTGCTTATGTTTTCTGTTAGCATGTTTTCACTTTGATAGACCTTGGTACTTTGTTTTGGTGTATTGATCGCTGACTTTAGAGCGATAGTGGATTTATTTTGTGATGTGATGATACATTGTTTGGTGATAATTAATTTTTGACATGCTTTATGTTAGCATAGATGATTACTTCAAATGTTATTGCTATATGTATGCTCATGGTAAAATAATTGTTATTAATTTTTTCAGTCTCATGCGATGTGTATTGGTGTGGAGAACAGAGTTACATCACTCGCTTGTGAGTACCCTATGATTTCTATGATTTTCTCCGCATGGTGTGTTTGAATCATGGATTTTATATATATATATATATATATATATATGTATGTATGTTATTTGTCTGATTGCAGGATTGCAGGTACATGACACCGACTCCACCTGGTTTCTCAGGTATGAGCATGTCAAGACTCAACATAAATGTTGATTGGGAGATAGTAACAAGGTTTTTCATAGTCTAGTCTCAACCCGAGTCATAGTATGTCGTCAGTTTAGGTTTGGTGTTTCTAGATATTTGTCTGTGTCAGTTTGGATTATTTATTATGAAAGGAAAATTTTGTTAATTTAATGATAGATTAATGTTCTTTTAATTTAATGTTATTTAAATTAATTTTAAATATTGTAAATAAAAGCTTTATTCTATATTTAATTAATTAAATTAGTTCATTTGGTTAAATAATTTAATCTTTGTGATTAAAATTATTTTATTAAAATAATTAATTAACAGATTAAAGTTATCTCTTATTCTAGGAATAGATTAAATATAAATTTAAATATTTTGTGAGAAATGAAATTTTAAATAAGAATTAAAATAAAAAGGAAATTGAATTTTGAATTCTTTAATTCTTTAAATAAAATAAATTCTTGTTAATAGTGGGAAGAAATATCCATGAGTGGTTAGTAGATATTTTCTTTAAAATTGCCATGTGTGTTAGTTAAATTTATGGAAAAATTCATGTTGGGATTTCTCTCAGAGAAGATATAATGAGATTTGGGGAAAATAGGAAAAAAGACTTCACAGGAAATGAAAAGAACAGAGAACTATTGGAAATATTTTTGGTGAATACTTTTGGGTTTCTGGTTTAGTATTTGCATTCTTCTGGAAGTTGGTGTTTTGGAAGGGTTTTGCAAGATTGCACGCAGTAGGCAAACAAAGCTTCTCTTCTACAGTCAAGTTCTTCAAGCTACAAGAAATACAGGTATTTCCTATTTATTTAATTTGTTTTCTTTTAAAAAGATTGCATGTGTAAGAATTAGTTTTGTGCAAGTTTTGTTAAATTGTGAATTTAAAAGATTGCCTGAGGAAATATTTGTGTTTTGACTTCTATACTCTTCTCAGTGATTTTTGTGAAAAATAATTCTGTAGAAAGTTGTTACCTCTCTGTGTTATATTTCAAAAACAAGATTTTATAGTGAAATTAGAGAGCAACCCAGAAGATTTATTTTAAACAAATAACTAGTTTCAAAAGAAAATAGTTGAAACCTCTATCATAATAGATTTTGAGAATCTGGGATGAAAATGAAACCATTTGGTTTTGGAAACGAAGTTCTCTTTAAAATTTGTGTAAATTGATAAGTTTCACAATTCCTGTAGAAAACCCTATTAAAAATAAATACCTGAATCTAGTATTTTATTTACTGTTTAAATTGTGAATATATTAATATATTTATATATATATGTATATAATTTTATATACAAATATATATACATACAGTTATTAAATTTTAAAATTCTCTAGATGAAATTGTGAAAATTCATCTATATTTTTGTTTAATATTTGTGCACGATTTTTAAATTGCCATTTTTTTTATTTTAAAAAAATGTATTAAAAAAATTTAATGGGTACCGCAGGGGGGCTACCCCCATGGGCGACCCCCACAGGGGAGCCAGCTATGAGGGTAGCACCCAACGCTTCCTACACAGGCAGTGTTGATGCTGCCTGCATAGCCATGCCCTCCCATGGAGGGTTTCGCTATGTAGACAGTCGGGTCGTGCCTTTTTGTGTGATTTAAAAAATTAAATCATTTTTATTTATTTTTATTAAGTTTTAAAATATAAATTATAATTTATATACATATGTTTCATATATAATATATATATTATTAAATATATGTTATAAATGCAATGTATATATATTATATTATATATAATTTTAATTTGGATAATTAGGAATATTTATTTATATATATTATTATATATTTAAATAAATTTTTAATTATTATGATTTGATGTGCATATATTTAAATGAATGGTATATTACTAAATAATGTAAGGAAAGTATGAAAGGATATTTTATAATGAAATATTTCAAGTAGAGAAATCTAAAAATGTCATTATAATACATGATTATGGAATTGAGTAAATTATAGTTTTGATTTTCTTATCGAATGGAAGAAGAATTATATTTAAGTAGAATAATTTTATACTTAAGTTATTGATCTGATTGGATTTAGTAAATCCTAAAATTAGATGTTTATTATGCCTGATTAGTTTTAAATTGTTTTAACTTTTGATTGGGAAAATTGGGGATTTCATGTGATTTCAAGTCTTCCAGATGTAATCTCTTAAAGGGAGTTAAATTTTACAATGGCTTCATATTTTGAGCTAACTAGGGTAGTGCACATGGTTTGTATGGTCTTTCGACACCTAGTTCTATGAACAGGATGTGTTGTCTGGTGTGTTATGTATGGTATTAGAATTTGATTTATGTGCACTTTGTTTACCTTAGTTAGTGAACTTAGATTCCTTGTGTTATTCTTAGGGGAGTGGCTCTATGTGAGGGCTGACACACAAAGTGGTGCCTGGGTAACTCATGTAGAGTTAGCTAATCAGTGAAAACTAAAACAACACATTAGTTAGTTTTAAAACCTTTAACTATAATAATAAGCCTAACTTATAGACTCAAGGGCTAGTTCAGTCTTGAGAATAAGTCGATAAGGCCTGGAATGGAAAAGTTGATATTTTTTTATTTTAAAAGATATTTGATTCCGCAACAGTTTGCATGTGGGGCTGGGTTTCGTAAGAGGTTGCCAGGGTAACCCAAGTTGGGGGTGAGAACCTAGGAAGAAACACCGGGGTAACCAATGCAACATTGTAATGACATTGCACCTAAAATAATAGTAATCTTGTGAACTTAGCATATTTGATCATCCTAATTCTAGAAGCAATGTAACCCTAAGTTAAGTATGTACTTGTATAGATTTTCTATGGCTTTACTTGTGTCTAGGGTTTGAAGGTTATGTCTAGGGAACCTTATTACTATTTCCTATCATGGGGGGGTGGACCTACGGGTACCACATGGTTGGGTGGAACGTGCACCTTACTCCGTTGGGTCCCCAGATTCTTGTTCATGGCAACAAGTATTTAATGGATGGAGAGCTTGTATATGGATATATGTACTTCCTTATTTGTAGCATTGGAAATTGAGTATTGTAATGTTATTTCAAATGCAATGTGTAAAAGAATCTTTTATCTACCCTATATCTTTATTGATGTAATGTAAATTTTATTCAATGTATACTTTAAAGTTTATGTGAATTAAATATATGCAAAGCTAAATACTAAAGTCATCTATGGGATTTTCAAGTAGTGTGTCGCCGAATTACTTAGGGAATGTTTGCAATTAGTTAAGTAATTTTTATAATTTAAAAAAAAAAATATTACACTTTCGTAGACAATGCATCATTCTTTAGGTTACAAGATAGGGCATTACAAATTAGTATCAGAGCCAAGGTTCTAACACTGGATGCTTTGGGTAATTGTGAGCCCATTAGGTTGACCTAGTATGTAGTATCATTTTCTATTAGCCTTGTTTGTTTTGTATTTGAGACTCAATTTTGTTTTATATGTAGGATCATGCCTAGGCATCGTACTAGAGGTCATGGTAGAGGTCAAGGTGGAGGTCATGGGCTAATCCCTCAGGTTACTCCCCCTCAGGTCTCCCACGAGAGCAAACATGTGGAACAGTTGAGTCCTTGGTTGGAATAGATAGGTGAGGAACGAATTTTGATATAGCCAGATGTTGAGGGAGCTCAGTTGCATCCCCTACTATAAGAGGTTCTTGCCAGACTTAGTCTGAGGTAGGAAGTTGATCAGGAGGTGGTTAGGGAATGAGATAGATCTCCTAGGAGGATTGTTAGTACTGCAAAGCAGAATACCATAGTTGCAGGACACATGAGGGATTTGTTGAGGGCATGCCCTCCTACTTTTGATGGCACAGGTGGTGGTTCAGAGGTAGAGACCTGGTTATTAGACTTGGGTAGATGTTTTTCTATGCACCCATATGGTAGTAATACCTGAGCTAGATGCGCCATCATGCATCTGAGAGGCTTTGCCTCTACTTGGTGGCATTTGGAGGAGCATAAGCTCCATTTAGAGATTGGGTCAGTTTCTTGGGAGATGTTCTTGGAGAGGTTTAGAGCACGATTCTTATCTAAACATTGGAGGCAACGACGAGTTAATGAGTTTCACGATTTACGTTAGATGGCTCTATTTGTTGAGCAGTATGAATGCAGATTTTATGAACTCAAATAATATGTAGGAATCAAAGATGATGAGGAGATGCTGGTACAACATTTTATTAGGGGTTTGAATGCCCGCATTAGTGGAGGAGTTAGAGTCTTTGAACCGAAGACTATGGAAGTTGCAATGGAGAAAGCATGCATTGTAGAAGAGAATTCAGTTTTAGCATTGGGTGGACATACAGGTGTCCAGATAGGTAGTGCTCCTATAGCAGGTACTGGTCCATGAGGTGGGAAAATACTGATAGGAGGTTCCTCTAGGAACCAACAGACACCCACTAAGGGTGGACAGCAGCAGCAACAACGTACTCCTTAAAAGAATAATAATTCACAACCTCAGCAAGGTAATAGTCCTTAGTCAGGAAAGAACCACAACTGGTGGCGCAATAAGCACAATAAACAGGATCAACCAGCTCAGAGTGCATAGTCTACTATCAGTAGAGGTAGCTTTCAGTAATCCAATTCACCTTCAGGTGGCAGAGGATTTGGTAGGGGTACTGGTTGTTATTCATATGGTCAGCAGGGACACATTGCTAGGCAGTGTCCTATGAGAGGTTCTTTAGGATTTGGGACACGACCTACAACTTTTGAGCCTACAGTTGGTGATGCAGGACATTCTCATACAGTTTATGTTGTGGTTAATAACTACCAAGCTGATCATCAGAACACAGTGGTTGATACTTTAGGTCAGTTGTAGGGTGTTAGTGTTACTATTCTTTTTGATTCAAGAGCTACTAATTCCTTTATTTCACCTACAACTGTTGAGCGATGTGGTCTTGTGGCGGTAAAACAAGGTGGTAAGTGGTAGGTAGAATTTTTCTCTGGGGTGAAAGTACTGGTAGAGAACCTTGTACGTAATTGTGAACTTAGAATTGGTTCATTATCTCCCTTAGTGGATCTTCATGTTACACCTTTACGTTCATATGACATAGTTTTAGGTATGGATTGGTTAGAATCTCATCATGCTATGATTTACTATCGATTGAATATAGTTAGTTGCATTAATGATTCAGGTGCATAAGTGGAAATCATAGGTGTTCAAAGACCTATCTCTTTGCGGATGATTTCTACTATGCAATTGAAGAGATGTCTTCGTCAAGGTTGTCAACTGTTTGCAACAACAGTTACTAATTTGGAGGAAGGAGAGAGTCAAGAGATATCTCTTGATGATCATCCTATCCTTAGTGAATTCACTAATGTATTTCCTGGTGATATACCTAGGATGCCACCAAAACAAAATATTGATTTCAGAGTTGACCTAGTTCTTGGAGCAGAGCCTATATCTCAAGCTCCATACAAAATGACTACTCAGGAATTAGAGGAGTTTCGTATCCAGTTGGAGGAACTTTTAGATAAAGGTTTTATTTGTGCAAGTGTTTCTCCTTGGGGAGCAACTATCATCTTTGTAAAGAAGAAGGATGGATCACTTAGATTGTGCATTGACTATCATCAATTGAACAAGGTAACGATAAAGAATCAATATCCTTTTCCTAGAATTGATGATATTTTCAATCGGATCAAGGGAGCTAATGTGTTCTCTAAAATTGATCTGAAATCAAGATACCATCCATCAGTTACGTATTGCTAAAGCAGATATTCACAAAATAGCTTTTTGTACTCATTATGGTCATTACCAATTCACAGTAGTACCATTTGGGTTAACGAATGCACCATCAGTATTCATGAGTTTGATGAATGGTGTCTTTTGTACATACCTTGATCATTTTGTTCTTGTATTTCTTGATGATATTTTGATCTATTCGAGAAATATGAAGGAACATGAAGAGCATCTAAGACAAGTATTGCAGTGCCTGAGGGAGAATCAATTGTACACAAACCTGAAGAAGTGTGACTTCTTTCAAATAGAGGTGAAATACCATGGTCATGTGATATCTAGAAAGGGTATTGTTGTGGATCCTTCAAAGATTCAAGCTATTGTTTATTGGCCAGTGCCTACTAACGTAGGTGAAGTTCATAGTTTTATGGGTCTAGCTGGATATTATAGATGGTTTGTTCAGGGGTTTTCTAGGATTGGTCACCCCATTACTTCTCTTCAGAGGAAAGGGAAGAAATTTTTCTGGATAGAGCAGTGTCAATTGGCTTTTTAGACACTTAAAGAAAAGTTGACTAATGCACCTATATTGATTGTTCCTAATCCTACTAAGGATTTTGTTGTTTGCACTAATGCATCCTTGGAAAGTTTAGGAGGAGTACTAATGCAAGAAGGGTGTGTGATCGCTTATGAGTATCACAAACTCAAAGATCATGAACTAAATTATCCCAATTATGATTTAGAGCTTTCCGCAGTTGTGCATTCATTAGTTAGATGGCGGCATTTCTTATTGGGTCACCGCTTTGAACTTCATACTGATCACCTTAGTCTACAATATATATTTACACAGCCTAACTTGAATGCTAGAAAGAGACAGTGGATGGATTTCTTGTGTGAATATGATTTTGATGTGAAATATGTTTAGGGAAAAGAGAACGTAGTGGTTGATGCTCTCAGTCATCATCAACATGAGATTTATGTTATTGCTCTTGAAATAGATTTGAGGGGTCAAATTTTAGTAGCACTTCCTATAGATAGATTGTATCAGGAGGTAAAGATGGAGATTGTATCAGGTAGACCTCTTGAGAGTAGGTTTACAGGGTACACCCTTGAACCAGATGGTTTATTATGACATTTAGATCATATCTATGTACCACATTTTGAAGGTCTTCATACATTGATTATGACTGAATCACATCAAGCACCGTACTCAATTCATCTGGGTGTTAAGAAGATGCATGCGGATCTTCGAAAATTGTATTTTTGGCCTAGTATGAAACCCGATATTGCTAATTATGTATCAAGATTTCTTGAGTGCTAGAGAGTCAAATTTGAGCATCAACATCCCACTAGATTATTACAGCCACATCTCATTCTTGAATGGAAATGGGATATTATATCAGTTGATTTAATTGTAGGATTACCAATGTCATCACATCGACATGATGCCATTATGGTAACTGTTGACAGATTGACTAAGGTGGCACATTTTTTGCTAGTACGATCATCTTATAATGCTTCATCAGTAGCTAGGATATTCATGGAGGACATTGTTAGATTACATGGGATTTCTCATAGGATTATATCTGATAGAGATCCTATATTTACTTCAGCCCTTTGGAATTCATTACAACATACTCTAGGTACACAATTGAACTTTAGTTCAGCATATCATCCTCAAACAGATGGAAAAATGAAGAGAGTTAATCAAATTCTTGAGGATATGCTTAGAATGTGCGTAATGGACCAACAATCACGTTGGGAGGATTATCTATACTTGGTAGAAATTTCTTACAATAATGGATATCAAAGTTCCATAGGTATGCCACCATTTCAGGCATTATATGGATGTCCTTGTCGAACTCCATTGAGTTGGGATTGACTTGAGGATAGAGTGTTACTTGGACCTGAGATGCTTCGAGACATGGAGCAACAGGTTGATCATATTAGAGAACATTTTATAGCAGCTCAGGATAGACAAAAGAAGTATGCCAATGCACATAGAGTGGACCGATAGTTTTTAGTTGGTGATAGAGTGTTTCTTTGAGTGCGACCATGAAAGAGTCCAATCCGTTATGGAAAAGGCTCTAAGCTTGTGCCTCGATTTTTTGGGCCATTTGAGATTCTAGAGAGGATTGGTCCTGTGGCATATCGACTCACCTTAGCACCTAGTTTGTCACGTATTCATGATGTTTTTCATGTGTCAGTTCTTAGACCTTATCATCCTAACATTTCTCATGTACTTGATTGGAATGCATTACAGGTAGAGGACAGGAAGCTAACTTTGGAGCCCATGGGCATTCTTCAGCATTAGAGACTCATTCTCAGGGGTCAAGACGTTGATCAGGTGAGGGTCCAATGGAATTGTAGCCATGAGCAATCTGCTACTTGGGAGGATGTGACATGCATGTGGGAGCTTTATTCCTATCTATTTGTAGGCTTTCAGGAGCAAGCCTGATCCTAAGGGGGGAGGATGTAGTACCCCTCCATTTTGCTTATGTTTTATGTTAGCATGTTTAAACTTTGATAGACCTTGGTACTTTGTTTTGGTGTATTGATCGTTGACTTTAGAGCGATAGTGGATTTATTTTGTTATGTGATAATACATTGTTTGGTGATAATTAATTTCTAACATGCTTTATGTTAGCATAGATGATTACTTCAGATGTTATTGCTATATGTATGCTCATGGTAAAATAATTGTTATTAATTTTTTCAGTCTCATGTGATGTGTATTGGTGTGGAGAATAGAGTTGCATCACTCGCTTGTGAGTGCCCTGTGATTTCTATGATTTTCTCTGCACGGTGTGTTTGAATCATGGATTATATATATATGTATGTTATTTGTCTAATTGCAGGATTGTAGGTACATGACATCAACTCCACCTAGTTTTTCAGGTCTGAGCGTGTCAAGACTCAATGGAAATGTTGATTGGGAGGTAGTAACAAGGTTTTTCCTAGTCTAGTCTCAACCCCAGTCACAATATGTTGTCAATTTAGGTTTGGTATTTCTGGATGTTTGTCTCTATCAGTTTGGATTATTTATTATGAAAGGAAAATTTTGTTAATTTAATGATAGATGAATGTTCTTTTAATTTAATGTTTATTTAAATTAATTTTAAATGTTGTAAATAAAAGCTTTATTCTATATTTAATTAATTAAATTAGCTCATTTGGTTAAATAATTTAATCTTTGTGATTAAAATTATTTTATTAAATCAATTAATTAATTGATTAAAGTTATCTCTTATTCTAGGAATGGATTAAATATAAATTTAAATGTTTTGTGAGAAATGAAATTTTAAATAAGAATTAAAATAAAAAGGAAATTGAATTTTGAATTTTGAATTCTTTAATTCTTTAAATTTGAAGAGTTCTGGAAAAAAATTTGGATTGCTTCTAGTTTAGTATTTGCATTCTTCTAGAAGTTGGTATTTTGGAAGGGTTTTGGAAGATTGCACGCAGCAAGCAAACAAAACTTCTATTCTATAGTCAAATTCTTCAATCTACAGGAAATACAGGTATTTCCCAATTTATTTAATTTTTTTTCTTTTGAAAAGATTTCTTATGTAAGAATTAGTTTTGTGCAAGTTTTGTTAAATTCTGAATTTAAAAGATTGCCTCTAGTTTAGTATTTGCATTCTTCTGGAAGTTGGTGTTCTGGAAAGGTTTTGGAAGATTGCATGTAGTAGGCAAACAAAGCTTCTCTTCTACAGTCAAGTTCTTCAAGCTATAGGAAATACAGGTATTTCCCTATTTATTTAAATTTTTTTCTTTTGAAAAGATCGCCTATGTAAGAATTAGTTTTGTGCAAGTTTTGTTAAATTATGAATTTAAAAGATTTCCTGAGGAAACATTTGTGTTTTGACTTCTATATTCTTCTCGGTGAGTTTTGTGAAAAATAATTCTATAGAAAGTTGTTACCTCTTTGTGTTATATTTCAAAAGCAAGATTTTATAGTGAAATTAGAGAGCAACCCAGAAGATTTTTGTTAAACAAAGAACTAGTTTCAAAAGAAAATAGTTGAAACCTTTGTCATAATAGAGTTTGAGAATCTGAGATGAAAATGAAACCCTTTGGTTTTGGAAATGAAGTTCTCTATTAAAATTTGTGTAAATTGATAAGTTTAGCAATTCCTGTAGAAAACCCTATTGAAAATAAATACCTGAATCCAGTATTTTATTTACTGTTTAAATTGTGAATATATATATATATATGTGTGTGTGTGTGTGTGTATAAATTTATATGCATATACATATACAAATATATATACATATAGTTATTAAATTTTAAAAGTATGTAGATGAAATTGTGAAAATTCGTCTGTATTTTAGTTTAATATCCGTGCACTATTTTTTAATCACCATTTTTTTTATTTAAAAAAAATGGCGATTAAAAAAATGAATTAAAAAAATTTAATGGGAGCCATAGGGGGCTACCCCCATGGCCAACCACCATAGGGGAGCCGACTATGAGGGAAGCTCCGACGCTGCCTGCACAGTCGTGCCCTCCCATGGAGGGTTCCGCTGTAGACAGTCGGGCAGTGCCTTTTCGTGTGATTTAAAATTTAAATCATTTTTCTTTATTTTTATTTAGTTTTAAAATATAAATTATAATTTATATATATATATATATATATATATGTTTCATATATTACATATATATTATTAAATATATGTTATAAATGGAATGTATATATATATTATATTATATATAATTTTAATTTGGATAATTAGGAATATTTATTTATATATATATATATATTATTATATATTTAAATAAATGTTTAATTATCATGATTTGATGTGCATATATTTAAATGAATGGTATATTGCTAAATAGTGTATGGAAAGTATAAAAGGATATTTTATAATGAAATATTTCAAGTAGAGAAATCGAAAATGTCATTATAATACATGATTATGGAATTGAGTAAATTATAGTTTTGATTTTCGTATTGAATGGAAAATGAATTATATTTAAGTACAATAATTTTATACTTAAGTTATTGATCTGATTGGATTTAGTAAATCCTAAAATTAGATGTTTATTATGCCTAATTAGTTTTAAATTGTTTTAACTTTTGATTGGGAAAATTGGGGATTTCATGTGATTTCAAGTCTTCCAGATGTAGTCCCTTAAAGGGAGTTAAATTTTACAATGGCTTCATATTTTGAGTTGACTAGGGTAGTGCACATGGTCTGTATGGTCTTTTGACACCTAGTTATATGAACAGGATGTGTTGTTCATTGTGCTATGTATGGTATTAGAATTTGATTTATGTGCACTTTATTTACCTTAGTTAGTGAACTTAGATTCCTTGTGTTATTCTTAGGGGAGTGGCTATGTGTGAGGGCCGACACACAAACTGGTGCCTAGGCAACTCATGTAGAGTTAGCTAATCAGTGAAAACTAAAACAATAGATTAGTTAGTTTTAAAACCTTTAACTATAATAATAAGCCTCACTTATAGACTCAAGGGCTAATTCAATTTTGAGAATAAGTCGAGAAGGCCTGGAATGGAAAGTTGATTTTTTTAATTTTAAAAGATATTTGATTCCACAACAATTTGCATGTGGGGTCGGGTTTCGTGAGAGGTTGCCAGGGTAACCCAAGATGGGGGCCAGAACCTAGGAAGAAACACCAGGGTAATCAATGCAACATTGTGATGACACTCCACCTAAAATAACAGTAACCTTGTGAACTTAGCATATTTGATTATCCTAATTCTGGAAGCAATGTAACCCTAAGTTAAGTATGTACTTGTATAGATTTTATATGGCTTTACTTGTGTCTAGGGTTTGAAGGTTATGTATAGGGAACCTTATTACTATCTCCTAGCATGGGGGGTGGACCTATGGGTACCACATGGTTGGGTGGAATGTGCACCTTACTCCTTTTGGTCCCCAAATTCTTATTCGTATCAACGAGTACTTCATGGATGGAGAGCTCGTATATGGATATATGTACTTCCTTATTTGTATCATTGGAAATTTTATATTTGTATCACTCCTCAATTGTAAATGAGGTGAACATTTGTAATATGTAATTGTAAACATTTATTTGATCTACCTCATTTGGAAAATAAGTATTGTAATGTTATTTCAAATGCAATGTGTGAAAGAATCTTTTATGTAATTGTAAACATTTATTTGATCTACCTCATTTAGAAAATAAGTATTGTAATGTTATTTCAAATGCAATGTGTGAAAGAATCTTTTATGTACCCTATATCTTTATTGATGTAATGTAAATGTCATTCAATGTATGCTTTTAAGTTTATGTGAATTAAATATATGCAAAGCTAAATAATAAAGTCATCTATGGGATTTTCAAGTAGTGTGTCATCATGTTAGGGAATGTTTGCAATTAGTTAAGTAATTGTTTATAATTTTTAAAAAAAATTATTACACTTTCATTGACAATGCATCATTCTTTAGGTTACAAGACAGGGCATTACACTTTCTTTTCTTTTTTAATAAATATCATCTACATTATTTTTCATTGAATTTGGAATCAAACATATGTAGAATGACATTTTGGGTCACTAATATTATATTCTTTTTGGTTAATTTTTTTTTAGGTCATGTATTTTTCTTTTCCAATTTGGATGAATAATGTTATGTTCTTTCTAGGATTATTTGAAATTGGAGCCAACATATATAAATGATATGATCTCACCAATAAAACTATTAAATTTGATGTTGCTTCAGTATTTATTTCTTTTATTGAATTTCATTAAAAATCAAACCTTTCAAAATTTAATCTAAAAATACATGAGGAAAAATTAAGTTTTAAAGGTAAAACTTGTTTTGTTACAAGAAAATTTTGATTTTTTGTTTCAATAAAATTAAATATTTTTATTTTATGAACATAAATTGGAAAGATTTTTTGTGTTTAAGAATTGTTGATTTACTTTCTTATTATTTTAACTCTTTTCTATTTCTTAATTTTACTGACCACAAAAGTCTCCTAATTAAACACAAGAAAATATGCTACAAATCTATCAAACTCAATATTAATATACAATATATGTTAAATTACTACACATAACAAGAAGTTTTTAAAATTTATAAAATAAATATATTTTAAAATAAAAAAATATTAAAAATCATTAAAAAGAAAAATATTATTTGATGTAATTGAAGAGTATTTTTTAAATAATAGAAAAAAAAAATTATAAAAGAATGAAAGCATTTGTTTATTTTTTTCAAATTTTAAATTAATATATATATAATAAAAATTAGAAAATTAAAATAAAAAAGAAATATTCTAAGTTTACTATTACACATAAAATTATGCTTCTAAATTTATATATTTAAAACATAAAATATTCATTATTATTTTGAAAAAATAAAACATTCCAAAAAAGAAAAACATTCATATTGTATTTTATTAAAAATTAATATATCTTAAAAAAATATTACAAAATTCAATGCTTCACTAAATATTTTACTAAAAAAAATATACCAACTTAAATATGCATTTAATAGAAAATAAAAGGTTTTGATCATAATAAGTGCACATCTAAAATTAATTTAAAATAATAAAATTAAATACAAAAAAAATTTAATAAATTTATTATTAAACATAAATATAAGTAGAAACAAAAGAATCAAATCAAAAAAATTGATGAAACAAAA
Organism: Sequoia sempervirens; assembly: GCA_007258455.2. NCBI lineage: Eukaryota > Viridiplantae > Streptophyta > Pinopsida > Cupressales > Cupressaceae > Sequoia > Sequoia sempervirens. The sequence goes on along the minus strand of VDFB02000013.1, from coordinate 35,566,969 downwards.
AGAACAAATAAATATAATAAATCAATTATGAAAGAGATTTGATCACAAAGAGAAAAAAAAATAGCGAATGATAACTCTCTGTGTATGATATATATATATATATATATATATATATATATATATATATATATATATATATATATATATTAATGTTTAACATATGTAAAGACCAATAATTAAAATTAAATTAAAATTTTATCCCATTTCAATGGATTATTTTATAAACGGATTATTTTATAAAAAATATTTAAAAATTTTTTGGAGAAATTTATTTACTTCTTATATTTAGAATTAAAAATTATTACCTAAAATATAATAACAAATTAAAATATATATACTATATAATATATAACATCTCATATATAATATAATATATTTTTATATTAGATTATTAAATTATTTTTAATATATTATATATGATTGACATGTAATATATTAAATTTAATATCATATTATAATATTATAATTTATATACTATATAATGTGTAACATATATATCTAATATATTACAACTATCAATTGATGCATTGTGATTGATCAAACCACTTATAATATTAATTTATATGTAAATCAAAGAACAAAACTATCCTACTAGCATTTGCGACCTTGTTAAATAATGGATATCCATTACTAAACAAATATTTTTTATTGAGAAATGGATATTCATTATCAAGAAATGCATATCCATTTCCAGCCATTCTTTTTAAAAGAATAGTGTATATTATCAACATATATCCTAAGATAGCCCTATTGCAAGATCTCTTTCTCTTTTACATTGAGATATCTAGGGTTATTATTGAATGAAATAATTGGAAAGTGGGTGTGTTCTATGTCCAAAACCATTTGAAATAACCCTACCCCATTTCCCCTCTTCTCAACTTGATTAAATAATATTCCAATTATTTAATTAAATATTAATTCCCCTTTCCATCATGATTAAATAATCTTCAGTTATTTAATTAAAAAACTTAATTTCCTCTCACCTTCAAAATTAAATAAATTTCTTTAATTATTTAATTATTAATTTTCCTCCAACTTGCACCAAGCATATTCCCTCTAAGAAGGAATGTTCCCTTTTAAAATAACTTCTTCCCTCCAAATATAGAAATGGTATATTGCCTCCAAAAGCAATATTTCATCATTCAAATTTAAATTTAGATATATATTCTTCCCTCCAAAATATCTTCAATCAATTTCCATGAAATTAGGGATAGTTTGGGCTCTCATGACTTCTTCCCCCTTGATCTTCCTTATTTACTCTCATCTATTGATCTTCATCTTCAATCTCCATCGTTGATCGGATATCCATATTTCTATAAAGAATTCATAACCTTCATCAAAATCACTCACAATCTTTATGAGGTTGAGCATTCATCATTCTTGAGAAATTTGAGCAATAAAATTTTTGAGTTGCATTCATTGATCAAAGATTTTAAAACATTGGATATGCATAATTACATTATAAATTGTCATAATTCTATAATTGGAGTTTAAGGTTTGCATGTTTCTTTGATTTAATTATAGTTGAATTGGGTTTCATAGCCTTTTGTTTGAATCATTGAATCATGTTTTCTAATTTCATTGAGTATCAGTGTATTTGATCTTTATCTGCTAATTTTTTAGTGTTTTCTAACCCTATATGGTTTGATTGTGCTTTCTAACCATTTCCCATTATTCCCCTATGACATTTTTTATGTATATACATTCATTAGCTATTGATAGCCTCATGTACATATATTTGTTCTATATATAGCATATCACACATTCGATGGAGAGGTATTGATTGATTGGTATGGTTGGTTCTTGAGGCCATTATGATAACTGTTGACGTGTGTCTTGGCACAGCAACATGCAAACAGAATATTGCTACTCTACATCTCCTGAAAGAGAAAGATGATCACATGGATACCTTAGCTCCCAAGGTCTTTGTATTTGGGTCTAAATTGTGCTGATGTTACTCAGTGGCCAATGTAACAGTAATATTCAAGGGGCCTGTTAGTGTTGAGCTTTTGGATTGTTTTGGGTTAAAAATAAATTTAAACCTACTCTAACTAGGGTTTTAAATAAACAAAAAATGATGGATCAGAGCTTTGGGACAGAAAAGGATGATACTTCATCCGAATTAACTAGACTTGTCACCTTCCAAGGAATTCCTAACTAAAACTGCAAAACAAAATTAACTTGTGACTAGAACACAGTTTCATTCATTCATAGTGCTGATTTCAATAGCAGATTGCAAGTTACCATTTAAAAAAACCATAAAAACAAAACTTCATTCCTTGAAAGCTTCTCAAATCAATACAAACACCATTCTAAAACACAACATGAAGTATATTTTAATCTGGTTGCTTCTACTATCAGTGAAACAGATAAGCAACATTTACAAAGCTAGCACAATCACTAGTGTATAGAAAATCTATGACTCCAAATTGTTTCCATTTACACTAAGAAAACTAAAAGATACATTAGTTCATTCTGAATCTAACTCCTAATCTAAGAAGAAGAAAAAAAGGTCCTATTACAAAGAATCAGGATCAACTTCTATCCCTCTCTTCCTATTCTACTGACTACTAACTAGAAGTTCTCTATCTAGAAGTTCTACCTTCAAAGTTATAACCTTTTCAAAGAGGCCAGAATGCCTTATATACAAAATGCACCAAAAAGGAATGCAATGTCCCCCATGAATTAGGGTTTAAAAAAATATCCACTGCCAGGAGAGTCGGCTCTCAGATCTGTTGAAGAAAGTCAGTTGTGCATTCAATATGAATCCTTGTTTTCCATGTTGATGAAAGAATTGTGTCCCCAGAAGAAGCCTTCAGATCTTTTGTAGCTGCAACATTAACTCCTCTATATCTGTGTCCATACTCAAAACCTTTATAAAATTTTCCTTCAATGCTCCAAAATATCACCATTAATACTAATCTGCCTCTGCCACTAGTCACTACAGTTTTCCCTGTGAGTCATTCTTACTCCTTTCCTTCAGCCCTCTCCACATTACAGACCACCACTCTTTTCTGAGCCAATTCATCGCTTTGATCTCAGAAGGAGTCTATCTCATTTGCATCCTGTCGGTCTTCTTTCACAAGGGTGGTCAATCGGTCAATGGCCAATAGGTTATTCCTTTAGTCTTTTATGGTTGGATGATCTCACACCACGTAGGATTCCAGAGCATTCAAAGGTGGTCCACCTGAAATCGCATATCAGTGAAACACTTATTGTGTCTCCCTGATGCAATTTTGTCTCATAACAGTTATCGGTATAGCACGGACCAGTCGATGAGACCTTTCAGCATGCTATAGGAGTTATATCGATACCCCTATCACTAAGACTCCACTTCATTAGCAAGATGTTAGGCCAAGCTCAGGATCTTTCATCGAGCTCGTTCTATATCAGAAAGACTCCTTTAATCTCAAGGAGACCTTTCATCGAATGCCTTTATGCTTCTAGAGTCTCCCCGATTTCCTTTGTTTTGGTGTGACCTTCATGAGTCAATGAGACATTACACCAAAATGACAACCTTTTGCCAGCCTATGTTGTTGGCAAGGCCTCCCTTTAGTCACAGTGAGATGCATTCTTATGTTTCATATGCATCGCTGTAACATTCTCTTGTTGGGGAGACGTCATGTAGATATCTTATGTTTTTCTGAGGAATCCCCATAGGTTCTCTTTTTGTCACCATGACAATCTAATTCTCTCCCCGATGAAGTAATATGTCGGTAGGACATTTTGGGTCAGCAAGAGTGCAAGACCACATATCGATAGACCCCCTTTTGATGCCATGTCAACGAGACTAGATGCACTCGCCAAGACTTCTCCCTGCCGCAAAGGTTTCTCACCGAAATAAATGTTCTTATCAGTAGTCAGCAAGACTTATGGCACTTGGCAAGACCACACACCGAAGAAGACAACTCCCACTAAAAGGGGGTTTGTTTGTTCCACACTAGTCAGTGAGACTTGATGAATTTGCTGAGACTTCTTGGAGAAGGGAAAACCTCTGTTGATATATGGATCCTTTTGCCATTGGTCAGTGATACATGAAGATCTCGTTGAAACCTTTCCCCAATAATGATTTCTCTTGTCGGTAGGAATTCCTTAGTTGTTGAAACAATGAAAATCTCCCACTGATATATGCCTATATATGAATTCCACTCGCCGTGAAATCTCTGGGGTCTTGCTGATAGGCAATACATATGCATATTGACAAAATGCGCTGGTAGTCAGCAAGACATCTGGAAGGTCTTGCCAACTTTCTTCTTAGAGGAGATTTGTGACCAACTGGACTAAGGAATGCATTCCAATTGAGCTCCCTTGGAAAATATCATCATGTGTGTGATTTGATCCTGCAAAAAAAAGGTCTGCATTAACACTTAGGGGAAAATAAACACAAAATATCAATATGTCATAATGAAATCCATTATTGCTTGTGATTATTTCATTGAATCCTCAGCAAGAAGAAAACCAACTTAGGATAAGACAAAACCAAAATTAGATAAGAACAAAAGACAAAACTTAGGCAAAAAATAGGAGAACTCCCAAGAGGAAAGAAAATAAAAGAAAAGAAAAGAAACCAAAAAGATAAAGGGGGGACCCATTTTGTTCCAAATCAAAATGGGTTGGTTATGCAAGGCATAACAAATGGTGACTCGGCTGGGAAAATGGTTTAACCATTTTCAATAAGCTGAAGGATTCAACTACCCAGAACTCCTAGTTCATGAACATCACAACTTCAGTTCAGTCAGTTATAACAACCAAGGTAGAGCTAGAATGTCAAATGTAATTCAATCAATGGCTACCCCTGAATCTATGTGTGTGCTTGATTGTGCATCACTCTGTCATGAAGTTTTCTTCATCTTTTGGACAACAATGTGTAAGATTTGAGCTACATGAGTTTATTTCCTTTTGTGCAATGATATCCTGGGCATTGCTCCACTGCCAGTCAGGCGTCCATAGCCCTGATGGAGATACCTCTAGTTTTCTCACAGCATTGCGCTACTACTAGCCAAGCATCCATAGCCTCGGTAGAGATACTAGAATCACCCATTCATATCGAATCCTTTTTCTCTTTAGATAATTCTTTTCTTTTTCTTTTTTTTTTCTCTTGGAGTTTCAAATATTTGATTTAATTCTTTGTTTTTGTTTTTTTTCAATATGTCAGATGTTTGACATCTGATCTGGGTTGAAAACTACCATGGACCTCATAACAACACTTGGAAAATCATATTTTTCACTCAAATCGTACACACTATCACCCTAGGACAAATGTACCAATACAGAAGAAATGATCCTAATGATTTGTTAAAGATTCAAGGGGAGCTAATGAAAGAAATTTACTTGGCCCCTTGTTTTCAAGACCTTCCACAACCTTTATTGACAACTGTAACACCCTGCCACACAACCCTAGGGAAAGTTGCAATTTACTAAACAAACAAACTATTTTTTTTTTTAAACAAGAACAATTAGCATATAAGTTAGAACAATTAACATGCAAGTTCACTTAGCCATTGCCAACCATTTCCCTAAGGCTATGAGACAGTGTTACTTAAACCAACGTGGAACATGAATTAAAAACCATATCATATAATTACTTAACAATTAAAGTTCACATACATTCCATTCATAATAAATTTACATCCAAGAATATGAAGTGCCACATGATTCCAAACAATATAGCTTACAACATTTTTACAATAAGATTACAATACTCATTTAACGAATGAGGTAAATCCAACAAATATGATTACATATTACAAATTCTGCCTCAATATCAAATGAGGGGTAGTAAAATACAATAAATATTGAGAGAACAAGGCATGAGAAGAAACTGATTCCTGTGGGATCTCCATCTAGATATCTCGACCACACGAACAAGAAGAAGAACCAACAGATTAAAATGCACACCACCCAACCACGTGGAATCCAAAAGGTCCCACTCCCTCCGTGTTAGGAGATAGTAACAAGGAATTCCTACACAAGACCATCTACCACTAGACACAAGCTAAAACATAACAGAACAGAAACAACAACAATCACAATATCACTTAACACAAGGTTACAATGCTTCCAGAGAACAAAGATCATGTACATCCCACAATAACTGATTAACTATCGACATAGGAAGAGTGTCATGCATAAATTGCCATGAGTTACCCTGGCTCAACCTTCCTAGGCTACCGGACCCCCATCTTGGGTTACCCTGGCTCGCCTCTACCGGCTGCCAGACCCTCACGCAAAACTATGTGTCCCATCTCATCTCGAGCCTTATCATTCACTTGCTTCACGAGAGAGACATTCTTTATCTTTATTAGTGTGAAAGATCCCCATTAATTCTTTTAGATTATCACTTAGTTAAACTCTAGGTGAGTTACCCTGGCGCCCCTTTGTGTGTCTGACCCCCACAAAGAGCCACTCTCCTATCGACAACACACAAGGTACAATACCACAATAAGTAACTAGACAACATAACCTCTCCAATCCAAGGAGGAAACAAAATAAGGAAACTCACTCCGAACACTGGAGGAAACCAAATATGAAAACACACTCCTTCCAAAGGAGGTATAAATCTCGTTACCCTCTCCTATTTTCTAGGAGGCACAAATCCCTGTTCATGGAAACTGGGTACAACAACATAGTACAAATCTACACCATTCCCAAGGTGATTCACAAATTGAACCTCTACACAAAACATCCCACTCTATAGAACTTCTCTGGAAGACTTGCATAGACCCTTAACCCCATTTGCCCGACATAGAGAATAAAAGAAACATGATAGAAAAGCATTCCAGGCAACTCAATATCTAATGTTAGGGTTTCCTAAACCTAGTCAAACATAGTTTTCAATCTTGTGTTTACTCAATCAAATACACAAAATTCATTTCCCAACATTGAAGTGTTTACAACCCAATCATTTACTGTAAATTTCACAATTAACATCCCTAATCAAATCATTCCAATAAACAAAGTCATCTGAATAAAATAATCAACCCTTACTCTACGTTTAACAGTTGTATTCATAATCGAGGTATTCTAATAAACAAATTCATCCAATTAAATAAATCAACAACTTGAGAATATACAACTCAAATCAAAACACTTCATTTATTTCTAATTTTCTTAATTAGACTATAATATTATATCTCGTAAAAATTATCATATTAAATTCTTATTCAAAACATTTCAAAATTATTTATATAAATATATTAAGAGTGAAACATTTAAAAAAAAACAATCATTTTATCAAAAAAAACATATTATAAAATTTACTAAATACAATCCAATAAATAAATCCTCAACTCTAGAATAAGTAACTCAATCCAACAAATCATTTATTTCTAATTTTTCCAATAAGACTATATCATAGCATACTTGTAATTATTATATCATCAAATCAAAATCTCAACACCTTAAATTCTTTATTTACATATATATAAATATATATACCATTTATTTCAAATTGTATCAATCAAAACATATAATAAAAGAAATTACCTTAATATTACACAATAATTTTACAAATTTGCAAGAATAAATATATGAATTAAAATAATCATTTTATAAAAAAAAAACCTTAAATAAATATCATGTTTTTTAAAAATTATACAATAAATATATATTAACTAAATATCATCTTTGAAAATTATATATATATATAAAATCAGACTTAAAAAAAAACATTAAAAATAACAATTTAAAAATAAGTTAAATAAATTAAATTTTATGGGCACGGACCTCCACACAGGTGGAGGTACTAGGTACGTGAGGAGGCCGCAGCCCCTACGGACTGCGCCTAGCAGCTTCGGCTGCTGTGCGCAGTCGTAGTGGCTACATAAAACACACAGCAGGGCTGTGGGAGGTACGGCTTCGGCCGACCTCCCACCCCTATAAATATAAATTTTGTTTTATTTTTATTTTTGAAAATTTTGATTTCAATAAAATTTCATTTTTTTTTTAAAGAAAATATTTTCTATTTCGATTTCAAATCAAGTTGAGTATGAATATTAAAATACAGTACATATATCCATAGAATATATATATATATATATATATATATCCTCATTGGAGATTTGAAACAATTAATATAATTAAAAGTTTTTTTTTCCTAACAGATCCAATATAAGATTGAGCAAACAAATTCAAACCTATATTAAAAGGGATTTTCTTTTCAAGGTAATTTTAACATAATAATAAAATTGATCTTTTTTCCTAAAAAATAATTTTCACAACGAAATTTCATTGAATAATTTCAAAGGATTTTATTATAGTTTTCTACCGAGGGTTTAAAAACAGATAAGTTTGCAAAACACAACACTTCTTTCAATGAAGTTTATTTTAAGCACAGTAAGCTAGATTTCATTTATATAATCAACAAAATAATAATAAATAAAAGAAGAAAACCTAGAGTCCTTCACGTGGTGAAGAATCCTTTCTGAATCCTCTTCTCGACTTCCTGCCTTCAGCTCTTTTCTCGATCTTTGGCCTTCAGCATTCTTCTGAATCTATCTTTTCTTTCAAAACCACAATAATTTTACCCAGAAAACACCAACCAAAACTATTTTTCTTTTTACAGATCCAAACAATAGAGAAAACTTATGTGTGTGAATAATCCTCTCATAAAAATAATAAATCAAAATAAAGATTCAATAAAACTCTTCCGCTTTCTTTTCTCAAAAATCATCCTCTCTTATTGGTCCTTTTTCCAGCGTTTAAAAGCACAACTTATCTACAATTTTAATTAAAATAATTTATTTAATCAAGATATTATCTGCACATGATTTTTCTAATTTATTATTAATAAAAATATAATATCTAATTATTCTCAACAATATTAATATAATTTAATTTCTTGCACTTTAATTAATTAAATACTTTTTAATTTACAATATATTTAAATTTAACCATTTACAAACTCACAATTAAATCAAAACAACAAAACACTTTAATTGATTATCTTATCAAATAAGATTAATTAATTAAACACTAACCACAAATTAAATAAATACTCCAAAATCAAACTGCACAATGACAAGGACAACATTTCAGTCATGACACCACAACTTACAATAGGACGATGGACTTGGGAAGGAAAACTTAGCTACTATCTCCCAATTGATTACCGTTGGTAAATGGACACGCTCAGACCTGTGAAGCCAGGTGGAGTTGATGTCATGTACCTGTCAACCTGCAACAAAGAGCATGTTGAATGTGCAATATATATAATATGATCAAACACACCGTGAAGAGAAAATCTCAGAATTGTAGGGCGCTCGCAAGCGAGTGATACAATCCCATCCCCTTCACCAATACAGTATCACTAACTAACGCATCTAACATCAATGATATTATCAATAGCATAAACATCATTAAATCAAATATCTTCTATGTTAATCCAAAAAAATGCCATAAATATAACATTAGAATAAAATAACATTACATCAAAATATAACTTTCACATCATTTAACAATTGCAATCAAAAGCAACCAAGTTCTAAGGTCAAAGCATATTCAGACACAATCATCAAATTATAATATAACATATGCATCACTAATCAGTTCACGATCAAAAGATCACCAAGTTCCACAGTCACATCATAAGCATAACAAAGCATTACCAAGAAAACATTGTCGATCCAAATATCCAAAACGGAGGGGTGTTACAACAACGGGCATAAAATAAAAGTTTAGGACAAAATCACCCAATCAGCAGATCTGAAAATATCTAAACCATTTCTCTCCAAATGACCAAAGTAGGCTTTAGATAACAACCATCATTTTAAGATGGGAAAGAATAGTTAAACCCCAAAGGACAAGCAAAACATAAACAAAGAACAAAGGAAACGAAAAGAAAGGAAAGGGAGAACAAGCAAACAACAACAGAGCTACTTACAGACAGAAGCAGAATATTTACAAACAAAAAATAATCTATTTACAAAAACAAAAGGAACGGGAAAAGGAAAACAACAGAACAAAAGGAAACTAACTAAATGAAAAAATAACACTAACTAGTCCTAATCCTAAACTAACTAATCCTAATCCTAAACTAACTCCAAAGCTAATCTTTATAAACACAAGACTGTAAAAATTTGTACATTGACTTGACTGATTTTTCATTATGTGCAACAATCTTAGCTTACTAGACACGGTTCTAAACCTAAAAAACTTATCTTTATACTTAGAAATATGAAGCTTATAGGCAATAGGTCCATTCTGAGGGCATAAAGCTTGAAATATTATCAGTTGTGGATTCTCAATTTTGTCATGATTTATCCACAAATAAGTTTTACTATCCTCTACGCCATAATCAAGCTAAAAATTATTAAAACATGGAGGATAATGAAAGGACACCACCTGATTCTAAAGATTTCTAGTTGCTAATGCAGAATTGTGGTGTATGATCTCCTCTTCATGAAGTCTCAGCTCATGGAACACCACTGAATCAAGGTTCATCTTGCAGTTAGGATATTCACTCACTAGCATCTCTGTATTCAGCTTGGGCACAGAGTCAAAAATTTTGAATTTCTCGACATGAAGTCTTACTTCCAACATTCTCTTGAAACATGTCACCCCCAAGGGTTTGAGAATCTGCCTCTAGCTTATCACCATTGATGTCAAGAATACGAGCACATGGTGAACAAGGATTTCCTTCAACCTCATTTGAACACACAGAGTCAAAGTCAGGAAAGCACTTTCTCAATTCAAATTCCTGCACATCATCAACAAGAACATGCCATTCATCATTAAATTTATCAAAATTAAGATCAAATTCATTTGTAGATGCTAAGAAAGGACTTTCTTCAACCGACACATTTGAGCAAACAGAATCAAAATCAAGAAAATACTCCCTTGTCTCATTCTCTTCATTATGTTGAAGAGATTCAACTTCTGAGATAACCTCTTGGTTGCTTTCTTGGTATTCCTCTGCTTCATCCAAATGTACCCCGTCATGAACTTCTTCAGGGAACACTTGACTGATCTACACATCTACTTGGACTTCTTCTCTTAAGATTTCATTTTGGAATTTAAGTCCTTTTTTTTTACCACAAGATTCATTGGCAATCTCATCTTGAAGCATGTTATCTATTCCAATCCGTTCACCACTTAAATCAGCAGAGTCATCCTCTTGCACTAACCCATCAAAGTGTGTTTCTTCCTCATTTCCCATCATGAAAGAATCTATGAATGCATCGATGAATCGATTCTCCACTTCCATCAAGTCATTCTCATGTGTGCTAGTTGTTTCATCAGTTGTTGAATCCATCTTGATGCAAGAATCAAGATCATCAAAAGATGGGGAAGAATTAAACCTTTTCACATAGTCACTCTCATCATTTTGGATGAACTGATTACCATTCTCATGTGTGCTAGTTGTTTCATCCTCTTCATTGGGGGGATATGCACTCCAAGGATCCTCCATAAGTATTCCCTCACTAGAGATTAGTTGCTTGAAATATAATTCCATCCTACCTAGGAAGACATGGCAGTCCATCTGAGAGTGTTGATCAGTTTGATGTATCCTACATACACTTGGCCCTACAAGTTCTGATAGTTTTAGATCTCCCAACTCTTCTAATTTCTCCCTTATTCGACTTTACATATGAGGGATATCAATCCAACATGCACCATGTTCCTTTATCCATTCTTCATCACCCTCATTCTGATCTTGATCGAGAGAGTTGTCTAGTGAGAATGATTGCACTTGGGTAGGGACAGTGGGTGAAGTAGCATAAGGCTATAGATGATGGTAGTTTGCAAGCACAAGAGGATGATAACCCTGAGTTTGGCTATCTGAACTCCTAGTGTCACCTCCAAATTGTGCCAATAAGAGATCCTTTTTAAATGCATTATGCAAAGATGTAGCCTCACCACAACCCCTAACTTTGGTTGCAAATGAAAGGTTTAAACCCCAATAGTAATGTTCTATCAATATATGATCATCAACAACAAAATCTAAATATTGAAACCTTTGATACACAAACTAAGAATCTGTGATTAAATTGATAAATTGACTCTGATGGTTGCAAATTCAAACGATGGGTCTTGTGTTCGAGGATCAAACTCATCTAAGAATGAGATTTCTAACTCCGCCCATGAACAAATACAACTTGGTGGAATATTAACATACCATTTCCTTACTGAACCTTGAAGTGCTTTGATGAATAATTGACAAACAACATCCTCATGTAGAACCTGGAGAAAAGTAAGTACACACCTGCAAATTCCAACATGTTTAGAAGCATTCTACCCACTGTTAGGGAAAAATAAAGGAAGCCTATCATACAAATGACAAGGGATTTCATGGGAAAATCCTAGTATATACAAAGGGCTACATATTAGAGCTATGCTTTCCAAGACCTAGCCCACTCCAACTCAAAACAATAAAAAAAATTACTCATAGGGTCCTCCTTCTAGCACCAGTTATGTGTTGACGTGTGTCTTGGCACAACAACATGCAAAAAAAATATTGCTACTCTGCTTCTCTTGAAAGAGAAATATGATCACATGGATACCTTAGCTCCCAAGGTCTTTGTAGTTGGGTCTAAACTGTGTTGATGTTACTTAGTGGCCAATGTAACAATAATATTCAAGGGGCCTATTGGTGTTGAGCTTTTGGATTGTTTTGGGTTAAACATAAATTTAAACCTACTCTAACTAGGGTTTTAAATAAATATAAAAATATGGATCAGAGCTTTGGGACAGAAAAGGATGATACTTCATCCGAATTAACCAGACATGTCACCTTCCAAGGAGTTCCAAACTAAAATTGTAAAACAAAATTAACTTGTGACTAAAACATAGTTTCATTCATTCATAGTGTTGATTTCAATAGCAGATTGCAAGCTACCATTTAAACAAAACACAAAAACCAAATTCATTCCTTGAAAGCATCTCAAATCAAATGATCAACTCAATACAAACACCATTTTGAAACACAACATGAAGTAGATTTTAATCTGGTTGCTTCTACTATTAGTGAAACAAATAGGCAACATTTACAAAGCTGGCACAATCACCAGTGTACAAAAAATCTATGACTCCAAATTGTTTCCATTTACACTAAGAAAACTAAAAGATACATTAGTCCATTCTGAATCTAACTCCTACTCTTAGAAGACAAAAGAAGGTCCTATTACAAAGAATCAGGATCAGCTTCTATCCCCTCTATTCTTATTCTACTGACTACTAACTAGAAGTTCTCTATCTAGAAGTTCTACCTTTAAAGTTATAACCTTTTCAAAGAGGTCAGAATGCCTTATATATAGAATACACCAAAAAGGAATGTGATGTCCCCCCTGCATTAGGGTTTAAAAAAATATCCACTACCAGGAGAGTCTGCTCTTAGATCTTTTGAAGAAAGTTAGTTGTGCATTTAATATGAATCCCTGTTGTCCATATTGATGAAAGAATTTTGTCCCCAGAAGAAGCCTTTAGATCTTTTGTAGTTGCAGCATTAACTCCTCTGCCTCTATTTCCATACTTGAAACCGTTCTAAAATCTTCCTTGAATGCTCCAAAATATCACCATTAATACCGATCTGCCTCTGCCAGTGGTCACTAGAGTTGTCCCCGTGAGTCATGCTTACTCCTTTCCTTCAGCCCTCTCCACATTCCAGACCACCACCATTTTCTGAGCTGAGTCATCAATTTGATCTCAGAAGGAGTCTATCTCATTTGTATCCTGTCAGTCTTCTTTCACAAGGGTGGTCAATTAGTCAATGGCCAATAGGTTATTCCTTTAGTCTTTTCTGGTTGGATGATCTAACGCCATGCAGGATTCTTGAGCAATCAACGATGGTCCACCTGAAATCACATATCGGTGAGATACATATCATGTCTCCCCGATGCAATTTTTTCTCATAACAGTTATCGGTATAGCGTGGACTAGTCGATGAGACCTTTCAACGGGCTACAGGAGTTATATCGATACCCTTTTCCTATCGCTGAGACTCCATTTCGCCGACAGGACATTATGCCTAGCTTAGGATCTTTCATCGAGCTCGTTTTGTACCAGCAAGACTCCTTCAATCTTGGGGAGACCTTTGATCGAACCCCTTTATGCTTCTAGAGTCTCCCAAATTTCCTTTGTTTTGGCGTGACCTTCATGAGTCAGTGAGACATTACACCAAAACAACAACCTTTTTCCAGCCCATGTTGTCACCAAGACCTCCCTTTAGTCATACTGAGATGCATTCTTACATTTCATATGCATCATTGTAACATTGTCTTGTTGGGGAGACGTCATGTAGATATCTTATGTTTTTCTGAGGAATCCCCATAGGTTCGCTTTTTGTCACCGTGACAATCTGATTCTCTCCCCGATGAAGTAATATGTCAGTAGGACATTTTGGGTCGGCAAGAGTGCAAGACCACATATCGATAGACCCCCTTTTGATGCCATGTCGGCGAGACCAGACGCACTCGCCAAGACTTCTCCCCACAACAAAGGTTTCTCACCGAAATAAATGTTCTTATCGGTAGTCAGCAAGACTTATGGCACTCGAGGAGACCACACACTGAAGAAGAAAACTCCTACCGAAAGGGGGTTTGTTTGTTTCACACTAGTCGGTGAGACTTCATGAATTCACCGAGACTTCTTGGTGAAGAGAAAACCTCCACCAATATATGGATCATTTTGACATCGGTCAGTGAGACATGAAGATCTCGCCAAAACCTTTCCCAATGATGATTTCTCTTCTCGATAGGAATTCCTTAGTCGCTGAAACAATGAAAATCTCCCACCAATATATGCTTGTATATGAATTCCACTCGTTGTGACATCTCTGGGGTCTTTCCAATAGGTAATACATACGCATATTGACAGAATGCACTGGTTGTCGGCAAGACATATGCAAGGTCTTGCCGACTTTCTTCTTAGAGGAGATTTGTGACTAACTAGACTAAGGAATGCATTCCAACTGAGCTCCCTTGGCAAATATCATCATGTGTACATGATTTGATCCTACAAAACAAAGGTCTACATTAACACTCAGGGGAAAATAAACACAAAATATCAATATGTCATAATGAAATCCATTATTGCTTGTGATTATTTCATTGAATCCTCAGCAAGAAGAAAACCAACTTAGGCTAAGACAAAACTCAGACAGAAAATAGGAGAACTCCCAAGAGGAAAGAAAATAACAAAAAATAAAAGAAACCAAAAAGAGAAAGGGGGAACCCATTTTGTTCCAAATCAAAATGGGGTGGTTATGAAAGGCATAATAATAACTTACTTTTATCATATTGAAGTTAGTTCATTTAAGATCTTAACTAATATCCCATTTGATCTTGTGTATGTGGAAGTGGTCCTTGTGTGATGTGTATTAACAATGTTTACTTTGTGATTGGGTTGATTTTATTACCCTCTTCCAATGTGTCTTGTATGAGTGTGTTTTGGTCATGTGACCATCTCCTAGCATGGTGGGAGTGAACCTTATTGGTTTCACATGATAGGGTGGCATTAAAACCACATTTTGGGTTCAGAGGTTCAAGGAGCAAAGTGATATCGTCATCTCTCTCGTTCTTGTTTATTTTATTTGTAATTAGTTCAATTCAATGTAATTTGATATTGGAAGGAAATTTTAGTCCTCACCTCATGTAAATTCAAAGTAGTTGTAATGTAAACTATAAATGAACCTCTCTTGAGATGGATTGTAATGGTATTTTGAGTGTTAATCTTTTAGCCTTAAATATGTGCCTTGGTATGAATGTTTAGCATAATCCTAAATGTATAATGATGTATTTATCCATTAAATATTTAAAATTAACTTAGGAACATTTATTTTGGGTACTATAAGAACTTAGGTGTCTTCTAGTGGTTTGGGTGGCCAAGTGTTGTACTACGACAACCTAGTCATACCAGAAGTCCCCAAACTCTTCTAGAGTGTTTCTAAGTTTGGTGGGTTGGCCTTGGCATTGTTAGGCCTCAAAAATGCTGGTTTGAAACCACAAGAGGTTGCCAAGCTCTTGATACATTTTTTTCTAGCATACAAGACCAATTAATGCAATTCTATCTTCTTCTCTTCATGTTCTGTCAGAACTAGGTGGGTATACCTATATGGATTAGTAGATTTAGGTGACGTGTTTCCTATTTTAACAATCAATCCACAATGGCAATTAGGAGCAGAGAGATGAAATCCTAATTTGGTATTAATTGTATAAGCAATATCAAGGTAAAATTTAATATGTTCAGTTAATAGATGTGAAGTCTGAATTTGGTATGATAAAACTAAATAAAATGGGTGAGACTAGTGCCTTGCTGGGTAAAATGGAGTCAAATGAAAGTCAAGGATGAGTAGTTGATATTTGGTAGAAATTCTAACTGTATGGCATACTAATGTTGGTTTATAACTTGTATAAACATGCAAGAATGTAATTACCAAATTCTTCTTAGTGATCCAAATGACACTTTCAGATTACTATGAATGATTAGAAGGATTTAATCTTTACTTGAAAGAACTAATTAATCATATCACACAAGTACAATAAATGTGCATTGATAAATTGAGTATATACTTGATATATCAATTTAAATAACAAAGAAATATCAACCTTGGAGACAATTTGATAATATTTTCAATTAATCTAACAAACAATTGATACCAATATGATGCCACAAAATCAAATATCTTTCATTGATTCCTCCAAAATTTCATACATGCAACATGGTCTTTTGAAATATAAACATTATATCTAACCCTATTCACTTGTAACTTTCTCCTATCTAATCTAATGGCCCTAATGGTATTTTTCTCTCATTTATACAAGAGGCAACCAATTTTAAATCAAATGACATGTATTTTGATTACAACTAACAACAATTAAAATAGAATAATTAGGCTCTATTCAGCCATAAATGAACTTTTGACAAATGATCCAAATAATCCCATCTTTGATGAGTATTAGCATCTCCAAATGTATTTTTGACTAATATCTCTGTGTTCACCATTTTCTCATTCTACTCACATGCTTCATCCAATGTCAAATCTTTTCCTGTGGCATTTCCAGAATCCTTTGCAACACCAACTCACATTCATCAATCCATTTGGCCTTTTCTTTTGTATTTCCATCATTTTCAAACAATGTTGGTATGCCTTCTTTTGTGACATTAATTAATCCTTTTTCATCTCCTTGAAGTTCCTCATGGTAATCTTTGTGCTTTTTCATGATCTCCTTAGCAGTATTCATAGCCTCATTATCAAGAGGGTCCCTCTTTTGTATTTCCTAAAATTTCTCTTGGATTTTGTCATTAGCTCTATTATTCTTCTACTTTGCAACATAATTCTTTGAGTGAATTCCCAAAAGCTTGCTCAACCAAACCATCAAATTTTCCTATCTCTTTCTAATCACTATAAAAAGTGCATCAAATTTTCCTTGAGAGTATACATCTAACCCTTCCCACTTGTTCTGTGTTTCAGAGCTTTCCCCTTGCATCAGTAACCTAGTGGATCATTTCAATGTGTTTTCAATGATATCCTTCAAGCAGTCATTTCCCCTAAGTATCCTTTCGTTATTCATTACATCTTACCCTTCCCACGTGTTCCTTGTTTGACAACTTTCCCTTTGCATCAACAAACTAGTGGATCCTTTCAATGTGTTTTCAACCATATCCTTCAAGTGATCATTTTCCCTAAGTATCCTTTCATTATTCATTTTGTACATTTCCTTTTCTTTTATTAACATTCAGATCTAGGCTTTTTTTAGCTTGGCAACATTTATACCAATCTCAGCTATAGCCATAGGATTAGCTTCTCCAACTTTTAGTGTCATAACATGTCCAAAAACCTTCTCAATGTCAATAACAATAGACTTTTTATGTGGTGGATGAAAATATTAACTCATAAGGGAACCTTCATTAAGGTTATACTTTGACCATGTGTACACTTATGTCACTCCCTCAAGGATAAGCTTATGTGTAGCATTATTGTCTTTTAAGAAACTGTAAAAAACTAGAGAAAAATTTAGATCCAATCCTAGGAAAATCATGACACCTAAATCTTCTAACAATTTTCTCCCTTTCTCTAGAGTCATATCTTTTATTTCTTTTTCCATACTTGATTTCAAATTATTCAACAATTTCTCCTCATTATTCAGTGTTATATTTCCAACAGATTCTCTTATGGATTTTCCCTTTTGTTTATACAAGAAATATTTGAATTATGGAGATTTCACATACTCGTGATTAGCTACAAAATATCTATGTCTGTGTTTGAACCTTCTTCAATTTCTGGTTCTCTAGGAGGAAGCTTATAATCCTTAGTCTTCAATTTGGAGATCTTATCAGTTGAACCCTAAGATCCCTCACCACCAGATGCCTCATCTCCAGAAGATAACAATTCCATATCTTGTGTCTCTTTTATTTTCTACTCTACCACCTTGTTATGTTCATCAACAATCCTTTCAGCTTCTTTCTCTTCCAAATTTTTGATCATATCATCAAATTGATAGGGTATATGATCATACTATCCCAAGTTCATTTTTTGCCTAGCAAATTCAATGTATCCCTCTAGATCAAACCCTTTTAATGGTGGGGCTCTCTTCAAATTGAAATGTAATAGCTTATCCAGAATCAAATCATACCCTTCCTCTGACAATATAGTGAAATCTCCAAAGCATAGAGTGCTTGGCATAAATTCATGTTTTCCAAAGGAACTTAAATTCATTACACTTGAATAATCCATTTTCCTAACAATTTCCAAGTAGGCAATTCTATCAGACACTGTTTTAGGCAAGATGAATGGTGTATCTTGAAAACCATAAACTTTGATCACAGTAGCATCCTTAAAACAATACCAATCTCCCTAGTTGTGACCAATAGGTCCATTGAAATCTTTGGGTCTAAATAGATTCTTAATCTCATTAGACAATGCACAATCACAAGGATGATTAAAGAATCTATACAATGGTTTAATAAAATATTCTTCAAAATGCACAAAACTTGAATTGGCAAACTTGTTATCCCAAATAGCAGTTCATACCTAGATTGGAAACTGTTTACCCTCCTTATCAAACTTTTTAATTGTTAACTCATCTAAACACATTCCCAATTATTATCCATAATACATAGCTATATGCATAAAAATAGAGTAATGTTTGAAATGCAAAACAGGGGATCCATTTTTAATTGCCATTAGCCCTAAATCAATTCCTTTGAAGATGTACAAAGCATAGTCAAAGTGTTTGGCATTGTGATACTGAACATCAACTGTAATTATCATTGGTACAATAGAGATAAGCTCAGGAGCTTCCATCCCCAACACCTAACATAGTGAGAAGTATGTATATTTCAAATAGGGATCAAATAATTCTATATGAAATGGAGGCCCATCATAGTCATTCAATGGAACCATACTTCCATCCTTCTTAGGTCTATGCATTGGAAATCTCTAGCCCCTATATGTGGTATCCATTCTCCAGAATTCTCTCTCTAAATTCTCATGCACAATGGCTTCGTCACATGTGCCTTCTAGATTAAAAACTTCACTAATTCCAACTTCTAACGCATGTATGAAAGGCTTACCCACTGAATTACAAATAGCTTTGATTGTTGGATTGTAATGGCAAGCTAAGAGTTTTAGTAGTTCCACATCCACAAACACATTTGGGACAACTAGTTTCCCCAGGTTAAATTTCCAAGGATTGCACATAGGTTCGAACCTATCCCTCTGATGATAGTGAAACATAAATAATTCATAGCCCTAAATTGAAGTCCACACATCCCCTATGTGTTTTCACTTTCCTATAATTTCTCATCTACCCTAAGTTGTGCAGAATTCCTAGCTTTAGGTCTTGAGCTAGGTAATTGATCGATAAGATCTTGATTCAATTTCCTTTCAATTGTTTCTGATTCATCTCTAGTCTTAGTCTTTTTCTTCTTTCCCCTAGGATGACTACTCTCACCTTGCCTTTTTCTACCTTTTAATTTTCCAAAGCTTGAACCTTTCATTTTTCTTTTATCAAAGTGACAGAATTGAAATACAGATGCAGAAAATTCACAAGCTTACTTGAAAATCTCTAGTTGCACAAAATTATTTGGCTCTTATCCATTCTCCTGTTTCTTTCACCATCAATTCTACAAATTATCCTTAATTTTTCTTCTTTGATTCAGAGGATTGTTTATATAGTGTTTATTCATGCCACCATTAATGTCTAGCTCCGAGCACAAGTGTAGCAAGTTTTTGAATTCTTCGTTGTCAGATCAAATGATTATATCGGCAAGACATTTTAAACTCTAGACAATCTATATGTTTGAATGAAGCAAAACTTTCATTAGGCACCTTATATTGTCAAGGAGACCCATTACCACTCCTACTGATGAAATTTTTATCTTTTTTCATTTCCATCAGCAAGAGAACAGGTATCACTAAAAGATTTGAAGGTTACACCGATGTTACAAATCTCCCCAACGCATTATCCTCATCCTTCCGATGAGTCGGCAAGACTCTCTTTGATAAAAAAAACTATCAGTGTGACATATGGAGTTAGAAAGACATCTAAAAATCATTCCAATAGCACATCTCTCCTTGACATGTTTCTCTTGTGCTTCATCGATGAGAAAAAGTGGGTATCTTTCCAATGGATGCTTGGGCTGACCTAAAGATCTTACTCTGATAGCACTTCTCTTGCTAATAACTTTTTTCATTAGTGGAACATCAAACCCTATCTTTCCAAGTATGTATCTTCTTAAGTTGTTGATCGATGTGACAATGTTGATCTTTTGTTGATATTCCAAAAACACCTAAATTTGAAGATTATAGCTTATCGGTTAGAGAGACATAGACCTACTCATGCCGATATGATTACTTATTCAAAAGCTCTTGCTCAGAGGGATTTTGGGGTGTCAAAAAATCAAATCTAATGTTATTACTAGAGGAATATGATATATGGAATGAATTAAAGCAATTTCGTACTCAAAATGCGATTGTCTTATGGATTTTATAAATCTAAGCTACTATAAAAATTTCAAAATTTTTTAGTTCGAATAGTGGCTTCATCTAGGGATGAATGATTGTGAGATCATCGCAAGAATTAAAAACTCAAGGAGAGAAAATCAAGAACTATGTGACATGGAATGGAAATGGAAATGAGGGAAAATGAAGAGTGGTGGAAGTCATATGAAATCCTATTCTACTATGCATGGAGAAATTTTTTATTGATTTTAGAAGGTTATCCAGGAATTGTCCATGCACTAGCAATCCCTAATCTTTACCTATTCTACTGTGCATGGAAATGATTTATTTTAAGAGGTTTGTCAAGAGTTGTCCATGCACTAGAAACCCTTAATCCTCTATGTTCTTCAGGAAAAGAAGTACTTCAGAAATTGCCCATGTACAGGAAATTCTTGTTCCTATCCAAACATGTTTTGCAAATAATAGGAGTCCTCCCCTCCTTTTCCAATGACAACAAAAGGACCTAACCATAAGGCCTCAAAATTTGCATGATTTCCCTTCTCCTGGCATCTAACATTCCACATTAATACCAAAGCATTCTTCTCATATTTTCTATCTTTGGCTTTCTTATCAAAAAGATATTTCATTTGTGATTGCAACTTCACATTTTGCTTCTGAGCCATTCTCCTTATTTCATCAAGTTATGCAAGATGCTCCATCCTTTCCTCCATTGGTTTTAGAATATTAAAATCTTCTTGAAGGATGAAATTATAAATTGGTAACAAATTTTGTAATGGAATTCTAGCTTGTGTTCCATACACCAATTCAAATGGAGACTTTCCTATTGCCTTCTTCACAGTAATCCTATCTGCCCACACAACCATTCTCAATTTTGACTCCCATGCTTTTTTATTTCCATCTATCATCCTTCTCATGATTTTCAACAAAATTTTATTACTAGATTCTTCTTTTCCATTTGCTTGTGGGTGGTAAGGGGCACCATAGGAAACTGTAATACCATATGTGTTGCAAAATTTCTTGAACTCATTAGACCTAAAACACATCCCATTATATGTGATCAACCTTACTTGTGTGTTGAATCTAGTTATGATATTCTCCATCAAGAAGTTTATCACCACCTTGCTTGTTGGTTGCTTATTTTGGATTGCCTCAACCCATTTAGTGAAATAATCAATCGCTACTAATATCCACTTATGTCCTCTAGTTGACTTCTCCTTTATTTCCCCAATAAAATCAATTCCCCATTGGTGGAAAGGGGCTTCTACTTGCAAAGGTCTAAGTGGTAAGGCTCCTTGATATTTCATCTTTCCTGAGAACTTCTAGAAAGCTTCACACCTCCTTACATATGAGAAAGAATCATTGAAAACCTTAGGCCAGTAATAGCCTACCCTGAGAATCTTATATGTAATTGTTTTGGTAGAATAATGGCCTCCACACACTCCCTCATGCATCTCCCTCAAGACATGTTCTGCATGTGATTCATCTAGACACAATAGTAGCATTCCATCCCTATTTTTCCAAAATAGATCCCCTTCTATGAATATGTACTTGGATGTCTATAGCTTTAAAGTACTCTTCTGATTATCATTCAATCCTTGAGGGCACTTCATGTGTATGAGATAATGCATTTTGTTTGTGTACCAAGGAGTATGTTCAATGCTTGCAACTGCACTCTTCTCATTTTCTACATTGCAAATTTGGTTAGCTTCAATGTTTTCTTCTGCCATTAGTTTGGCTAGACCCTATCCCCTTACTAACTTGGTAATCTGAATTTCCATATCAAATTCTTGGATTTTATTAATCCATCTACATCTCTTCCATTTTACCTCTATCTGTACCAAAATATCTTTCACAACTACATGTGGTACATATGCAATTATCTTGGCTCCAATTAGATATGGTCTAAAAGCTTTTGTTGCTTTGACCAATGCAAAAGCTTGCTTCTCCATGATATCATACTTTAGCTCTGACACCTGCAATGATTTACTAAAGAAGGATATAGGCTATTCATATCCTTCATCATTCTTTTGTAACATGACAGCTGCTATTTGGAAAAGTTTGGAAAAGTCAGGAAATTTTAGAATGGGGGCTTCTTTGATAGCTTTCTTGATGGATATAAAAGCTTCTAGGGCTTCTACAGCCCAATCTATTTTTTCTCCTTTTTTCAGCATTTTGGATATGGGTTTTACAATCTCAACAAAATTTGACACAAATCTCCTAACAAAGTTAATTTGTCCAAAAGATGATTGAATGGCTTTGATAGTTTTGGGAATGGGGATTTTGTCTATGACTTCTACTCTTTCAAGGTCTATTCTAATCCCTTCTTTTGACACAATATGCCCTAAAAGCTTACCCTCTGTGACAACAAAGTGACATTTCTTAGGATTAAGACTAATACCGTATTCCAAAGCTTTGATGAATATTTTCTCCAAGTGTTCTACATGGTCTTTTGCCTTTTTGGAATAGGCAGTGAGGTCATCCTGGTACACCACCATTATAGCATTGATTAAATCTGCAAATACTACGTCCATGGCCCTTTGGAAGGTTGCCCCTGCATTTGTGTGACTGAATGACATTCTCACATAGACATATATCCCCCACGGTGTAGTAATTGTTGTCTTGTATTGCTCACAGTCTTTGACTTTATCCTGATTATACCCAGAAGTGGGTGGTTTAATTTTTTGCCTCCTCCAGGTGCATATTATAGCTGCCATGTTTGTTGCAGAGCTCAATTATCCCTCGGATTCCAATGGATAGATGACCACAACACCATTTTCATGGCATGCATGAATCCTTCCTATCAGAATATTGCTCTGGCCAAAGCCTCTGCACAAACCATGTATTATTGCTCCTTCCTTTAGCCCCACTATTATAGAAGTATACTCAAGCTATGGTTGCATGAATATCTTTGCACAGCCTCTGATACCATTTCCCCTACAAAGATCTTTCTGATTTTTTTAGTTGAATAGCATCAAGATTTAAGAGTTGCTCACTACTGATTTGTTATGCCAAGCCAAGCGATAACTGTAAAACTTTTCGAAGATGTCAGTAACTTCATTTTTATGTACTTATTTTGTTGTAACACACAACATCAACACTCTATTTTGTCTTATAGCATGTAGTTACAACTAACAACACACCTACTTTGTTTATGAACCTCCTCTACCTCTTTCAATTCCTTCTACACATAGGCCATTGCTGAATGCATAGTCTAAAATGGAAATAGATAAGAATATGTTTCAACAATAAAATAATAAAAATGTTAATAGCTAGCAGAGGTACAATAGTTTGCGTTAAGACAGATTCCAAACCTGCTAATGTCTGCTGAAGAATTGTATTGTAGAGTTTTTCCACATCTTCAAAGGATTTTGTTTGTTTCTATTCATTTTAGTAATAACTTCTAGATTTAGCAAAATGATACTAATTACTATCATCTTCATTTTTGTTGTACAGCTTTGTATTCTATAGGCATTGGAGTTGTTCTTCCAGTGTTGAATGGGAAGCTAACTGGAATGGCTTTTCTAATGTTTTTGTGGTGGATCTCACCTGTAGGCTATAGAAATGACATCTTATGATGATGTGAAATGAGCACTGAAGTATGTTTGATACTTTTCAAGCCACATATTTGTGATTTCTGATATATATATTTTTTGGATGATATTTCACTATTTTATTATTATTTCCTCTAGGTGGTTTGAAGTCCTCCAATTTTGTAATCTTTGGCAGGAGTGCATCTCTTTGATATAATGAAGATGGAGTCTAAAATTATTATTTTTTGGGATGAAAGGTGAGAAATTATGAAAATGCAATATATAGTAATTAATACTTTAGATGGCAGTGACAAAAGATTGCAACTGATACAAGGTATGTGTTGAAAAAAAAAGCTCCTATTGTGGGCAAAGAATGAAACACATTATAGCAGAAGTGTATCAAGGGAAGGAGACAGAGACACAAGGAGACAGAAATATTTTCAATATTCTATTTCACTCAGAAAAATATTACATTCAAAAAACTATTTACATATAAAAATATTCAGAGCAAAAGCTCTATACACGTATACTACAGAAGTTGTGCATTTTCCAGCACACTGACGCTTATGCGCTGCTACTCCATGTGGGATAGCTTCCGACGAACGGGCGCAAGGCTTACTGACTTTTGTTGCGGCAGATACTCCTGAACATTCCTTCTTCTGCTATGTTCTACTGAACATTCCCTCTTTCTGTCTCACCCAGAAAACCTCTATCTGCTTACTTGCACAGAATATACATTCAATGCAACTTTTGGCTTTTCAGCTAATACACAAAAATGCCACTCAAATTTGAACTCAACTACCACAATTAAATTTGCCGCTGGAGAGCAATTACTGAACAACAAGTATTTCTGACACGGCAGGGGGGCGGATCCATATTTGATTTTCTCTAACCTTGCATTTAATGCAACTGGTCATAGACTGCTCAAGATTAAATTTTTCAACACTCCCCCTTAATCTTGAGTCTTTCTGCTATTCATCATTATTTGGAAACTTTTGGCACAATACTTCTGAAGCAACTTCTAGAGAAAAGTCTCTGACGCAAAAGTTCCTGCTCTTCAACACTTTTCAAAACTTTCGGTGCATCGCCATAAAAGTTTCGGAGCACCAGTGAAAAGTTTCTAGCACAAACCTATTTGCTAGTGTGTGTCCTTAGGTTGCTCCATGAACTTAGAAATTAGGCTTACCACATACATTAAATCTGGTCTCGTAGCTATCAAGTACATGAGGCTTCCAACCATGCTCTTATAGAGGGTTGGGTTAACATTATTGCTACTATCCTCTTTACTCAACTTTAGACCTATAGTTGTTGGGGTTGGGGCTGCTTTGTTGTCCAACATCCTAAATCTTTTCAAGATTTGTTTGGCATAACTTGATTGTGAAATAAAGATGCCATTATCCAATTGTTGGACCTCTATGCCTAGAAAATATCTTAAGAGTCTTAAATTTGTCATTTTAAACTCTCTTTTCATGGCATCTTTAAAATTAGCAATGAGGAAATCATCATCCCCAGTAAATACTAAATCATCTACATACAAGACAACAATTAAAACCTTACCATTTGCTACCTTGATGTAAAGAGTGGGCTCACCATCGCTTTTGCTAAAGCCATTGCTCATCAAGTATGAGTCAATCCTGCTATACCATGCCCGTGGAGCTTGTTTCAGCCCATAAAGAGCTTTCTTCAGCCTATATACCTTGTGTTCTTTACCTGGAACTTCATATCCAAAGGGCTGCTCCACATATACCTCTTCTTTTAAGACTCCATTAAGGAAGGTGGACTTCACATCCATTTGATAAACCTTCCACATGTGCTGGGCTGCAATTGCAATGACTACCCGCACGGTCTCCATCCTTGCAATAGGGGAAAAGGTCTCATCATAATCTCTCCCAAACTGTTGTTTGTACCTCTTGACAACTAATCTTTCCTTATGCCTTTCTATTCTTCCTTTGGCATTACATTTGGTCTTGTAGACCCATTTGACACAAATAACTGTTTTCCCTTTTGGTAAATCAGTGAGCTCCCATGTCTTGTTTCTTTCTATTGCATCTATCTCCTCATCCATGGTCTCACACCATTTCTATTCTTTCATAGCCTCAAAATAAATAGGATCACTATGAGAAAATAATGCAAAATTTACATTCATTAAAAACTTCATCATACCTTTCACCTTAGTAGATCTCCCTTAGACTCTTAGTCTTTCTTGGCACTAGGGAGGTGAGAGTGGGGTATGAATTTTCGGAGCTGCTTGGCTACTGGCCTGATGAAGAAGTCTGCTGCTATAGGTTTCTGGAGCAACTTTCCTGTTGAAAGTTTCTAGAGCATCTTCCCTGTTGGAAGTTTCCAGAGCATCTTCCCTGCTGGAAGTTTCCGAAGCTCCTTTTCTGCTGAGAATTTTTGGAGCTACTGCTGCTATTTTCTAAACTTTCAGCTTCCTGTAGGTTTCCAGCGCATCTGCGCTCTAAATCTTTTTCATCCTTAAGGGGTATGGAGATAGAAATATCAATATTGCTATCAACTTTTCCATCCCACGACTTATTTTCTAGGAACTCCATATCCCTACTGATGATTACTTTCTTGGTGACCAGATTATATAGCCGATAGGCTTTTGACTCTGTACAGTAGCCCAAGAAAATACATATTTCACCCTTGTCATCCAATTTTTGCCTATTTTATTTAGGAACGTGTGCATAGGCTACACACCCAAACACTCTCAAGTGCTCAACTAACCACTTTTGTTTTGTCCATGCCTCTTGAGGGATTTTATCACAGACTGCCTTCATCGGACTTCTATTTATTAGATAAACAGTTGTTGCTATAGCCTCTCCCCAATATTTGATAGAGAGTCCCTTTGCTTTCATCATGCTCCTTGCCATCTCCACAATGGTCCTATTTTTTCTTTCAGCCACTCCATTTTGCCATGGAGTATAACTAGCTGTGAGCTCCTTCTTGATGCCATTTTTTCTACAAAAATTTAAAAATTGATTGGAGGTATACTCTCCTCCACGATCTGACCTTAGGACCTTAATAAAGTGTCCACTCTTCTTTTCAGCCTAGGACTTAAATAACAAAAACTTGTCAAATGCTTCAAACTTATGCTGCAAAAAATAGACCCATGTCCTACGGCTGTAATCATCTATAAAGGTCATAAAAAATCTACTTTTTCCAAAAGACAGATTTTGCATAGGGCCTACCAAGTCAGTATGCACCAACTCCAATGGTGCTCTAACCCTTGTAGAGTTTCCTGAATTAAAAGACTGCCTATGTTGCTTGCCCAAAATGCAAGCTTCACATCTAACATTAGGCTCTATAATTTTTGGCAAACCATCTATCATATTTTTTTGGACAAAAGACTCAAACCAGAGTAACCTAAGTGTCCATATCTAAGGTGCCATAGCTTGGAGATATCTTGAACGGCTGCTTTGAAGGCTGATTGTTGCAAGCCTTTTGACTATGCTGAGATTTTTATTTTGAGAGGAAAGATTTGGTTCTGTGTCATTTGAACCGCTGCCATAACTCTTTTGCTTCCATCTTTATCATAGATGATGCATTCCCCTTTCTCCATCAGCACTCTATACCCATTTTGGACCATTTGTCCAATGCTCAAGAGGTTATGTTTCAATCCTGGGGCATAGAAGACATCATATATTTGTCTTTCATCACCATGCTTGGTTTGTAGGCATACCATGTCTTTTCCCATGACTGGAACCATCTCATTGTTTCCCATTTTTATTTCAGACTTCACGCTGCTATCAATGGAGGCAAACAAGTCTTTGTTACCACTCATGTGGTTGTTGCAGCCGCTGTCCAAGTACCAAACTCCAGCGTTGCTCTGTTCTGCAAGGTTACATGCAATGAACAGTTGTGACTATCTTTCATTTCTAGCCACATTTGAGTTAGCAACATGTGCATTCTGACTCCCTTGGTCACATTTTTGCCTGCAATCACTTGCATACTGACCATACCTTTGACAGTTGTAGCACTGCACATTTCTTTTATCCTTTTTCTGATAAGAACTGCTGTTCTTTTTTCCTCCTTGGGAGCTGGTCGCCCCCTCATGATTGCTTGCTTGGGATGAGCTTTCATCACCATCATTTCCACGTCTAGAGTTTCCTCTACCATGTCTGGAGCCTTTTCTACCTCTCCCCCTTCCTCTTGCATTCGACTGAACATTAAAAGCTTGCTCTTGGGAGGAGGTTGCAAACCTATTTAGGCACTGCTCATGGGTTTGCAGAGAACCCATCAGCTCATCAACTGACAAAGTTGTGAGATCTTTTGCCTCTTCAATGGCAATCACCACCAAATCAAACTTTGTGGGAAGGCTTCTCAATATCTTCTCCACAATATTCTGTTCTTCCAAATTTTCACCACTTATCCTCAGCTGGTTAATCAAAGTGGCTACCCTTGTGTGAAAATCTATAATGGACTCGCTGTCCTTCATCTGCATGGTCTCAAACTCTCTCCGTTGCAACTGGAGTTTGACTGATCTGACTTTCTTAGATCCTTTGCAGGTGGTTTGAAGTGTTTCCCACACTTCTTTTGCATAAGTAGCTATTGCTATTCAGGGAAAGATAGCCTCTGTCAAGGCTGTCTCAATCAAACTGAGGGCTTTTGCATCATTCTTTCACATCTCCTTCAACTGGTTCTTTTGAGCATTGCTTAATGTTGTAAATGCAGTTGGTTCAGTCACATCTGTGAACCCATTTGCAACTAACTCCCATAAATCATTAGCTATGAAAATAGTCTTCATTTTCTTTGCCCAGACATTGTAGTTTCTACCATCAAAAATAGGTGGTTGCTGCCAACTTCTATTTTCACCTCTAGACATTTTGTTAAAATGGGGAAACTACAAAAAAACCCAGATTAAGTTCTAAGGCTGTAAAAACTAACTACCTAATACACCTAGGGCTCTGATACCATGTTGAAAAAAAAGGCTCCTATTGTGGGCAAATAATGAAACACATTACAGCGGAAGTGTAACAAGGGAAGGAGACAAACACACAAGGAGATAGAAATATTTTCAATATTCTATTTCACTCAGAAAAAGATTACATTCAAAAAACTATTTACATATAAAAATATTTAGAGCAAAAGCTTTGTACACGTATACTACAGAAGTTGTGTGTTTTCCAGCGCACTGACGCTTTTGCGCTACTCCTCCGTGTGGGATAGCTTTCGGCGCACGGGCGCAAGGCTTACTAACTTCTGCTGCAACAAATACTCCTGAACGTCACTGTTCAGATGCTCTTGAACATTCCTTCTTCTACTATGTTCTGTTGAACATTCCCTCTTTCTGTCTCACCCAGAAAACCTCTGTCTGCTTACTTGCACAGAATATACATTCAATGCAACTTTTGGCTTTTCATCCAATACACAAAAATGCCACTCAAATTTGAACTCAACTACCACAATTAAATTTGCTGCCAAAGAGCAATTACTGAACAACAAGTATTTCTGACACGACAGGGGGGTGGATCCATATTTGATTTTCTCTTACCTTGCATTTAATGCAACTGGCCGTAGACTGCTAAAGATTAATTTTTTCAATAGTATGATCTAGGAGTAGTATTGATGAGGGGCACAAGGTCAGTAGGTTTATTGGCCTCTCTGAAGCCATGATTGATTGAGCTGCTTGAAAATTTTGGTATCATTTGGAATTCTATTTCCAATACACTCTGAGTTTTGAGCAACCAATTGAATAGACTTTTTTTCGTTGTGAATCCTATTGACCATTTTGATTTAGATATTTTCTAAAGTTCACATTTAGTAATGTAGATTTCCCATTGCTGCTTCTAAACTTCAATTTTTGAATTACATGGTTTTCATATTTGTATTTTCAGGTTGGAAAGACTTGTAGAGTTGGATTACCATTTTCTTCAATTTGATGATGTACGGTACCATATTCAGGTAGAGACCAATTTGCGAAGTTAGTCTCATGGCATGACAATGAATGGGGATATAGGTAATCAATTTAATTCATTCTTTATTTTGAATTAGATGGAACACATAATTAATATTTTCTTTCAACCAAGAATGTAGTAGATAATGCTCTAAAGTTCACGATAGAGTAGAAGGTTTCTTTTGTGTGTTAATGACATGATCTCACAAGTCTCACAAGTATGATTGTTGCTTGCAGCAGCTCAGTTGTTGATTTGATTTCACACATGGCATTTGTTGTTTCCTGCAAATGAAATCTTTTGTAATTTGAAGTATTTCAATTATTGTTTGAGAACTTTTTACCGAAGGTTTATCTAGAGAAAGGATCTATAGTTTAGTACTCAGAAAGCTGAAGGGTAGAGTTGTGTGATGAGGTTTTCTGTGAGTATCTCTGATAAGATGTGCTTTTCATATTTGAGGATGGTCAAATTTTGATTAGGTATGTTATGTCTTTATTACATACTCTCTCTTTCTTTTCTTTTTTAATAAATATCGTCTACATCATTTTTCATTGAATTTGGAATCAAACATATGTAGAATGACATTTTGGGTCACTAATATTAAATTCTCTCTAGTTATCGCTTTTTTAGGTCATGTATTTTGCTCTTCCAATTCGGATGAATAATGCTATGTTCTTTCTATGATTATTTGAGATTGGAGCAAACATATATAAATGACATGATCTCACCAATAATACTATTAAATTTGATGTTGCTTCGGTATTTATTTCTTTTGTTGAATTTCATTAAAAATCAAACCTTTCAAAATTTAAACTCAAAATACATGAGGAAAAAGCAAGTTTTAAAGGTAAAACTTGTTTTGTTACAAGCAAATTTTGTTATTTTTGTTTCAATAAAATTAAATATTTTTATTTTATGAACATAAATTGGAAAAATTCTTTATGTGCTTAAGAATTATTAATTTACTTTCTTATTATTTTAACTCTTTTCTATTTCTTAATTTTATTGACCACAAAAGTCTCCTAATTAAATGCAAGAAAATATGCTGCAAATCTTATCAAATTCAATATTAATATACAATATATGTTAAATTACTACACATAACAAGAAGTTTCTAAAATTTAGAAAATAAATATATTTAAAAATAAAAAATATTACAAATCATTAAAAAGAAAAATATTATTTGATGTAATTGAAGAATATTTTTTAAATAATAGAAAAAAAAAAAAACTTATAAAAGAATGAAAGCAATTGTTTAGTTTTTCAAATTTCATATTTATATATATATATATATAATAAAAATTAGAAAATTAAAACAAAAAGGAAATATTCTAAGTTTACTATTACACATTAAATTATGCTTCTAAATTTATATATTTAAAACATAAAATATTCAATATTGTTTTAAAAAAATAAAATGTTTCAAAAAAGAAAAACATTATATTGTATTTTATTAAAAATTAATGTATCTTAAAGAAATATTATAAATTGAAAGTTTCACTAAATATTTTACTATAAAAAAAATACCAACTTAAATATACATTTAATAGAAAATAAAAGGTTTTCATAATAAGTGCACATCTAAAATCAATTTAAAATAATAAAATTTAATAAAAAGAAAATTTAATAAATTTATTATTAAACATAAATAGAAGTTGAAACAAAAGAATCAAATCAAAAAAATTGATGGAACAAAAAGAAAAATTAAATAAATAAATAAATAATAAAAATAATAAATCAATTAAAAAAGAGATTTGATTGTAAAGAGAAAGAAAAATAGAGAATGATAACTCTCTATGTATTTTATATATATTAATATTTAACATATGTATGCTAGTTGGTAATATTATATTATCGATGTAATTAGATTTCCACAATCCATATGAATTTAGATCTAATTGCATATGAATTAAGACTACCACACAATCAAATCCAGAAGCAATTAGATTTAAAAATATTATATTAAATATATTTTTAAGGGTAGCTTTTAATACTATAGTCAATAAGCACAAACTTTTTTTGTAATTTTCAAAGTTTTTTTTCCGTGTTAAGACCATAATAATAAAATTAAAATTAAAATTTTATCCCATTTCAATGGATTATTTTATAAATGAATTATAATTTTATAAAAAATAATTACACATTTTTTGAAGATATTTATTTACTTGTTATATTTAGAATTAAAAATTATTACCTAAAATCTGATAACTAATTAAAATATATATACTATATAATATATAAGATCTAATATATAATTTAATATATTTTTATATTAGATTATTAAATTATTTTTAATATATTATATTAACATGTAATATATTAAATTTAGCATCATATTATAATATTATAATATATATACTATATAATGTGTAACATATATCTCTAATATATTACAACTATCAATTGATGCATTTTTATTGATCAAACCACTTCTACGCTCAATTTATCTATAAATCAAAGAACAAAACTATCTTGCTAGCATTTGACATGAACTTAGTAGTAACACGACCTTGTTAAATAATAGATATCCATTACTAAAGAACAAATATTTGTTATTGAGAAATGGATATTCGTTATCAAGAAATGCATATCCATTTCCTTGAACCATTCTTTTTAAAAGAATAGTGTATATTTAAAACATATATCCTAAGACAACCCGATTACAAGATCTCTTTATCTTTTATATTGAGATCTCTAGGGTTATCCTTGAATGAAATAATTGGAAAGTGGGTGCACTCTATGTCCTAAACCATTGGAAAGCACCCTACCCCATTTTTGGTTGTTTCAATAATTTTCTCTATTCTCAACTTGATTAAATAATTTTCCAATTATTTAATTAAATATTAATTCCCCTTTTCATCATGATTAAATAATCTTAAATTATTTAATTAAAAAACTTAATTTCCTCTCACCCTCAAAATTAAATAAATTTCTTTAATTATTTAATTATTAATTTTACTCCAACTTGCGCAAAGCATATTCCCTCTAAGAAGGAATATTCCCTTTTAAAATAACTTCTTCCCTCCAAATATAGAAATGGTATATTCCCTCCAAAAGCAATATTCCATAATTCAAATTCAAATTTAGAAATATCTTCTTCCCTCCAAAATATCTTCAATCAATTTTCATGAAATTAGGGATAGTTTGGTCTCTCATGAATTCATCGTCGATTACTGCCACCAAATTAGGCTAATTAATTAGCCCTTATTAATTTTGTACGCAACAAGTCATACTTAACAGATGCAACTGGGTGGGAAATTCGAGCAAGCTCTAGCACAACTTTCAAGTTGGTACTCGATTAGCATTGAATGTTTATGGTAAGCAGATTACCACGCATTTCCTCACTTTTTCTATAAATAGGTACCTAAGAAGTAGCCAAATCACACTTAGTGATTTTGGAAAAGTTAGTAATAAGTAATTGGCTTAGTAGTTTACCATTGGCAGTTGCATAGCATTTCTGAATAGGCTAGAGCTAGGAAGTTTGCAGAAGTAGTTTTAAGGTAGTTACAAATCGTCTGCCAGCATGAATACCCCAATTAGGCTATTCTATCATAAGTCTCAAAAAACTTTTTTAGGCGATATTTCAACTAGGTTTTTGAAAAGGATGACAAAGAACAAGCACTCACTAGCTATCATAGCCATGAAATGGGTTTTGGGATGGGATTGCCTCAAATACAAGGATGAATATTGAGTTAACACTGATGTGTGCTCGCATTTTGTTTCCTCCATGCATGATATTGGAATCCCCAAGTCATTGATTCTGTGTCTGGTCAAGGAAATTTTTCCAAAGAAGTACTTGAACAGCTTGGGGAGGTAGTGGCAAACATTTCATATGGTGGAGGCATTCCGACTGTGAGCGACCATAAGAGGTTCATTGAAGAGGACTCGATCATACTGTGGCTGCCATTTCTGAGTGGCTTTTGCCTCTAGTCGCAAGATGAACACCACCAAAGGGTAACTTGCGCCTATCACTTCCTTTTCCACATCTACAATGTGGTGTCATTCTATGATATCGAGTGGTACACAAAATTTAGGAACCTGGTGTTCCCTCTACCTCTAGTCGTTGCTCCTATAAATGATGTTGTTGATGATGATGACCCTTTGGATGAAGATATTATGGACACTATAGTTGATATGTCCATTGTTTCTACCCATGCTATCGACTGAAGACCTCTGTGTTTTTCTTTTTGCTTCTTAAAAATAAAGCCATAGAAATTAGTCTATTTTTCTATGCATGCCTAAAAAATGCTTTTTGTAGAATATATGAAAGAAGCATAATATAGTGATATACTTTTAGAAGCACAGCCCTTGAGCCATTTTGACAATGTAAATACTTAATTATATATATAATGAAAATATAACTTTATATAATCATCTTGTTTTATCCACTTCATGGGTCATCTTTTTCCTTTTTAGCATATATGTATGAATTCAATCTTGCATGTGGGTGTTTGATTTTCTATTCTGTAAGTTGTGAGTTTGTTTTTATTTCTCTCTACAATAATGGGTTACTTGTTCTTTTCTATCATTTCAAACCATAGAATAAATAAAAATATTGGCCAACAAGAAAAAAAAAAAAAAGGGAAAGAAGGAAAAAACACTATAAACATATTTACATTGGCAGGATATGGAAGCTTTAATTAAATAATTTAAGGTGAATTTCATTCATCGGAATTCTCAGTGCTTCTTTTTCCATAGTTTCTAACTCATATGAACTATTTTCTTTGCATTGAATTATTTGGAATGGGCCTTCCCAAAGGCTGTCAAACTTCATGTGCTGACTCGGCTTCACACCCCTTTCATTAAACTTCAGCACTAAGTCTCTGCATTTTAGACCTTGGTTAGATGCTTTCTTGTCAAACCACCTTTTAACCACTTGTTGGTTGTTATTCATGGCTATTAGGGACTTTTCTCTTTTCTCTTGTACTTCTAGCAACTCAACAAGCCATGCCTCCATGCCTCCATTGCACCATTTTGTTCCACCTCAAGAGATTTAAGCAATTGTAGTGCTAGAATATCCATTGAGATAGGCAATAGCACTTCTTTTCCATATACTAGCTCATATAATGAAGTCTTGAGGACTTGCTTAGGTGTTATGCGGTCTACCCAAAGTGCTCCTCATAGGTTTTTATGCCATTCCCTTTGGCATGCTGACCCGATCCTTTTGAGGAGTTAGATCGAATTCTTGTTCATCTACTCGGATAAGTTGTTCCCTTGCGGGTAGTACTTTGATAATTTTTTAAGGAATATACCATGCATAAGTGTGAATTGACTTACTTTAGAGCCTAAGAAAGCTTTGGAATTATCAAAGATGATGGTTTTGGGTGGGATGAATCTTGTCACTAGTTCTTCTAGGAAGTCCACTATCCCTTCCTCTCTCGCATTCTTTAGTGGCACGGCTTCAGTTCACCTTGTGAAGTAGTCAATGGCCATCAAGATCCATTTATGACCTAGGCTGGAGGCTGGTTTGATCATTCTGATGAAGTCTAGGCCCCATTGTGCCAATGGATCATCAACCACTATCAAATTAAGAGCATTGCATAATTATTTCTTCTTCTTGAGAAGAACTAGCATTCCTTGCAAGCCTTTACCAAGGAGTAGGAATCATTGAATAGCATCAGCCAGAAGTACTCTACACACATGATTTTGATGGCAGTGGTCTTTACAAATAAATGCCCATCCACAAGACTATTGTGGTAAGTGTCAAGGATCCTTTTGTCTTTCTCTATGGTAACACACCACAATAAAACATCATTAAAATTTATTTTGAGCAAGATCCCTTCAATGAGTGCAAATTCGTTGTTTTGCAGTTACTAGAATCTCCTCTTCTAAGAAGGAAGGCCCAGTGGATATTTTCTATGTGCATAAACCTTACTCTATTTTCCAGCCAACAACCTTTAGAATCCCACTCGTTCGTTAAGACTAGCTACAACATCTCTTCTTTGGTGGCCATTTCTTCATCGTGAGCAAGATATTTGCATAGTCCTCTTCCCCGAATGGTCTTTATAGGCTTGACCTCAATGTCATATTCGAGGATCTTGGTGATCCAATTGGATCTTTTTTCAATGATGTCTACTTCCATGATGTATTCGT
This sequence comes from Sequoia sempervirens, assembly GCA_007258455.2. NCBI lineage: Eukaryota > Viridiplantae > Streptophyta > Pinopsida > Cupressales > Cupressaceae > Sequoia > Sequoia sempervirens. Next base: position 35,530,550 of record VDFB02000013.1, on the reverse strand, counting down.
ACACACTAGAATGTGCAACATAAACAATCACCTTATTGCAAGAGATTAGGTGCCAAAACTTCTTGAGTCCCTTAACTATTGTGAATGTTTGTATCTCTACAAAGTTTTAGTTTTTCTCATATTCCTTCAAGGTCTAGGAGTGAAATTCTATCGGGTGTTATCCCCTACCCTCATCATCTTTTTGAGTTAAGACAGTAGCAATGTTTGACTTGCTACTAAATACATACATTATGAAGTCCTTTGTTAAGTCTGGATTGACCAAAACAAGAGTGAAGGAAATAGCATCCTTGACTTTCTCAAAGGCTTCTCTGGCTTCTTTTGTCCATTTAAATGTTTGATCCTTTTTCAACATTAGGGTGATTGGCCTAATTATTCTTGTAAAATTAGAAATAAATTTGATAAGAAAATTTACCTTTCCCAAGAAGGAATGGATGTCTTTCTTGTTGACCGAAAGGGGAAGATCTTTGATTGATTTCACCCACTCAAGATCAATTGAAATTCCATCTTTCACTAATACATTTGACTGCAAAATACGATGAAATTGTCTGACAAAATATGTAAAATTCGATGTTCGTCGGGTGCTTGTAAAATTTGATGGGTAATTTCCAATTTTTTTGAAAATTTATCCCCGACGTTCATCGAAATTTCGACGAACCTGGGGTTCATCAAAATGTTAGCTATTATTTTTGTTGAATGTTCAACAAACATGAAAAATTTAAAAAAATCAAATTGTGGCCGACATAAAGAAAAGTGAGTTTGCACCTGATTTATTGCGATAGCGTTTTTCTCTACTTGAGACAGTTTGTGGAGAACTAAGGATGATTTTCTTGGGAAAAATCAGAAAAAATTCAAGAAGATATCACTAGGTTGAGGGTAGTCATTGTCTTTTTGCAGAATTCAATTGTGAAGTCAGATTTGTAGTTCCAGGTTTGAAAATCATATTTTAAAGCAACATCTCATCAGATTTCATTTTTAGAGGTTAAGGGTTTTGAGAATTTCATGTCCAGATTTTGTTGTGTGGAATCACCATAAGATCAAAGGCAACTGAGGAACAGATTCTTGTGGATCAGAATTATGTGATCTATAACCTGAGCCAATGTGGCATAGTTGTGCTATAACAAATACAGATGCATTCATGTGTGACCCAAGTTTAATGTGGCTATATTGTGATAGAAATGGAGGCACTCATATAATGTAGTTAATTCAGGTTGTATAATGTAGGTGTCAATAATCATCATTGGGTGCATTTAGGTTGTCTCAAGTTTAACAAGATAGGATGTAATTATAGCATGATCGAAGAGTGATTACCTCTTGCTGCAATAAAGAGCCTATAACTCTGTTTGATATGTAGAGTGATTGTGTTATATCAATTATGTAGTGCATTCAAGCACAACCCATGTTTAATGGGCTATTCTAGAGAGTGATCAATATTTTCTAAACCTTATGAATGTTACTTGACATATATTTGCATAATCTAAAATCCCTTCGTAGGCTTTTGAAGTATCAATGTATCCTATATAGGGTTTAGGAATGATTTCTTTTTAATTAAAAAAAAATAAATAAACAGATGTATTTCCCTCGTAATTAGATAATGTGGAGATCTCCTAAATCTGCCCCCGCAAAGACACTATCCTCTTTGGCAATCAGATTCACTACTCCAAATACTAGGCTTTTGCATGTGACATCTTTAATATCTTCATGACCGTGGCTTTTAAATAGATCTCAATCTTTGCTTTAATCTTTTTCATGGTAACCCTTGAGTTCCATAATCCACCTTCAATCTCTTCTAAGAATGGTGTCTTAAGCTAGACTGCATAGTATGCATATAAAGTAAGTCCTTCATACCTACTATTGTTCCAAACCACCACTCACTTCCTTGCTGGAAAATGTTGCCTCCATAAGCCAATAGTAGCATGTTTTAAAATCATGGTTTCCAGTTGATTGACCATTAAGCTTCACCACCATCATGAAGATACAATGAAATTTCTTTGCCTCAAACTCAAGGCATTATGGAAGATAACATTGTGAATTGTTTGTTGTGTACTTCATTTGATTTTCTTGCACATTTACTACTTTACAACTTCCTTTAAGACTGTATTGCACCTCACTACACCCCAAACAGCTGAATCACTTTCACTTGAAGATTCCTTTAATGAGCATCCTTCTATAAATCAAACTATGCCCTATAGACTTCCTACTTACTATAGGGGACTCATTGTTTCATGGTATTGTAGTTCTTAAGATCCTTCAACCTTATTGACACTACTTCACAGTCCACAAGGTATTATTCACTATTTTCCCATCTTTGGTGAGTCTCAAAACACTGCTCAAACATGCAATCCACTACTTCCATTATACAATATTAATGGCTAAGAAGAAACATTGAACCTATGATTACCACTGTTACTTCATTTGGACAGTCATTCCCTGATTGCATTTGCCTTGTCTAACACTACCAAAAGCATTTGAAAACCCTTAAGGTCAGCAAGGGGGTAAGGAAACTCACTGTTAAAATATCCACTTTACTATGCAAGGTTTGAGCTTTATTATCTTGTCATCAAGTACTATTTTTGACTGGCTACATCTCAAGTGACTATCATTCTTCTTACCAGATTGCATTTACAAATGTCAAGAAGCTACATAGTGTGCTTGTTATTGGCTTACAATCTTTAGATTGCAATATTTTGTTATTACCTACATTGTCTCAATCTTTCCTCGTATTGCAACCTCACTAATCCCTATAGTTATTATTTGTGTTTCTATGGAGGCCTAGGGTTTGGTACCCTAATCATGCTCTTAATAATGCTTTTGGGCTCTCTTCAATGTTGAGGGCCCTAGGGATAAGCTCGTCATAAGAAGTGACACATTGCATCTTTAACTAAAAGGATAAATCCGTATTGACATTAGCAATGATGATTCTGACTCATTACTCCATAGGAATGGGTCACTTGCTCTTACTAGCTCACTACCTCCATTGTTGTAGGAATTTTGTGATCAAATTCAATATTCTGATTTTAGGAGTCTTAACAGTTGGAAATCATAGTAAAATTAGAATTTAATAAGTTTTGGAATTAGCATTGTAAAGTGTTTTTTGGGGTCATTAACTTCAGACTATCTTCTCTTTTGCAGGGGTAGTTGCATGCCAAATTTTTTTGGTGTAAATTATCAAAATTATTAGACTATGTTACCTATCTATGAATAAAAATTATTGGAGTGTGAGTTTAATATTTTTTGAAGATCGAAATAGTCAAGCTTGGCAAAGAAAAATCATGTCAGATACTATTAGTCCAGAACAAAATGAAGAGACACTTGATAGATTGTGGGCTAGATTGAAAAGAAAGGGTGATGGAATGTTATTGTCCTTGCAATAATTGCAAGAGCTAAAGATGAGATGACTTTTAACGCCAATAGTTGTGAAACATTGTAGGCAGCATGGTTACATTGAAGGGGGGCATGATTATCGCCCATTGGTAAGTTGTTCATTATATGTGTTTATATTGATTCAATTTGTAAATGTCTATATCGTTTTAACATTTTATATATATATATATAATCACTTGATCATGATCATGGTTTATTTGTGTCTATCATTATTATAAAGGTGGGGTGCCCTAGGGCAGATGATATGGATTATCATGGCCTGGAGAATGTGGTTTTGCAAGTGAATGAACATGGAGCCATGAATATCGAAAATGAAGTTAATGATCCTATGGAAGAAGATGATCATGTGCCACAAAACATGGTTGAAGATGATGGTATGAATACATTGATCCATTACACATTTGGTGATGAGTTGATCATGATGATCAAGATGACTTTGATGATGTTCATGATTTACCTATACTTGAGAAGGCATTTGAGCCTTATGAAGGAAACAGCAGCTCTTCTCTCTCTTGTATTTGTTTGTTGAACTTGAAGGTTATGAATGGTTTATCAAACATGGCAATCCATGGATGTTAAGGTATGTCATTTATGTCATCTTTTTTAACTTATTTTAATTGTTGTTATTTCATCACTAGTAAATAAAGGATGAAAAATGTACCATTAATATTCTTTATATTAACAAATTATTTTTTGTTGTAGATTGATTATTGAATTTTTGTTACCACCATCAAATATATTACATTTCTCATGCAAGATTTATGTGCCATTATGAAGATATGTCAGTGTCAGCAATAGATGCATGTCCCAATGATCATATTATATATCATAAACAATGGGACTGCAACGAGAATGCCGAGAATGTCATATCGATTAGATATCGAGCAGTCAACTTAACAAAAGGTTCCTCACAAGGTTCTTCATTATATTCACATTATTCCACGTATGTAATGATTATATAGGTGCAAAATCTTAGCGCAATTGATGGATTACCATGCACGAAATAGAAGTGGAGATGACATTCTTCGAATGCCTGTAGATGGTTCTGCATTTAGGAACATGGAGGAAAAATGGCCACAATTTAAAGAAAAACCTCGTAATCTCAGGCTTTTATTGGGAGCGGACGGTTGTCAATCCATTTAGAGAGTTGAGATCTATTTACTCGGTGTGGCCTATTTTTGTTATCAACAATAACATTCCTCCATGGATATCAATAAAGAGGGAGCACATAATGTTGCCAATGATTGTTATAGGTGTTTGTTTACATCAATTTTCAATTGCATTAGTAGCATCTCATTTGTCTTATTTGTTGCATAATGATTTATATTTTTTTCATTCAATAGTCATGTACATTAATTTATATATATTGTAGTAAAATGGTTATAATAATTATGTAATGTTTATGTTCATTCAACTAGGTAATTACCAAGTTAAAGATATGAATGTATATATCGAGCCTCTTATCAACGAGTTACTAAAGTTATGGAATGGCATCACTATGTATGACATCTCTAGACCAATAGGACAAAGACAATTTCAATTCCATGCAATGCTTGTATGGACAATTCATGATGCCCCAGGGCTAACACTTTTTTTGGTATGTTATAACGTTTGACTGCACTTTAACAATATTTAATTTGATGAAGTAGCTATCATGCATGTTTTTAAAATAATCTATTCATTATATATAATTTTAAAAAATGACATATTTAATCCAATTATATATGATCTTACAAGTCTTCAAACAAAGGGAAAATTTGCATGTCCAAATTGTGGTCCAACGATGAAATCTCGTTGTTCAACAAGTTTAGGAAAGCAGGTGTTTGATGAGTATAGGCACTTCCTCCATAGAAATTATAAGTATCGAACTACTGAAAACCATCTTTTCAATGGGAAAGAGGAGACTACATCAAAACCATGAAGAATGACACCTCGCCTATGGAAGTTGGAATATAATAGAATTAATCGTCAAGGTTATACATCAGATCAAATTTTTTATCTATCATATATGATATGTTTTGAATTTATATTTTTAATTATATTGTGTTGTGTTTACTCATGTTGTAATTGGAAATGATTGTCGTTGTTAATTTGTTTAACTTATATGCTTCATGAAGGTCATCAAGGCATTAATGGTCGGCTTCCACAGGGATTGAAAAGTTATCCCAGACAATTTAGTAGGTTACCCTACTATGAGCAGCTATAAATTGTGCATTTGTTTGATACAATGCATATCAGAAAGAATATAACAGAAACGTTATGGAAAATATTGGATGGAAGGCATGACAAAGAAAAAATTGTCAAAATTTGTAGTGGCATTCAGGAAGCCAATCATGCAATGAAAAATGTCATTCAATTAAATAACAATGGAGACCAAATTAAGATAAGTGCCCTTCCTTGGTTATTAACAAAGCACCAAAACAATGCTATAAAAGAAGTCATACGAAAAATTTGATTTCCTACAGGATTTGCTACGAACATAAACAATATAATAACAAAGAAAGGTGAATTTGGGCCAGGGATGAAAACGCATGATTGGCATACGTTCATTAAGGTAATTATTCTGCTATATTATATACACTTGTCTAATGCATGTATTTTTCAGTGTATTGTGTTTACTACTTTTGGAAAAATAATTAAAAGATCATTTTATAATTGTTGCAGTACGTTCTACCTCTATCTCTCCCAGACAACTTTGACAATAGTGTCAAGCAAGTTATATATGATCTTGCAAAATACATGAGGTAAGTAGCGATATTTTTTCAATTCATTGTATACATCTTATAATTTCCATTTGTTTTACTTGTTATGTAATGTACTATATATTTTTGTTAAATCTTGTTAATATATTTGCGCCTTGAATCACTTGTAGATGGCTGTCATCTAAAGAAATCCATAAAGAAGATATAAACTATTGGAAGAGAAAAAAATTCCTCGTCTAATGTGTGAAATGAAAAAGTGCCTACCTTCAACATTTTTCAATGCACAAAAACACTACCTCATACACCAAGTTGAGGAGATTGAATTGTGTGGACCTGTACACACAAGGTCAATGTGGATGGTTGAGAGGCACTTGAAATTTTTGAAGGCTTTGGTTAGACAAAGAGCACATCCTGAGGGTTCTATGGTGGAGGGAAATATGGTATATCAGACCATGGTGTAAATTAGTGAATATATTCCTAAGTTTGTAGCAAAGATCCATGTAGATCGCATTTGGGATCCCAACTCCATTAACAAATTAAAAGGGGAGTACCTGATGGGGAAAGGTAGATTGAGGAAAGTGAGAGGTAATTATAAGATGGTCATGGAGATTAATTGGAATACATTTTACATATGGTTTTATGTATATTGTACTTATTTAATTTTTAATCTTCAATATACATCAATTATAAATTAAGGTCGTATACTGTGGTATTTAACTAATTATACATCATTTGTGAATTTCAATTTTTTTTTGATACAGTTGGTCGAGAGTGGGATGCACTACATTTGTACGTCGCAAAAAATCTTGATTGGATGACGATATGGATTGAAAAATGTCAACAATCTGGTTGCACATTAACATGGGAAGGTGTGGCTTCATTGGTTAAAGAATCTAATCGTAATGGAGATTCCAATGTTA